>VFFE01008933.1:419068-488337 GCA_008921705.1 Burhinus oedicnemus | reverse complement strand
GGAGAGGAGAGGAGAGGAGAGGAGAGGAGAGGAGAGGAGAGGAGAGGAGAGGAGAGAATAAACCCGATGCAACACTGATCAATGAATAGTGGGAAAAGTGATCAGCCATCACAGAGCCTGAAGTAGCTTCACAACATACCTAAGACAACCAGTGTTCTTGAAACCAGGCAAAATACTTCACCTGTGACAAGAGTTTGCATAATCAACGTGAATAAATGAGCTTTACTATATAGACTTTTAGACAAATGAAATGCAGAACACTCCTGGCATCTCAACTTCTCTGCTCATATGTTGTCTCAGGGTAATGGGATGAGTGAGCTTCAAAGATCCCTCCCTGTGTCTGACAAGGAAATACACTTCTCATAACCATAGAAAAGGAAAGAGTTTCAGCTTACCTCTTCCAGCTTCGGTAGCTCATGGTTATAGTGCTGATGGGTCCTGTCCGAATCCTTATTTGTCAGCTGTCAGGAGCACTGCTATGCTATTTTTCCTATTTCAAGACAGACATTACACCATTTTCTTACTGTCGTAATGGAAACTTTACCCTTTGATGGTATAAACAAGTAGTATAGTTAAATATCTGCCAGGCAACTTTAGGAATTACTTTATAATCGTATCTCAATGTTACACTTATCTAGACTTTCTGCATTAAATAATGGTGTTTTCCAATGCTTTTGCAGTAAAAGTCTGTCTATCTATTCATCTTACAGTTTGAATTTGTCACTTATTGCTGCAGTGTTTGTAAGTCCCCCATTCTGAACAGAAAGGTCCTCACCAGAGTGCATGAAGCCTCTGACGCTTCTCTTCTTGTTGTATTAAATATCTGCTTGAGGTCAGAGACTGGGAAGCAGGGATGACATGAGGTTTTAGCCTTCTTGGTGGAAACACTGTCTTTAAGAGGAAGTCTTTGGGTGTTCTTTAAATCTCTCATCCTAGTCTGTGACAGCAGTTTTGCCCCAGCCCCCAGATGCTAATTAGTGTGTGTTCATGGACTGCAGTTTGATTTTTTATGTAGCTGGAAAGTGAATAAAAATTGAAATCAAAGACTAATCCACCTCTGGATCTGACCTGATGGCCACTGGAGAATCTGAGGCACTCATGCTGTCTCTGACCTCAGGAAGGTGGCAGCTATAGGCTGTGCCAGCTGGAAATTTTGCCTCACTCAGTTTCAGATCAAGCCTTTAATGAGGTTGCAAACATAGATCACTGACACCTCTCCTCCTTCTCCTCTCAGGAGGAAGAGATGCAATTTCCTCAGAGCCTGGAGGAGAAAGAGACTTATTTTTCAATGAATCAGTCTGACTACACTGCCTTAGAAAGACTTGAGACAGAACCTCCAAGCAAGGAGAATAACACTTACGTTCAGTGTTACTAACGCTAATGCTATGATTGTTTTCAACTGGGCTGCTTCATTTGGAGGCAACGTATGTATTGGTGGGAGCACCAATGGGAACAACATTTAACGCTGCATGTCGACATACTGCAGTCAGACTAACCAGCCTGACCAGTTTCATTGCATCAAAAGAAGAATAATCAGAATGGACTCCATTAGGACTTCTGCCTTTGAGTTCTGAAAAAGGTGGGGAGGATGATTTGCACTCTGAGGAGTCAGAGAGGAGCAGTCGGAGCCATTTCTTCTCCTGGGTAATGAGGGAGGCTCACTGTGGCAAAACAGGAGAGGAGGCCCAGCTCATAAAGCATGGAGAGCTTTCGTGTGGTCATGAGTGTGAGGAGACATCTTTTAGAGTCACTAATGCCATCTTCATGTTCTGGTTTGTCTGAGCTGTGGGCAATGTAGAAGGCATTTGTTCATACCACATTTTGGAGCTGGGAAGTTAGCACTTTCTCAATTACATTTTCTACTCTGAGTTATTATTCACCTTCAGTTTTTAAGACTTTTCTTCCTTTTTTCTGCTTTCTCACCCTTTTTCTTCATATGCTTCTTTTCACCACCAGTTTCTTGACAGTAAAAAAAAAAAAAGTGTAAATGAGAGAAAGTTACTTTTCTTGTGTGAAGAAGGAAAAAACAGCTGGAAACATTTCATCAAAAGACAAAAATCATATAAGGCATTTAGAGGGAAATACATTTTGTTTCTTGCAAATTTGCCCAATATTTTTTAGCAAATATACCTAGTGGTTATGTTAATGGTTCATATATAAATATATATTCTAATCATAATTGATAAAATAAATCTCATAGTTATAATTGCTAGGAAAATAAAATGCAGCATGTTTTACTGGTCCCTTGGAAAGTGCTGGTGTTCTGGTGCGCTGAAGGAAGCAGAAAAGATTTATCTGAGATTCATATGCACTAACACAAAAGTGATTCTCCTGAAGTTCAAAACAGAAGAAATAGTCTGGAAGTATCTATACACATACCTTCACAGTGGTCTAGCCCAGATTTGTAGAGAATTCAAAACAAAAAATTCTTGCAACACTTTCGTGAAATGAGATTAGGAAAAAATTCCACTATCAAGATGAGTTCCTAGAATTACAGACTTTCATCTAGTATCTTTATTCTTTTGGAGGTCATGTTTCTTGAGTGGTACCAATGACTGGTTTCTCTTACGTTTTCATTGCACTAATGGTAAGTTTAGAAAATGGTAAACTCACCTCTCTGGTGTTCCAGGTGAGGAATTGACAGGTGAGCACATTTTCCTGCCCAAATTAATGTGGTTGAACTCCATGTAGCTGTGCTGGCCTGTGATTCTCCCACCAGTTCCACCTCTGGTTGGGACACATCTTTATTGTTCTTGGTGCTTTAAATTCCAAATTAAAGAGGTATTTCTGACAAGAGCAATTGCCCCACATGGCTCTTCCAAAAAAATACACTTTGAAAGAGCTTGCAGTGTATTTTGTAACAATACTGTTTAAACAAATCATTTTTGTGTTTATAAGAATGTGGAAATTGAGAACAAAAAACCTAAATTATCCATCTTGCTATCCTAGAAAAATGTCAGGTTTTGAGTCTCACACATCATCAAATCAATGGCACATGCTGTCTCTTGAGTTCCAGGAGTTTTACAAGCCCAGAGATATGTTATGATTTTCGGTGCAAAGGGATGGGAAAGTTAAACACAGGAAAACTTTTTAGAATAACCAGAGGATCAGTATCATCAATATTTTTCAGTGTCATGTCTCCTGCCTCTTAGAGCCATTTTATGGCTGAACAACACCAGAAACCAAACAATATTTTATTTAATGTATTTAAATCAGAAGTCCTTGCAGACTAGGAACACAGAGTGATTTTAAAATACATGTAAAATAGGGGAGACATTTATATGAATCCATGTTTATTTAAGGTGCTGGTATCTCACAGTCTCTCTGCTTTAGTTCTAATGGAAAACTTGACAATAGCACCTGACTATGTGATGGGATTACATATTTACGCTCAGAACAAGCATCTGAGGTGGAGGACTATTGTCCCCATTCACAGAAGGAGAAGAAAAAGTTTCAATGAAATTAAGACCACTTTGATAGCTTGAGATAAATAGGTACCTTTTTAATCGCAGTTAGCCTGGCCCTGTGATTTACAATGGAGGGTTCATTCTGCTCTTCAGGAAGACAGGTGATGAGCAAACTGCTTTTCTTCCAGACATCCAGAACATTGTGTTCCGAATTTGTACAGATGCTTTTGAAGAGACAGAGTTGCAATCTTGATTGCCGGTCCTTATTAACCCAGAATGTGCTGTCCTCATTTGTACTAGTAAATTAAACAATCCTAGGGAACATTGCTGAGGTCTGGAACTCAACTGTCAGTACTGTTAAAATGTTAGACTGGTCGCTGGTGACCTTTTCACTTGGACCAATCAATACTCCCTCTGTCAAACAACTCTCAGCACAGTGAAGTAGTTAACTTGGGCCAAGGATGACACTGAATGGGTAATTTGGATGGAACTGACACGTTTTGGAGAGTAAAGGAGTTTAATATGCACATTGTCAGACTGTGTCAGTTGACCTTAAGCTAGAGAATAGACTCTGGGACAGTGATTTACAAGCAAAGGTGAGCTACTAGTTTCAGTTACTGGCTAGCAGTAAAATTAGTAATGCTCCCAGCCAGTAACACAGGCATCATGATTGCACCCAAGAAGCGGAGCACATGGATGGAAGTGGATATTAGCATACTCCAAGATGTGTTTTCCTAGCTAGCTCTGCATTTCTGATCTGTGACTCCCTTATGCTTCTGTCCTCACTTAGTAGTATCTCCTCTGGTTACCAGACATCCATTCACTTTATTCTTTTCAGAAGTACCTTTGATGAGAGAGTTCCCTGAAGAGATCATTGGTTGAAACAGAGAAAAGATTTCCATCTTCATTCCCTCTTGAAATCAGCGAGGTGACAGCCCCTTCTTGATGCTCCTCCCATCCTGATAACCTTCCTAAAGCAAATATGGAGTCACAAGTCATGTGAAGCTCCCATAGTTATGGTCTGTGAAAGGTACCTTTGACATCCCACTAACAGGGATATTTGTCATCCAAGTGGTGTCTTGGATATTCCTCTCCTTGTCTTGGTATCAATTATCTTTTGAGTATTTGAAGCACTCTCTACTAGAGATGTTAGCAAATGCATTGAAGCACGGTAGAACCAGGTTATTCCAGGAACCTGTGAAGGAACCAATTTAAGTATATCTTCTTGTCCATCATATGGTGTAGACTTCAGCAGTTGACTAAGCCTCTGAAGTTAGTAGCTAATTGTCCATAATCAGTGGACCAGGCTGAGAGAGTTGGGGTTGTTCAGCCCCAACTCAGAACAACTTCAGAACAGAAGGCTCCGGGGAGACCTTATTGTGACCTTTCAGTACTTAAAGGGGGCTTAAAGGAAAGACAGAGAGAGACTTTTTACCATGCCTGTAGTCACAGGACAAAGGACAATGGTTTTAAACTGAAAGAAGGTAGGTATAGATTGGACATAAGGAAGAAATTTTTTTACGATGAAGGTGGTGAGACACTGGAACAGGTTGTCCAGAGAAGTTGTAGATGTCCCATTACTGGAAATGGTCAAGGTCAAGTTGGACAGGGCTTTGAGCAACTTGGTGAAGTGAAAGATGTCCCTGCCCATGTCAGAGGGGTGGAATAAGTGACCTTTAAATATCCTTTTTGACCAAAACCATTCTGTGATTCTAGGATTCTAAGCACTTCTGGAAAGCCATTCAGCCCATCCAAAGATATGACTTGCCCTCTGGAAGCACCCATCTTTCTTTACTGACTACAAATGTAACTTACGGTGGTTATGCACTTAGTTAAATGGTCAGAAGAGGAATTATTATTAGGAGGGAAATCTAAGCCACTGCCCTCCATTACCAGTACTGCCTGGAATGAATTTATAAATTACAATTAGCAGACATTTTCTTTGCAATTATAACAGAAAGTACTGCTACTGAAAGAAAATTCTGTTACTGAATTATGTTTAATTTACTAGCATATTTACTAGAAATAGGCAATTAGATAATTTTACCAAACATATATTCCATGGACAGTTACCCCATACTTCAGAGATGCTGTGGTCTGTGCCAAGAACAGACATGTTGCTCTGATGCTGAGGGAATCATCGCTTCCACCAGAGTAATTTCTGTGTGCTTTTACTTTGCTGCAAGACTCTGCCTGCATACAGCGGGACAGTGTACATACGCATGGAATCATTTGCTGCTTCTCTCAAATACAGATACACGAGGAAAAGAACAAAGCAACTTTATTCCAGCTTGAAACAGCATCACACAACTGGAGTTAGCCTGTTAAAAGAACATGATGTGTAAGAAAGGAATATTGGTTTAAAATATTTCAAAATTCATTCAATCACAGCCAGTTCAGCACTGGTTAGAAAAACCAGAAACAAATACCACCATGAGAATTTTTCAAATATCTCAAATCCATTGTTTTTTATACTAAACAATAACAAAATTACAAAAGTCAGTCACTCCTCACATAACAATTTCGGAAAGAAGTAAATACAGACTTATTTTTTGATTGAATTTGCAAGAGACATTTAGGCAAATACACGAGAATAATCGCCCTCACAATGACATCATGATAGGATTACTCAAAAGGCCATCTTTTATAACCCTTCCTGAGTAAGTCCTGGTAATTACTTGTGAGTTGATGCACTGACCTCACATATGTAATACTTCATATTAAGTTCTGGATACTGGATGCATCCACATTCCTGACTGGTGCAGTACAAAGACTGAAGAACAAGGGTTTGTTTCACTGCTATCCATTATGGCTCTAGCAGGATGTGTCCATATCATGTCTTTACCAGTAATGTAGTTCATGCCACTTAGCAATGCCAGTCGCACACTATGCATGTATGGAGAGCTAAATACTGAAGGACCAGGCATCTACATTACATGTGGATACTCTCAATAGTGCCTCTGCAAATTACTTCAGTCAAATTACACCAGGAAGGAAACTACTTCAAGTGCCTCAGGTGTGCATTTGAGTGTGTATCGTAAGGCAGCAATCAGAAAGACAAATTTGCACCTAAGAAGAACCCATTCGGTTCACTGAAACATTAATATAAATCCACCCATTGTATACTAGGTTTAAAGAACTAGGGCAAGTATTCTAGAGGAAGATCATGGCCCAGTTTTTATCCCTAGTCAAATTCCATACTAGAATTCATACCTGTAGTACATGGCACCAGTTTTCAAAGAGACAAATTTAGTCATCATTGCAAGTTACGGCTGGAATGGAGCTATGAATTGTTTAGATCATTTTCCCGGTCTTATCCCTGTGCAATGGTAATTGACAACTTTTCTCAACTTTCAACAATTTTATTTGTTAAACATTTACTAGACCTTAACTATTCTTTTAGTTTGAAAGTTTTTCTGTTACCTAATTATAATTTTCTCTTTTCTAAATTGTCAATTTTTTCTTATCCTGCTTATGAAAGACATAGAAAAAAGCTCATAATCTTTCTCTTCCTTAGTCTTTTATATATCTTATCATGTCACCAGTTCATGTCCCACTCCACTCAACTGCAATCTTCTCTTTCAAAAAAGCAGTTCTTTTTGCATTTCCACAGAGGTCATGTTTTCTTAATCCCTTGGTTTTTTTGCTCACCTTTGGACTCTTTCCAATATGTCTGCATGTTTCTTTAAATGTGGTGCTGAAACTGGGCAGAGTACTCCCTCTGAGGTTTCCCTGGTGCTGAGTAGAATGGAATAATTATCTCCTCTGTCTCAGAGGCAACACTCCTGTTATCACACTCCCAAATGAGAGCTGTCTTTTTTTTGCAGTAGCATCAAAGAGCAATGGATAGGTTTTATACTCCCCTATAGTCCCTAGAGCATTTTCCACACCGATGCTTTCCGGCTAGTTTGTGCAGTTGATTTTTCTTTCTTATGTGATCCAGAGTTTGCAGAGTGAGAGTATGCATTTCTTGCACCTTGATGATAAGGGGAGAGGCTAGTCGATAAAAAGAAATCTTTCACAGTGATATTTTTTCAAGATAATTTATATGCTGGAATTCATACGGAAAATTGTTTGATGATTTAATGCAAATTTTGTAATTGTCTTTCAAAATGGGTTACATTCACTTCGGAATAACTTCGTGAGAATGAAGCTAACACAGACATACGTCCATGCTATAAAAGTAAGGATTTGTTGCATATGGCTTGCACTGTACCAGTCTATTTATGCATATAGCTTCTAATGTTTGCCTGTTATGCTATTTTGTGGTGAGATAACTTTGGCTAACAGCCAAACACCCACCCAGCTGCTCACTCACTTGTCTCTCTCACCACCATGCCTCACTGGGACAAGGCAGGGAGGAAATTGGATGAGAAAGCTTGCGGGTCGAGAAAAAGACAAGGAAATTGCTTACCAATTACCATCGCAGGCAAAACAGACTGAACATGGGGGAAAAAAGAATTATTTATTGCCAATTAAAATATATTTGGGTAGCGACGATCAAAAAAACAAACACTAAACCCAACACCTTTCCTCCTCCTCTACCGGGCTCAACTTCACTCCATCAATCCAGGCTTCTTTGCGTGCTCCTGCCTCAGCACAGGGAAGACGGAGGATGGGGGTTGTGGTCAATGCATAACAGTTTCTCTTTGCCACTCCTTTCTCCCCACGCTTTTCTTCTGCTCCAGCTTGGGTCCTTCTCACCGGCTACAAACCTTCATGATAAACCTGTTCTGGCACATATCCTCCTCGGGCTGCAGTCCTCCAGGATAAACCTGCTCCCCGGAGCATGGGGTCTCCACGGGCTGCAAAGAATGGCTGCTCTGGCTCCTGGAGCACCTCCTGCTCCTCCTTCTCCGACCTTGGTGCTCCCTCTCTTGTTTGTCCCTCTTTTTTGTTCCCTCCTCCTCTCTCTGTCTTGTAATATTTGCCCATTCTTGAATGTGTTTTCACAGCAGCACCACCCTCTCCCCAGACGGGCCGAGCTCTGGCGCAGTGGGTCTGTCGTGGAGGTGGCTGGAACTGGCTGGAACCGGCTGGAACCGGCTGGAACTGGCTGGAACCGGCTGGAACTGGCTGTGAGCAGCGCAGGGCAGCCCTGGCCTCTCCCTCCAGAGGTCTCTCCTGCAGCCCCACCACCACCAAAACCTTGTCACATAAACCCAATACTTATCCAAATGTCCATTCCCTACCTGAACGCAGACTCTCACTCGCTAGTCTGTCCGGGGGCAGGCGATTTTGACATTATCCAACCCTTTCTATGGCAGCGTCACAATAGCTGTGCAAAGACCCCGGCATTTCTCATAAACCTCTGCCAAGATCACAGGAAAGCTTGAGGAAAGTTAGAAGAAAATAAAGTCTTTGTTTCCAGAAAAGGCAACAAGCATCAATAGGTACAAGCCCATTTCAGCTTTGAATATTTAAAAAATCAGCTACAACCAGCATAATAAAACTATAAGGTAATAGCCATTTCAAACCAGAACAGAAGACAGGTAGATTTACTGCAATAGCAATTTTATGGCCAGAATGTCATCCGTGTTATCAGTCTGAGCAACACGTTACACAAATTATTCTGGAATGTTGATATTGTGAGAGTATCACTTGCAATAAAGATGACTATCATAATCTAATCCACATACATTTTTTTAGTAAGCATTTCTCTGGGATTTTTATTTATTTCTATCCTAAAAACAAAATATGTTTACAGGTGTTATTGTCCTGATTTATTGTATCTTTACAAAAAGAACCTTTTCAGGTTACAAAAATTATGTCACTTTCATTTACATTAAAATGTAGCTCTTCTATGGTCATTAAGCGAATTATATTACTTGAGGTAAAGTATATTCAAGGATCTACACGTAAATAAAACCAGGTACATTACAAGCACTGTTGTGATATTTATCACTGATGGAGCTTATGATTGCAGAACTATATAAAAATCTTTAGGGGTTACCTTAGCTTAATGGTGTTCTTCCCTTTCACTCACCATCCATTTCTTATTGCAAACATCTGCTTGGAAATAAAAAGGGTTTTATATTTCCCTGGGACATACTTGGCTCTACAAGAACATTGCTCATTTTATTTAAGAAATACTTAAGTTTAATCAAGTTTTTAATTCCAGAAATATTACAGCCACTCATCTTGAATGACTTGCGACTCTAATCTATATATTTTAAAATGTCATTAATGAAAAAGAATAACGTAATAGCTATTGTTGGATTACGTTGCAGGAAAATGAACTTCTTTGCTTTCTCTCTTGATTAGTGCTCTGGCATTTATTCAGTGGCTTGGCCTTGCTCATTTTAGCCTTGGTGCAATAATAATAACAAATGAACCCTATTACTCGTGCTGTTTACTTACTTCTGTTCTGATGTTAGGTACTCTCCAGTTCATCTTGTAAATTACAGCTAATACGAGGGAGAAATATCTCTGTATGAATAAAAGAAAACAAGTTCCTTATAAACTTTACAAGAAACATTCTTTGTGAAATAAATCTAAGGGGTTTAGGGAGAAGAAAATGATGTGTTTTGCACTCACACTGATGAATGCAAAAATTATATACCGTATTTTACTTACTAATATGAACTAGTAAAATTCATGGCATGCTGTTTTACAGGCAGTAAAATACTTTTTCCAGATGTGGCTTCATAATTCTCCAAAGACTATCATAGTTATCATAAGATTTATGGAGGATAATTTATTAATCACATTTTTTTTAACTTTGGAAATCTGTTTAGTAAGATGAAAGGGAGCTTTAAAATAAGTCATTTTAACCAAATGTGGATGGCATTATGATATCAAGTTACTCCTTTTGTTCAAATTATTTTTAATGACTTTATTTGTTTTATAGCCTCCACAAGTCAGTACCAACTTGGTGGTAATGACATATCCGGCAAAACTCTAGCATTTTGAAAACCAGCAAGAAAACTTTTTCTAACATACTAAATTAACTGAACTGTGCTATACTATTGTTATAGCTTATTTAGGGATATGTAAGCTACTTAAATTTATTTTTATAAGATTTGAAGGAGACAAAGCTTATAAAAACTCTGCCTCACGTCTTTAACCCAGCTTCCTTAATGAAAGTTTATAAGTGGATCACATGCATAAAACACTGCAAGGACCGAATGCTGTTTTAAAATCTATATTTTACAACCAAGTTTATATTGCTGAAGCAGTTTCATTAAATCTGCAGTGAATATTAAAGCCATGATAGGTCTGATCCTGGAAGCTATTTCATGCACAGATGGCCTGATGCAAAGTGTAGCATGGTTAGGGAAAATCATTTTCTTAACCTTTGTAACCTTTGGGCCATACCCAGAGCTGCTGGTTAATTGATTTCAGCACCTGGGCTACAATTCTGTGCCAGATCAATTCCTTCATCGCTGCCTCCAGCTGAACCACGTGAATGGCGGCAGATACAGATAGCCTGCATGTTAGATTTGTGAATGACACCCCAGACCAAGGCTCAAGTTCAGTTGCTTACAAACAGGCATCTAGCGCCTACTGATTTGCCTTAGTGTCCTGCTAGGCCTCCAGCTGCTCAACCAAGAGAGTTCAGTTCCCCAAAGGGCTTGCGTCACAACTTCCAGCCCTGTCCAGTTGTTTTAAGACATTTTAGGGCATTTTAAATGAAACTAGAGGCCTGGATTTAGGCAAATGAGTTGAGCTCTCCATTGGCTCTAATGGGATCTCAGATACTAGCGTGCTTGTGAACACCTACTTCCTGACATCTAAATGCATCTTAAATTGAATCATGCCCTGTGTCATGAAGCCCTGATGGAGACATGAAGACAATTTGATACTCAATTGACATTTGTCTTATTGAGTGCAACAGAAAGGAAAAAAAAAAAAAAGTTTAAAATAGCTTAGGGATACTGAGTGAAGTTCAAGAGAAGACTGTCACAAAAGATTGACATGTTGGAAGAATCAGCTGGAGGAGGTGGTAAGGATTACATCAGCTCCTGATATGGGAAATGATTCAGCACTTGATAAATGGGTTTGTAAACTGATGTTCTTAGGTAGAAATGACTGTCAGAACTATTTTTCATCTGTACCATATGACGTAGCCCAAGCTTTATCTTTGTGATGTGAGCAATATGACACTTACCAATGTTTTCACCACTTCACAACAGACTTTATGCAAACCAAGTGGAAATTAAGCGTTTACCTGCTCATTAAATATTTTCGTATGGACTTCAGAACTCTAAATATTTCACTTTTTGTTAAGCACTGCCTAACAGCTAAGCAACCCCTTAGCTCTCTTTCTCATAGAATGGTTCTTATGATTTTATGATCTGTGGATTAAACTGGTTAAATAATCCTTCAGTTTACCTTGTGTAATTACATATTGTAAGAAGATGTTTGTAGTAAAGTCACTCTCAATAACTTTCTGGTGCAGAACTCTTCTCCTTTAAATTTCCAAACACATGTATGAATGAGGTAGGAGAGATGATCTGGTGTACATTTGGAGTTGAGGCTTACAAAAGAAGTGAAGGAACTTTCCACCCCCAGTGCTGTTAATGTTCTTGCTCAACTCCATAGCATTAATTTGAAAAATCCTGAGTAACGTGAGTGGGTTTTGCATGTGACACTGCAGCAAGTTATCAAGATGAGTATTTCTGATATAAGTCTTGATAGAGACTATACATCCTGCATATGAACACAAGTAGATACATGTATATGTGCATATGCATGCACAGATTTTGAGGCAACCAAGCTAAACCTAAGGAAATTCAACCATGTAGCTGATTTCTGTACCCAAATTTGGAGTAGGCAGTCTACGTGGTATTACAGTGCTGAAAATAATGAAGGTGTCTTGCCTAACTGTAGGCTACATTACAGATGTTTACATCCAAGGTAGTCAATCATGTCTGCCTTTGTGTTCAAGACAGAAAAATAAACATTTTCTGGGAGCACTTCATCTGGACCATTTCAGATGTGTTTTAGAATGGGGATTAATTGTTCTCTGCAAAAGCCTGTTTCTCTTTATTGATTACTTAGGGCCTGGACAACTAGTTCAGACTTGGATGTCTACTTTGTAGATGTCTAAATTTGAGCAAATAAAACCCATACTCTGTGTTAAAATAATTTCCTACTGATTTTGAGGATTCCAGATGTTCACAATTTCACCGTATCAAGGCTTTAGTAAGGCTTACAAAAGCAAATAAACTGCATTAGGGGAACCCACCTTTTTGAATGAAGTGTTTTGTGTTCATGCTGTTATTCCTTTCTTTTTCCTGATCCTTGCCAAACTAATTTCCTTTAAAGCAGTGAATAAGTATAAACCATTTGTGCAATTTTTAAAATTGCTTTATAGTATTTAAAAACATTTTTATGATTTTGGGAAGTTCTGACAATTTCTTTTTCTCACATCGCTAGAAAGACTGGTGTGATATCTGAAATAATAAGACATCAATACAGTGGTTTAATGTTTCATATGGTTTTATTTTCATTTCCAACTGATACTGAAAGAGCTGGAAGGCAGTTCACAGTCTCTAACAGCAAGTTCACACACAGCTTTATATTCTCAGTGAAACTCTCCTCCCTGTTGGTACAAAGAATATTGGAAAGATAATTTCTTGGAGTCCTCTACAAAAAATAGGATTTTTTTTTCTGACACTTACCTAAACTTTTCCTTGACAAATAGTTCAGTAATTAAAATTCACTAGTAGAAGAAAGATTGTATTATGAAAATACATATTTATCTTAAGACTGGGAGTATTTCTCAGATGATTCAAACTGTGATCAGGCTATAACAATTCAGGCCCCACAACTCTTCAGAAATATTAAATATCACAACTTTACTACTTATATATGGTTCCTATTTTATAGCTTCTTTTACACTGCCCTGAGGGCTAGAAAAACTTTTTTCAAATGAATTCTGGCATATTCACATATTGTATAACTCAACAATGAGGGAAAAGAGAAACTACCAAAGATCACAATACCCCCATAAAAAAAAAAAATAAAAATTGTGAGAGCTGGCACTCCTGTGCCATTCTCTAAGAAACTATAAAAGGCTTACAGACCACTGTGCCCTATCAAGAAAAGATGCTAAATAAAACTCTGGTGTTCAACAGGTTGACCTTCATAAATCTGAAGAGCCCCCAGTTATTTCATTTAGAATTCGTTGCCAGAGAAGACCTTCAAAACTAATCCCATTGAACTTTAACACCTAAAACCCAAAAGTCTACTCTCCACTGGGGAACTTTGTCCCTTCATGAAACAACGGAAAAAATGGGGATTTCCAGAGTATGACTCACCTACTGGTGAATAACTCTCTGAAAGTGCCCTTTTCTTCCTACATACCACCAAGAAAAACCTAGGAAATGTTTGTGAATCTCAGTGTCATTCATTTTCATGCAAAATAGATCAGACTTATTAGATATCTTAGGATTTTCTGTTCCAATGTTTCACCTATATTTTTTAGTTACTCATTTCCTGGCAATCCTGTTGATAATTTATTGGAACTGAATTGCTAAGACTTAATTTTGCATTCAGAATTACTAGTAACCTTCCACTAAGAAGACACTAATATTATCGTGCTTTACATACAGGGGCAAGCACAATAATAGCTATTAAAAAAGTGTATAAGAGTAATCAGGTGTTTAAGTTATTTGCCAAATTGCTGCCAAAAAGTAAATTACCAAGAAGAACAGAGCTCGATGCAAAAAAGTTACTCTATTAACAACCAGGGGACAACCACAAAGTCCAGCTCTGCCAGATGTGTACTATAACGTATATAAAATCTGGACTGAACTTTAAACTACTTTTTCCATCTTGTTAACTGAAATGTGCAAATTATGAACTGGTTGGCTATTAAACAAAACATCCATGGATGAAGACATCTTCTTTAACAAAAGAATGATTGTAGCCCAGTTTAAATTATTTTGGAACTGTCCCAGATTGAAGAGAGCAATTCACAACTCTCAGGATAGCATGACCGAGAAAAGGCAGGCATTCTTTTAACAACCATGTTGGAACATGATCAAGCAAATTCTGCACTATCTCAAAAATGCCTGACAAGGATACCTGAGAAAATGCTTCTAGAGTATCCAATTATAAAAAATGAAATATCCATTCCCTTAACTGATCAACAGCTATATTTTCACATTGCAGCTGTATCCAAAAAGCATACAGAAATATTACAAGATGTCATTAAACAGAATAAAAATGTCCTTGACTTGTCTCTCACTTAAGAAGCTGATCAGCAGAACAGAAGAGGACATCATGATAATTGCTTGCCTCAAAGATAATCTCCTTCCTTTACCATAGGGCCCTGCCAAGGTCTTACAACATTTTAGCATTCCTAATCTCTGTTCCAAGCAAGATCTGTAGTTTGTTTTTTCTCTTTTCATTCAAGGGCATAACACAAACTGTCATTAAAAAAGTATCATACCAAACAGAATAAAAAAGAAGCATAAAGTGCCCTGTTCCATCAAGTGCAGGACATCCTTTATAAGAATATGAAACCTGTGCACCTCAAGATGGGGACAACAGGTTTATTGCAAGTAGATTTTGAAGAGCAAAGAGTTCCTCTGGTTTTCACCCTTGTTTATTGTTACAGCGCACAATAAATTAATGTTGCTATCCTATTGTGAACAGTTTGCTATTTTGAGTTTGAAGTCTTTCAGCACTGACTGAAAAGATGACTAGTTCAAACTAGACGTATATTCTGTAGATGGCTAACTTCAGGTGCAGTAAATCATTTCCATTTATTGCAGAAAATAAATGAATCGGCAGTCACCCAGAGATTCAATGGGACTTATGAGACCTCTTCCCTCCCCCTCTCCTCTGCCAGCCCTCACTACTCTTTTCTGCCTGCTAGGGCATCCTGCTCACCTCCTCCTCCTCTGTGGCCTTTTTCTCATGTCGGGATCTGCTCTGATCACAGGGAAGTGAAGAGGGAAGATGCAAGGCTTCATCTCTTTCAAACAAAAAAAGCTGCTAATGAACCCCAAAGCTGAGGGCTGTGATTCTGCTGCCCTCCCAGAGCTTTCAGATCACCCCCATGCCATTCCCCCACTGTCCCTTTAAAGGGAGAGGCAGAGATTTTGGAGGACACAGGCCCACCCCATCCTACAGCAGGAAGGAGATGTGGTGCCCACAGAAGCATTTATCTACTATTCCCACTGCCTGTCATAGTGCAAACAGGAGAACAGGCTCTGGGGCCTCCATGTTCTCTGTTCCATGGTGGATATCAAACCTCATGGGCTCTCTGACACTTACTGCCTTGAAGAACCTGCACCACTCGCATCCCAGAAACACTTCTGTGGTGTGCAGGGGATCTCCAAGAAGTTGGGCAGCCAGTGCTGCCTCTGGAAGCCTGATGCATAAGACCAGTCCCAGGTTCCCCTCCTTAGGAACCTGGAGGGCCATCACGGTCCTCTCCACAGAAGCTGCCAACAGAGCTGCTGCCTGACTTGCTCATACATGGAGGGACGAGGAGTGAGCAGGAGCCACTGCTTCTCCCCAGATGTGGTGGGTTAACCTTGGCTGGCTGCCAGGTACTTCCCAAGCCACTCTCCCTCGCCCCCTCCTCAATAGGATAGGGGGAGAAAAAGAACCTGGGTTGAAATAAGTACAAGGAGATAGCTCAACAATTACTGTCAAGGGTAAAACAGACTTGACTTAGGGAAGATTAATTTAATTTTTTGCCAATTAATAAGAGAGTAGGATAATGAGAAATAAAATTAAAAACATCTTTTCCCCACTCCCTCTTCTTCCCAGGCTCAGCTGCACTCTTGACTCTTCCATTTCTTTCCACCCAAGCAGCATAGGGGGAATGGGGATTGGAGGTTATGGTCAACCCATAACATTTCATCTCTGCCACTCCTTGTTCCTCAAACTATTCCCCTTTTCCAGCATGGGGTCCCTCCCACACGTACAGTCCTTCATGAACTGCTCTAACATGGGTCCTTCCCATGGGTTGCAGTTCTTCAAGACCTGCTCCAGCGTGGGTCCTTTCCACGGGGTACAGTCCATCAGGAACAGACTGTTTCATGGGCCACAGTTCCTGACAGGAGCCTGCTCCGGCATGGTCTCTCCACTGGCTGCCTCTTCCTTCAGGGCATATCCATCTGCTGCAGCATGGAGTCCTCCACGGGCTGGTGTGGATATCTGCTCAGGCATGGTCCTCCATGGGCTGCAGGAGGACAACCTGCTTCACCATGATCTCCAAGGGCTGCAGGGGAATCTCTGCTCAGGAGCACCTCCACCCCCTTCTTGATTGACCTTGGTGTCTGCAGGACTGTTTCTCTCATATTATTCTCACTCCTCTCTCTCACAGCTGCTGTGCAGCATTTTTTACCTCTTCTTATCACAGAGGCACCACCACTGTTGCTGATGGGCTCAGCTTTGGCTAAGGGTGAATCTATTTGGAGCCGGCTGGAATTGTCTTTGTCCAACATGCGGGCCAGTTCCTGGTCTCTTCTCCCAGAAGATTGTTTCCATGTAAACCCAATACACCAGGAAAGAAGAGACTCCCATGAGTTCACTCCAAGAGAAACACATTTATTGGGAGAGCTCCTGCTGCCTCTTAAGGCCTGGCAAGGATCTGCTGCCCACTGGGTCCATGTCCTGCTGAGCCCTATGCCCCTGGACACCTGCAAGGGGAAGAACATGGTCAGGCGCTCAAAGAGTATAGTGTCCTCAATCCAGTGCCTGGTGGGCACTGAGGCCCTGCTTCCCATTCCCTTTGTTCTCTTCCCTTGGGTCTCCTCTCCTCTCCTCTCCTCTCCTCTCCTCTCCTCTCCTCTCCTGCCAAATTGGGCCTTGCCTGTGCGTAGGAGCTGCCCCCACCAGCCCCATGCTTGCCCTGATCCTTTACTGTGGCTTTGGGATGGCCCCCCGGCTCTGCCAGCCCTCACTGCTGTCTTCTGCCTGGTTGGAGATCCTGCTCACCTCCTCTTCCTCCTCTGCAGACCTGCACTGCTCCCAGCCCAGAAACACAGCTGTGGTGGGCAGGGGACCTCCGGGAAGATGGGCAGCCCATGCTGAATCTGGAATCCTGAGACGGAAGGCCAGTGACAGGTTGAGATAAAATTTGCAGAGTTATATTTCAACTCTATTTTCCTGACTCACAGTGTATCCTTTTAGGTTTTCTTGTTCCGTGAAATGAACATTCAGAATTTTTCACTTTCCTTCAGTTTCACATAGTTACTTAAATCCCATGGCATTTTTTTCTTCTCCCTGAATGGAAAAAAAGTGGCAACAACCATGAAAATTCTACCATCTCCATTGCCTTTTCTATATGCCCTCAGGAGGGGGAAGAATCGTAGCATTCATTAGCTAAAAACAGCAGCTCTAAACAAACCCTTTGTTAATACAAATGTCTGTCTCCTGGTTTCAGACAGCCAAATCAAGCTATGCACTGAGAGTTGTTTACAGTCTGAAAAGTCACAGACAGGTACATGAAGTGATACCACATTGCTTTTTTAATGTTCAGATGGGAATTCAAAGGATTACTCAACAAATTATATACTCTGAATTCTTGAAATTGACAGATGAGTAGAAGTAATGTTGTACTTATTGCTGAGCTCTTATGATTTTACTGCTTGTAAACTGATATGAAAGACTCAAACAGTAGGAGAGGACCATCTTTACTTAATTTATACATTTTATTCAACCAAAGGGAACATTTTTTCCCTTTTCTGGGAGTAGAATGCACAGTGTCTTTTGCAATAACTTTGCACACATGTTCATCGTGGCTCATAATGACGGGTGGTTTCTCATCTTTATACCATCTTTTAATCATAAATTTTCTATGAATCACGGAATGTTTTCACTTGAAAGATTCACGGGATCGACATCTGTTGTGTAGAGTGATACAGCTGAAGAAGACCTAATGCAGACAGCTTAATGTTATTTAAAGATTAGAGATTGCGGAGAAAGCCTTTATACACGCTCCCAAACCATTCATGTATCTTCCACAGCTTCTTCCCAATCTTTCTCTCCTATCTATCCCAGTGCACACCACCCATGCAACCTTTCCTTTTGCATTTTGTGTACTTTTTAAAATGAGGACAAGAAAAAAAATGTCTGGTACAAAAAAGGAATGACTTGTTGTTTTGTATAACCAAGAACAAAACCACTTTGCAGAAAAAGTGTTTCATTGCTACTTATAGACTATCTAAATGCATGAATTTGATATTATTTATGAGACAATAGACTCTGGTTAGGTGTAAGGTCCATTCTGCTCATTTGCAGAGTTACTTGCAAAGGTTTACTTGTATTATAAACAATCAAGCCAGATAAATTGTGGGAGAAAAAAAGGTGGTGAGGTTTTTTATTTTTCAGAACAAGAAAACCAAGGAGCAGAAATCATAAATTACTTATTTAAGGTAACATAGGAAACCTGTAGCAGAAGCAGGAATTGAATTTGTTATCTAGAATTCCGACCAGAAGTACATGTCTTCTGTCTTGTCTCTAAAATTGGCCCATCATCACATTGTAGTTTTTCTGTTGACTCTTATCTGATAGTTTTGCCAATTGTTAGACTGTGGCTTGGGAGATTTCCAGGTCCTGATGTACAGTGTACATGTTTGTTTCTTTGTGTGTGTGGTGGTGTTTTGTTTTTTTTTTTTTTAATAAGAGATTCAAGAACAAATAAAGGCATAGAGTGACAGTGAAAGAAGTAATTTTCCACATCACATCTTCTAATTATGTATAATCCCTTTTGCATGTCATGTTGTTTGCATCTGCAGATAGTCAGAATTGGTCTCAGCCATAGCATGTGTGCATGCAGAAAACTTCTAAGTGTTTGGAACATGTAACCTGCATTTTTTGCAGTCTGCCATTTAAAAATGGCAGAAAGTTTAGAAAAATCATCAAATGTTTACTGTGTCAAGCAACAATGATGCACATAACTATAAACTGCACATATATTATACGAAAAAAAACCTAATTATTGATATCATTACATAAAATTTTCAACTGGACATTTCTAAATGTTTGTCTTACCCCACAGGATGATGCCAGGCCCTGCTGATTTTGCAGGATGGGCATGAAGATGGTGGAAGACCATATTCACTTTAGACTCACTACAAAATACTGAGCTCAGATGCTGCCAAAACTTGCAGAATAAGCTATCACCAAAAGAAAGAGGGGCAGATTTTCCCTGGAGCTAGCTGCTTCTCATTACCTGAAACCCAGGAATTTGACTGGGATGGTGTCCAGCCTGCCTCCATAGGCTAGTGATCTTTGCCAAGGGCAAGTCGCACTGGGACTTGAAGAAGTCTGGATCCATGGAAAGAAAGCTTAGTGCATCTGGAAGTTACTATTAGGCAGCAGAGACAACGCTGAAAGAAAAAAAGTAGGATAGAAAGAGTAAGACTGAAAGGTGGGAAATGGATGAAGGAGACTGGCAAAGTGAGGAGAAAAAGGAAGAGTTGTGCACAGAGACTAGCAGGGAAAAGAAAGGGGAAATGTCTCCTTATATTAGAAATTTGGAGCTCACCAGAAAAAAGGAAAGGAATCTCCTGAGTGTGTTTTAGTACAGTGAGTATAAAGCCTATGTGGGACTGAAATCAGCTGGATGAAAACATTGCTGAAATAATTCTAATGGCTTTTTGGTTGTCAAATAAGCTACCTTTCCTCACCATTTCTGTGTTTGTCAGGCTGTCTTGGCCCACCTGAAGCAGTCCAGTGACACTCCCAGTGAATCTGCTTTTGGATCTGGTCCCGCAGGGGAACCATTTCACCAGCTTCTGAAACCCAACCCTTCTTGCATGAAACACAGCTATTGTTTAACAGTTCAGGGCAACAAGATGAGGGCAGGAAATGAAGAATAATGTCTCCACTTGAAACAGCTAATTATACTTGTGTTGATCTAGTGTTAAACTTTCCTGTTATCATTGGCTATACAGTCTTGTGTATCTTGCCTGTGCTGAGGTTTTCCAGTGGCTTCATCTTGGGCTGCAGCCTGTGTTATGCAGAAATGTGGGAGAGCCTTATTCAACACCAGCTGTGCCCTGCATTTCTTTAGGCGCTGCTTGCCAGTGTAGTTGTACTTTTAACATCAGATTGCCTTTGGTTAGGATGACACACCACACATCTAAGAATGCAGCAGAGTTTTAATGCCACCTTGGGTAAGTATCATCAGCCAGCAATAAGATCCCTCCAAGCAGGGGACAACTGGAGCCAATAATTTCGGTAGCAATATCCTGTACTTTACTAAAGGAACTTCAGAAGCCCAGCACCTAATTTTTTTTCCTTCAGAAGCCCAACACCCAAATTTTTTTCATCTCAAAGTCAAGAATTGCTTCCTGAAATAAAATCTGAAGAGGATGTCTTTATTGTAGAATTAATTCAGGTAATCATCACTAACATCTCTGTGGCTAGATTAGCTTAGCCAGCAACAAAAGAAAATTGTAGCCAAGTTACTGAGTCCTTCTTAGGGCTGCACTCATTCACAGGCAAAATCTGGAGGCATTTTGTCCTGAAGCCACCTGAGGTACCCACAATTTCACAACAAATTGAGACACTTGAGTCTTCTCTGGTGTCTTCCCACAATTATCTGCTTGTGCCCAGAAAAGCTTGATCTATTTGAGGCACTTGCCCTCATTGTAAAATGATGAGGGGATCCAGAGGTTGCCCAGTCAGGTGAAACAGGAACCTGAGCTTTAGTTCCTTCACCATAAAAGCAGCTGGCCCACACTGGACTCACCACCAGAATTCAATACAGTGATTACGTGTTAGAAACAGAAGTTAGATGTAATATCCAAGTGCACTCTATAGTGAAGGAATACAAGATGCATATACGTAGCTCCATGGTTCCAGCTGTGAACAGCCATGTATTTCATTGTACCCTCAGGTGTAGACTGGTACGGAAACTCAGAAGAGCTCCCATAAAGAGCAGTGTTCAGGTATCGGGTTTCCAGGACTTGTCCAAGAAATATGTTTGGGTGGGAAACAGAACTATTCATTCAGGTTGAAATTTGAAACCCTCATAATCCGAGGAGAAGAGAATGCTTCATATTGTTTTGGCTTTTTGAAGCTGGATTTTCATGACAAACTCTAATATATTGTTCACATACTGCCTTCCTTTGATAAAAGGAACATTTTTTGAATGACAGAAAGTAAATTCCCCCTCCCAGACTTTTAAGAGTGGCAGCAAGAGTATACATCTGTTCCCAAATTTTAGAAGAAACAGATTCTCTTTATTTCATTCTGCAATGCAGAAGGAAAATGATGTATATCTTTGCAGAACCCAGGTTTATATGTAACTGTCCTCTCAATATTGCTGCTTATATCAAGGTCTGACTGGCACTGTACTGGTTTCTGGCTCTGTACAGCACCTGGCATTTTTTACTACTTCTATATTAGCATACTAAACAGGGCCAGGTCGTGATGTTAAATTACTAACGCACCTCTTGGCACTGTTTTGATCCAAAGTAATACAAAGATAATTCCTGGACAGGAGTTTTCAGGTCTTAGCTAACCAAAAAAAAACCAACAGCCTCTTTGGAGGCAGCACACGGATTTGGAAAAGAGTTCATCTGGTTGATCGTGAGCTCATTCATGTCAATATGCCACAGAGCCAGAGGAGAGCCCTGGTCCATTTTATTGACTGGTATAAATGTAGCCTTAGAGTTCTGTGTTGTGGCTACACAAACATGGTGTTAATAATAACTGAATGTTTTCTCAATTCAATTGCTATGTAAATGACAGCTATTCTACTTTTCTAGGTTTTACAGCAGCCTCAGCAATCACCATCCTTTGCATTAGCACAGTGGATAGCATTTTTAAAAAGTTTGATTTGTCTTCTGTAGGTAGGCACACGGTCAATTTGGATAGCTCCCATCTTTGTTGAAGATGTAAGTAGCCAGTAAAACAAATGAAAAACAAAAAAAGATAATTTTATTCAGTGTGACTGCATGACAGATGAATAACACAAGTATATCTCTTAGCCAATAGGAAGAAACAGAGACTGACCAAAGGTTATGGCTTACAGGCATAAATTTATCCTCTGTGATGAAATGTAACTAAATCCTACCAGTATCAACTTTGAAGTCTTCCTGAACCTGTAAGGTTACGGACCTGAACACATAGCTACCTCTAGTTGGCACGTCTCTTTATTTTCTGCATTTTTTTAAATACTAAAAATAAAATAAATAAACTAAAACAAACTATGACATGGGAGGAATTTCAAACTTCTTTAAAAAAACACTAAGGTATACTCTGTAGCACAGTTAATAATTCTTTAAATATACAGGGCACAATACTTAATGCTTCAAGCAAACGATCCATTTCATACATATTTCTTCCTAAAAAGCACGTATACAGTCAAAGAATAATCATGACATCTATCCTTGAAGTGAGGTCTGCATTTCTTCTTCCACTTATGGAAAAAAGATTGTTTTTTAAAACTTCATAATTTGTAATCATTTTTTTTGAGTACAATGTGAAAAAACAATCTAGATATAGAATTGGACAATGGTTAAAACTGTCTGCTGTGTTACTAGGATCTTCTAGTGAGGTCTTTCTATTATAATACTAATATTAATGTGAAAGAAGAACTAACAAACTTCTTTGGTAAGGGTGGTGAATGCTGGTTTTCTTTAGTAATACTGTCTATAATTCCCTTCAGTAAACGCACAAACAGAGTTGGTGAATCAGCCCTGCTACTCTGAAGCACAGTCTTCTCCCAAAGGTTGCTCCCTGAAATCAGTGCGTCTACAGATGGACAACTCTTCTATTCACAGAGAGTAAAAATATCAAGATCTGCTCATGAGGCTGCAGAATTTTCTTGCAGAGCTATGTGAAGAGATGTGAGCCTTACCTAATATAACTGTGTCAACAGTCGTTTCACTAGTATAAAATCTTTATGTGATAGTTTCATTTCGTTCAGAGAAGAAAGTATTGTTTCACTCTAACAATGCATAATGAACACTTCCTGATATTGCAGGCTGGAATTAGATTCAGGTAATGCAACAGTCCAAAAGTATGGTTCTAGTCTCAGGCAAACTTAAGACTTATGCAAAGCCCCCTTCTAGTCAGTGAAGAAGTACAGGTATGTCTAGAAGGCAACTCTTGAGCCAGGTGCTCAAGACAAATGGCATGAATCAGTCTCTACTGACAACAAAGGGAGTTGAGGCAACTGGTTTTGGCTGAGCTCTATAACTTTCAGACTTAAATAAGAATATAACAGTGTGTGCTGAGTCCAACCAAAGGTCCAGATAACTTACTTTCCTGTGTTCAACAATAGGCTGTGAGTGAATTCATAGTGAGTGTACAAACAGGGCGAACATCTGCAAACTTATCCCGTTATGTCCTTTTAGCTCCCACCGTTGAAACACTTTGTTAGTACACAGCCATTCCTTCACCTGCAGAGAACTCTGGGCTTCAGAGACTTTCTCAGAAATTGTTCAAAGTTGTTTTTCAGGGGCTAATCAAATTTTGAGGGGTAAAGCTGGAAGAAGTTAGATCTAAACACCATCACCTTTCTGGGGGAAGGGATGGTTAGATGCAGAATTGGTTGCTTTTATTCCCTGAGTCATTTGAGCAATATTCATTTCCCTGTTAGAACAGCCTGCTGTCAGCCTATATGGTCAGCATCATCATTCAGCACAGCAGTTCTGTGCCACAGGAATGCAATGCTCAAGCTTGTGGATTCACCACAGACTTTTTTTAATTTTCCTGCTCTGAAAAAGAAAAAAAAAAAAAAGAAAAGAAATTAAATTCATAAAAGCTGATGAGCAAGGAGTGTTAAAGCTCCAAAGTCAAACATCTGAAAGCCGGAAAAATTCAAATGAAGCATTCCCCGCACCACATGAAATGGACCCTCTGCGCTAGGGCCTGACACATGTAATGCACAGAAAGGATCTAAACTGAGGCAGAGCTACCTCTGTGAAGAGAATGGTGATACGGCATTCCCTGACCTTCAGGGAAGCTGAACCTTTCATCCTAAAAAACTTTTAACACAGTAGATTGTGCATATGTATTTATCTGTTCAATATGAGCTCTATTATACATGTAGTCAACCCTCTATTGTCTGTGACCTTGACAACACGCCTGGAGAAAGCTGTCTGCACGTAAAAGACAAAGCTATGAGAGAAGTTGTTTGACAGCCTTAACTGCAGTGGGAATGACTTGTGACTGTTGCATCTGGAAGTGAGTGCAGAGTTCTCAATGACCTTCATCAGGCTGCCATTTGCTCCATGGTCATAAAACTCCTGATCCCCAGTGAAACGTCATTCATTGCACAGGACAAAGCTTTTAAGATTCTGGTAAAATATTCAAGTGTTATTCCCAAAAGGCAGGGGTATTTTGATTAAATTCCCCAAGGAAAATTTATCTTTTTCATAGGCAACGTGGTGTAATGAAAATGTTCTGTATTTTAGTCTTAAGAACATATTCTCCTCCCTTAGGATTCTTATTTGCTAGTAAATAGGGAGAACATAAGGAATAGCAAATTTTACTTCATCTTGAAATTAATCAACTGCTTCGTTCAGTAAATTGCAGTTCTAACTAACCAACATTAAAAAATTGTGTGGAATCATACTCACTTCTCATCTGTGTTCATGAAGGCCAGGGAGATGGGGCAAAAGCCAAAAGGACTTAAATCCTCACCTGAGACATCTCCGTGGTCTGGAAGAAACACTGTAGAAACCCCAACAAGTGTGAGTCATGAACATGACCAAATCTTGGTGGCTTTTCTAATTATCCAACAGTCTCGTTAGAGGGCATTGGCCTGTCCTACTTGTATCTAGCTAGTACAGCTTCCAGAGGAATCAGACAGCCAAAAAGCACACTGGTCAGTCACCTCAGTACCCTTTTTTCCTCACAGTGTAAACCTGGAGAATAATACTCTGACAGGTAAAAAAGATAATAGTTCCTAAAGTGAGCTCACTGGACCCACATTACTTCTGTCCTCCCAGGAGCCCTAGCAGCATAGAATCATAGAATCGCCTAGGTTGGAAGGGACCGTTAAGGTCATCAAGTCCAACCATCAACCTAACACTGCCAAAACCACTACTACCAGAGAACGGTTTCTCAGGGGTCCTGCTTTCCCAGTAGAGGATAACACAAAGGATTGTTTTTATCCCTAAATCCCTCTGCTGTTAATGTTAATCTATAAGCCACATGTGCAAAAGGTGCTTTCTAAAGCACTACCCATGCTCAAGTGAATTTCGAGGGCAACCTGTCAGCTGTACGTTGAAACTGAGTGAACGCAAAGATTACATGCAAGTGTTTTCCTGAGCATTGACAGGGCCTAAGCTGAGACCCTTTTAGAAATTTGTTTCTAGTGTTCACTAGTTCAAATGGACTTCTTAGTTTAATATTTTCATCAGTATAGAAAGATTTATATCTTTGGTCCCTGGCCATTACAAAAGCCTTTCTAATTCATGATCAAGATATTTAAAAGAACATCAGTTTATCCTGAAAACCCTTGATCTGAGATTATATTATATTGTCTATACCTTTACAGAATTTTGAGGGTCTATATGTTTATCAAGGACATTTTTATTAGACACCTAGGATTTTAGGGATCCGTGATATGCATGATGTAAGGACTTTTGCTAAGGTTATGCAAGTTGCTTTTGGAATAGGATCAAAACATAGCCCAAAGCTCCCTGCCTCCTTACTTACAGAGCTCCTGTTATTGTGTTTAGGTTTGGATAAAGTTTTCTCTGGAAGGTGATTGCTCACAGCAGTTAATTTTAAACTTGCAGGCTTAGATCTGGCTCTATGTGTGTGAACAGGCTGTCATCATACATTCCAGGTTACTCTCAGAAATGAATGTGTCTTTCCTCAGCGTTTCTCAGTGCTGGGGCATCAGACATTCCTTCTACTCTGCATTAATCCAATTACTAAACACCTGCAGACATGCAATAACAGTTTTTGTGCCAAGTCCCTTAGAAATGGTTTTATAGGAGAATGTAATCTGCTGTCCTGCTATCAGGAGTCGCGTTACACACCTGCCAAGTCCTGAGCTGAAAAATAACAATCAACGTTCTAATTCATTGCAAGAATGTTTGGGGGCACATTAAAGAGACAAAATGACATTCTTCTTAATTTTCCTGCCATGGAGTCCATTAAACATTTTCAACTTGTAGTTAATTTTATTAAAAGCCAATTTCACTACTAAAATATTTACAGTACAGCATGATAAAAACGGACTTCTCATGGCAACTTAGGCAAGTTCCAAAAGATCCATTAAAGAGAGAACTGCTTCAAGCACATATATAGTGTCACTCCAATTCTGTTCTTAGGGATTTATCTGATAATCACCAAATGCACTTCAAAGTGGAATTTTAAACTATGAAATAATTTGTTTTTCTTGTGCCTTTTTTCTACTTTTCCCCAAAGATGTGCTTTTTTCTCCTCTGTTTTTAAAGTGGTTGTGCTCCTCGGAGCTGAAACAAAACTTGTTTCCAGAAAGGAAGACTTTTCAAGGCACAAGTGTTAGGTGCCAAAGAATGATACAATACAACGGAACAGACATTTAGGGGTATGAGTCAACTGCTGACTGCACCACAAGTTTTTGTACGGCCTTGGGTAGGTCATTTCATCCTTTTGTGGTGCAGCTTTATTTGTAAAATGCACATCGATGAATCATAGGAGTGTCAGTGGGAATAGTAAAAAAAATGAAGACATTCCTAGAAAGCCTCTTTGTGAGTCCTGAGTTTGCTACATGAAAGACAAGTGTGGTCCTTTACTAAGCTAAACAGCTCATCTTTTCATCCGTAAGACTATTTATATACACCCAAATGTCATCCTATTCCATCATGCTCCATTAGCTTCAATTACAAGGGCAGGAATGCAAACAGTGCAAAATTATTTAAAGAAATACAACAATATCAGGGAGAAATTTGAAAGAAATTGTCTATCATAATCCATAAAGCTGTTATCCCTGTTTACCTTGGCAAGGAATATGCAGCAGTGATAACATGTGCTCCGTTCAGGAAGCGAAATTGGATTTGACCAGAGTCACCTGCAGTTTATAGCACTGCAGTCGCTGCTGAGGGCTATACATAATGTCCTAAGGGGTCTTTTGCACAGCTGTAGACAAGACAGCAAGAGACCGCTAGCCAACAGAGCATTCCGAGGCTACGGCCCCGTGTACTAACCCCTTCCAACTAACTTTACGTTCCCCCATCCCATATGTAACCTTCAGCCCCCCACTTGAAGCAGGCAGTCTGACAGTAATAATAGTAGTCACAAGAAAAGGTAACCTCTGTCATACTAATAATTTTTGAAAACTTAAATGCCCAGGATGTGATTTTAATTAAAATGCACACTGCTTGGCTTGTCTGTTTCCAGGAGAAGGTTTCTCTCGCAGAAAGACGGTGATCCATTGTACCTATTTGCACTCCCACCCTTAGAGGTCAGTCCCATCATTACACAGCCTGATTTGTAAAGAGCACGTATAATGCTATATAAACATGGGAATGAATATGTTTTGCCGTAAGTTTGGGTTTGCCTAATAACCTTTGCATGAAGATTATTTTGGAATGATCAAAACAAAGGAGATTTTTTTGCTTTAACAGCTCCTGTCGGTGTTATAGTTTTGCACGGTCTCCTGCATGGCTTCTAGTAAAAGGAAGATATTTGGAATGATTACCTGACAAATCTACTGTTACAGTTCACACGTGACTAATACATAGGGATGGTGAGGTAAGATTTGCAAGCGGAAGGACTAACCTCTTCCCTCAGCGTATACCATACAGACAAGCATGTACATAGTTTCAGCTCTACAATTGTATACATCTCCCTCCACCCATCACAGCATACCTGGTTCTAGCATTGGCTGTTTCTTCCTTAAGATCTTCTTGGAGTTTTTTGTAGCATTTTTCAGATTTGTTTTGTTTTACAAAATAGAGTCCAGATTCTCATGTCCTTCTTCGGGGAGTGGGATGGGGGATCACCAAGATCTGTATTTGCCCACGAGCAAAGCAGAGAGAAGAACTGAAGTCTTTGAAATCATTCTTAAGTGCAGTAGGCCTAAAGCAGTACTGCAGAAGTTAGAAAACTCATACCATTTTTTCCTATATGTTGAAAAAACTTGTATTTTGCCTTCCACAAAAATGCACTGAAAACTCTCTTCCAAGACAGTGCAGCTAAAATACTCATAAATGATCATGTTCATGATCTGATGGAAATTCTGAGGCCCAGAGTGAAAGTTGAAAATCACAATCTACTATACCAGGATCCTCTCCAAAATAAAGGACTTGCTGCATAGTGCTTTGCCTCAGCCCTACCATACCCCCTACTGTTCTCCCACTATTGGCATTGCTATTCACTGCACTGTGTCACTGCAACATCCCCAGCTACTTTGCGCATACAGAAGCTCTATTTGCAGAGAAACTGCAAAATATTGCTGTGCGTGTTCCAACTAATATGCATTTAAAATAGTCTAAATATTGCATTTGCATGAGTAATGCCTATATTATGGACTCTCAGGGATCCCTATAACTTGGCTTTTTTATTTTCTGTTTTCCCAGAGGCAAGCTCCATGCCTAGTCCCCTTTCCACAGAAGTCAATGAGAGTCTTGATATTTTTTTTCAAGAGGAGGAAGGTCAGTCCCACTGGGGGTCCTATACTGCCTAAAAATGACACAATTTTTTGGACAGAAGAAGCCCCGAAAGGCTCCATATGTTGCTCTCATGCTGGGCTGACTTATTTGAGGGGAAGGTCAGCCCATTGTGCAAAGGGCCAGGGAGTGAATAACACATTTGCTGCATGCCTGGGAGAGGAAGCTTGAAGCTGGGAAGCAGATCTGGCTTTATAATTCCCACTGGGTCTAGCATCCTTCAGGAGTTACTCCAACTCAGAGCCTGTACAGCTTCAGCCTGTGTTTTCAGCTTTGTCTCTTTTTAAACAGAAACAAAAATTCTCTACCTTTTGGAGGCTTAAAATGCAGATCTTGATTATGGATCAGAACTGGAGTTTCCTACCCTATTCTGATGCTGTACTTGAGAAGACAATGACAGATGTGAGCTGGAGAATGGACCTCATCCTTCTCCATCTATCTTCATCTCTACCATGTGAAATCATCATTCACAAAAGGTGTTTAAAGGATCTTTGCTTCCAGACTTTTTTGCATGTGTGAATCAGTAGATGTATTGGAGGACATGAATTTTATACCAATGGACTCCTTTCCCCTAAGAAACAGTTCCTTTTCTGTCATGGTCAGTCAAAACATTCCCTCTGGGTAGAGAGTAACTTCCACAGCTGTGCAGTACAAATAGCACAGATACTTCTCTAGGCTTTATCTTTTCTGACAGAAAATTAGATGGTATTAACATGCATTGGAGAGAAAATATATAGAAAGAAACAACCAGTTTGTTGTCAGTGCTAGGTTGATTTCTTTGCTTGTGTATCATTTGACTTTTTAAAAATTGTGTATTAGTTGTAAGATCAAGACCAACATAAATATAAGATATATTTTTCATTTTTTAACAGATAAAAGGCAGTAGTTTAATATTTCACACAGAAAAAGAAAATCAGTATTTTGATTACCTGAGGGTTTTTCTTTTGCTTAGAATTGGGCTCAGGCAGGTAGAAGCACATTTAAAGCTACTGTCTGAACTTACTAACATGAGACTAAATCAGATAGCACAAAGACCACCAAATAATCATCCTGTAAGGGACAAGGATTACCAAATAAAATTATTATTTATTCACAGCAATGCCCAGATGCCAGAGTTATCATCTGATGGAAGGAATACACATTATATGCTGAAGAAACTGAGCAGATAGAGCACTGGAAAGCTGTCTTGAAGAGAACCAACCACAACAAATGATCAAAACCCATGCACAGAACTGGGAGGTGCTTACAATCTCCTAAACTTACCCTCTTCTTTGAAATCCTTCATTTACCACAACACATTCACGTATCACATCTAAACTACTAGGGAGCTGGTTGCTACCAATCATCTTCAGCCCTGTCCACTGAGATGTTGTCCTCTCCTTTTCTACTCTTCATGCCATAGGATTATGAGTGCCAGCGCCCCAAAGGATTAGCCCCCAGTTTAATTCCGCACACAGAACAAAGTTAAGGACATTTTGAAGAAAATAGTCTTAAAATCAAGAATGCAAAGAGAACCTACAAGGACATGCTCTGACACACTCTTGCATGGTTTTATACTACAAAATATCCTGGGGTCATATATCATCATTTTAACCTGTTTTATCATCCAGATTACACATTTGTTGTATGCTTACCATCCATGTTAATATCTTAGCGTTCACTTGGTCAACACAAACTTTTTCACTGCATTTGGCTGAGAAAAAAGCTGCTGAAAGCCATAAAGCAACTTTAACAACTTGGAAAACTGTGTCACTTTTGCTGGAGTTATCACTGAAAGAATGAACATTGTGTGAGTCACAGACATGACAGTGACACACCTCGGTCAGTAAACTGGAGGAACAATTGAAAATTTGCAAGGACAGAGCTATCTTTAACACCCGCATTGAAAACAAGATTCAGCTCTAAACACAGTTCCACATACTACACCATCCACCTGAGGATTAAGCAAAGAGATAACACTTTCCAAAACACTGGAATGCTTTAGAACCTTTCAGAAACATTACCCAGTGTCCAAGAACTGCAGCAGGTTAGAAAAATATGATGTGCATGACATTTTGGAGAGTATTCATAAAGCTTCACTTTATCATCACAGGATTAATCTCTCTAGACACATCTTCTACAGGGAGAGGAGCAAGGTGGGCTTCCCCAGGGGGCCTTTGGGAGTCACTTTATTAAGCTAAGCTAACCTTTGTGAATACCCCCTTTCAATGTAAAATAAACACCATATTTGCATTACCTATCCTCATTTCCAGAACAACTCTAGCCATAAATCTGAATGCAATTCACAACGCAGGTCATGTCGCAGTACCTCCCTCTTGGCTTCATCCCAGTGGCTCCATGCTGAGCAGTTGGTTAAGTGCTTTGCTGGAGCAGAGCCACGTTGCTCTGCACCTTGCCGGATGCAGGCCCAGATGGGTATGTGCGTATCTGTATGCACAGGAACATCTCTGAGGTCATCAAGGAATTAGAATCAGACAGGACACCTACCACAGCCCTTTGAGCTGTGATCCTATCAAATTTTACAAGCTAAACAGGATCAAGCTGGGTCATACAAGAATCAGAGACATATAAGGATCCCTAGAGGCTGCAGGGAGCGATTTTAATAATGCAAGAGGTGGTACATTTTCTCAGTGCGCTAATACTGAACCACAAACCAGATTCCCCAACCAACTGTGATCAGAAAAGAACCCACAATTTCTTAGGGAATGGGAAAGAAAGAAGGAAAATATGTTAATTTTAAAGTCCTGGCAGGCTTCTGTTATAGTTAACTGCTACAGCTAGCCAAAAGCAGTAAAGATTTGCTACCAAAGGGTAAAAATAAATGTATGCTGTCCATTTTCTCAAAAAGAAGAAAAAGAAGATTCTTCCAAATTTCTCTGTGACCTTTCCCCAAATTACAATGTTTCTAGAAACAAGAAAAAAAAATAGAAACTACATTTTTAATTGAAAACTGGACATGAAAAATGTCCTCAATGTATTCATATACAGAAGGGAAAGTCATCTCAATTCTTGTGATATTCCCTAAATTTCCAAATAGTTTCAAAGAAATAAACAGTATTTTCACCTTTCGGCCCCAAAGAATATGCAGAATTCTGTTGGAGTCTTTTCAGTTACTGATGATGTTTGGAGTTTTGTTTTGTTTTGCCTTTTTTTTTTTTTTTTAATTCTGAAATTGAGCAATTTCAATGCACAGAAGCAGAAATCTCCTACATAATTATCAGGCTGCAAGGTGTTTGGGGACACCACCAACCGAAAAACACTAATGCATAGCGCCACAGAGTTACACAATACAATACAATACAATACAACACACCACAATAAATACAATATAATATAATACACTACAATACAGTCCAACCATAAAGTTCATCAGAATTTATTCAGCCACAAGTGAGCCAATATTTTGAACCATTTATTTTTAATCCTTAGGTAAGTGGACCAGCAAGAGAAGCAAGACAAGTAGGTTCAAGCAGGCAGGTCCAAGGCAGAGACCTCAAGGTTTGCTGTTCACTGCTGGCCTGTTGGGTTTTTTTGCTGGCAGAGGAGGGCAGCAGGTTTCCCACCCCAGGCCTTTACCATCAGTAGTACGGTGGACACGCAAGAAAAACATGCTCCCTGAAACCTCCACCCAAACCCAATTGCCCAGGAAACAATGCCTCTCAGAAGAGCTCTTCAGGGGAAATTACAGCAAGGAGGCAACTTTGATGTTTCTCCTGACAACTTTTCAAACAACAACCTTCATCCAGAGGTAAGCGAGAGCAGAGCAGTGTTCACAGCCTGAGCGGGCTGTATCTACCAGCGCCATCTGGTGATACCTACCACCTCTCTCCTCCATGCCTGACCACCCTGCTGAGGCTTCCTAGGCTGATTTTCTCCATCAACATGACAGAACTGGGAATAAACTTAATTACATTAAGTTCTACTTCTGTAGTGGACCTAAACGAATGAAGCTAGTCGGCTGCTGGATCTGCCTCTGCTATGATTTTTGTACCATTTCTTGCAATCTTTTTTCTTTGGGAAAATAGTGTTTTACCTCTAAACTAGCTGCCAGAAATGCATTAATTTCACAGACAAGACCATGATAAATTGATAGCAGCTTACCTTTACTCTGGATTCAGAAAAGGAACTGCAAATGGCTGCTCCGTTCACTCTTTAACATGGAAAGAAAAGAAGCAGATTTACAGTCGTCAGGAAGAAGATGAGACCAAACACATTGTTATCCTGGGACTAGATCATGCACCCACTGCCAAGGAACAGCATTCAGCCACCGATGTCAGTGGAGCTGCTTGTATTTGGTAACTGCCTAACTGATCACTTCATGTTTGCCACAACATATGACAAATGGAAATGGGCATGTACATCCATGTCACCCCACAGGAAAATAAAGCAAGACCTGACTTTGCAGAAAAATTGGGTGATGAAGGGAATGAGGATTATATTATAATAACAGTAAGAGTTGGATTTCATAAAATCATCAGTTCATAAGTTCATGGCTTGAAACAAGGCTGTTCAGTGTACCCCTGATACAGCTCCAAAATGAGCACGAAGGAAAAGGCAGGATCTTTACATCTTTGCATTTTTCTCTCTCCATTAATAAAGATTGGTATGTGGAATATAAATCCGGGAGGAAAACAATCACAAAAACACAACTGCAAAAGCAGTTTCTTGAAAGCACTTATCCACCTGGTATACACATAACAAAATTGAAGTTCAGTGGAGTGAATGCATTTTAAAACAATCTATCTGTGCATTCAGATGTATTACAAGCTGTCTCAGATACATAAAGGAAGAGAGATGAGTCCAGGGGACCAAGTCTTGCTACTTGCTACAAAATCAATAAATATTGTAGAAAAGAAATTAACCCCATTTAATTAATCTAGAAGCCATAACAGTAATCATATTTACCCATGAGATTTCATTATAGAAACAAACACTGAAACCAAAACCAATCACTGGATTATTTGATGCATTGCCTAAGTAAGTCCAGTCAGGTCTTCGAACATTTCAGTGCTCCGGCTGTGAATGAGTGATACAAAGTCAAGCAACTCTGACAAAATATGTGAAGAGAGTTGCAAAGTATGGGACTCTGATGAATGTGTAAGTTCATCCAGTTCACCTAAAATTAGTCCTGAACTTCTGTCTAAATGTTCTGAGCCTAGTAAACTAGAGTTCCTAGGTTAATGTCTTTGCTGATCCTGTGGCACAGTTGCATGGACTATGGAGCATGAGTGGAGGGAGGTGCTACTGCACACTCCCTCGTGAACACCTCCTAACTCTTTTCAAAGATCTTTTGAGATCTCAAGGAAGAATGAGATGACAGAGGCAAAGTCTTAATTTTATTCTTTTGGCTTTGACTGAGTCAGTTCTACTGAAATGAAGCTCATTTTGCACTTCTGTAAAATTTGTACAGTTGGCCTGTAGAAAATCAAAGACTCCAATTGATTCCCAGTCTAAGATCTGACATTGGTGTTACTCCAGCCCTGGCTTTTACCTATATTCTAGAGCATGTAGGAGTACTTCTGGCTGCCCTTCTTAATAAAATACAAAGAAAATTAGATTCTTCTCTCTTGCCTGTTTTATCAAGAGCCCATCATAATAAATGTATACCATTTGCAAGCATATTTTTATTCTCAGTATTTATTCCAAAGGTTTTTTACCTATTTTAGCACTGATCTTGTGTATCTTCTTAGGCTATTTGTTATTTTATTCTATTTAAAATCAAAAGTGTGTCTTCTCCCAGGCTTCTTCTCATCATTGAACCAGCTGAGCTGGAGAAGAGGAATGGTAATCATGGAATAAAGTCCCAGAGGTGTTTGAGATGCATGAAAAACTACCACTGCCCTTCCAACTCCTTCTACATCTCTGTATGACTGCAATCTATAATGGCATCCTGCATTACCCCTGTCACATAAGTAAAGTCCACCTTATGGCTACTAAACTCAGTGTAGCAGAGGTGAAATATTCTCATTTTGACTAGGAAAACAGTTGTTACCAATGCTGAGTATGTGAGTCTCAGTAGTACAGTTCCATCAGTGTGTTATGGCTTCCTTTCTATTGCCTCCCCAGAAGACAATCTCTCCATTTACAAACAATCTCTTTCTACAATTTATTTTTTTTTTAAATTTCACTCCATTATTGCAGTTAATTATTTTCTATTGGAAAAAAATATGGGCTTTTTCCTTTTTTTTTTTTTTGTTTTGAGCTATTTAAGAGAGGTCATTTCATGATTGTCAAAAATATGAAGCCTGTTTTCTGTCAGGTTTGTGTTTCATGGTTGGCTGACATTTTTAAATGAAAGATACCAATGTTGCAGCATGAGTTCACTCTTGATGGATGTTAGAGCATCTACATGGGAGAGAGATGTGAATATTCCAAAGTGAGAAAAAAAATCATTAGATATAGAATCATAGAGCCACCTATGTTGGAAGGGACCCTTAAGTCCATCAAACCCAACCATAAACCTAACTCTGCCAAAGCCACCACTAAACCACTTCCTTCAGCACCATGTCTACCAGTCTTTTAAATACCACCAGGGATGGCGATCCCACCACTTCCCTGGGCAGCCTGTTCCAATATTTGATTACTCTGTCTGTGAAGAAATTTTTCTGAATATCCAATCTAAACCTTCTGGGAGAAGAGATCGACCCTCACCTCGCTACAACCTTCTTTCAGGTAGTTGTGGAGAGTGATAAGCCTCCTTTTCTCCAGACTAAACAACCCCAGTTCCCTCAGCCAGTCCTTATAAGACTTGTTCTCCAGACCCCTCACCAGCCTTGTTGCCCTTCTCTGGACTCAATCCATAATCTCAATGTCTTTCTTGTAGTGAGGGGCCCAAACCTGACCACAGTATTTGAGGTGGGGCCTCACCAGTGCTGAGTACAGAGGGACGATCACTTCCCTAGTCCTGCTCACCACACTATTCACATAGTCCTCAGAGAAGAGAATTCTGCATTCTCCAATGACTAATTATGAGCACATCTCAAATGAAGCTTTTCTCTGTCGTCTAGTGAAAGTTGAGTTTGCACCACATCCTTTACTTCAGCAGCATTAATAAGGCCTCCCCTTTACTCAGACATCTGCTTTCACGGTGTATGCTGGAACTTTATGTCTGAAAGATCTATAAAATATGGTTGAAAACAGTCAGCAAAACCAAAATTTACCAGGGGGGATGATCATCTATGCACACAGGCATTTAGTCCTAGGTTTAGACAACCCTAAAGCAGTTGCCTAAGTTGCCTAGGTTGTCCCTGGAGAAAGATAGGAGACACAGGACTTGCAAGGGAGAGCCAGCGTATGTAAAATTGTTACTTTCCTATCTCACTCTCCTGACCAGACAGAGAACTGAAGATTTTGACTTTTCCTCATGTGTTCATATTTTTTGTTACTACTTGATGCAATTGCTTATAAAATTAATTCCCTTTCTCGCCTCCATTGACTTCTAGTTAGTTCTACTTCTGAGCACACTAACTTCAGTTTCTCAGGAGAAGTCGGGCAGAATTTAGGCTGTACTGGCCTGGATCACTGCATGGGGAAGGATTAAGCACTGTGTCCCAGCAGCAGACATCTCTGGCATTGCATGAGCACTAAAATTTGCAAAGCGTCTGAGACTTTCAGCTAAGAAGAGGAGCACTTACTACTTTTAGATGCCCGAGTCTTAGGCAGGAGTTAAATACACTAGATTCTGCCACCAGCCCCCTAAGGAAACGAGGTTAAATGTAATACTGAAAACCTTATGTGCTGTGCACAAGTACACTTTATCAGCTGAGTGAAAAACTAGCAAGAAATGAAGGATGTTTTTAAAAGAGAAATTACAAATGCAAAGACTGATTTGATGGTGGCTAATGCCACATCTACACTAGAGAACATCAGCATGGCTCACAGTGTGAGAAGTAACAGGCTGCTCAATCCAGCTAAACATCTAAAACCAGATTTCCCTTCAGGTGCTAAATGAGTTCATTCTATGAAAGAATATAGATGGAAGAGGCCCAATAAGAAAACTTACAATACGAGCGAAGCATTTTGGCTTAAGACATTTAAGAATGCAGAGAGATTATAATTCTGTGACTCCCAGATTTCTGTTGTATATTTGTGCTTAGGTAATCTCTTTCCAGATGTACATCTTTTGTTTAAAATGGCTTATGGCTAATTCTTTTTGATTCACAGACGGATTTGATTGAAGAGAGCAAGTAAAGCTGGAGAAACCTTACAAATTCAATGGCTGGGATCTTTCTTTTCAGTTGCCAGGGCAGAGGTTTCCATTGCTTGTTTGTACAATAATCTATCTGGAACAGCAGAAGGTGTTTTCAATGAATGAGCCACCTGTGCAATGCTATAGGAAACAGAAGAAAGATAGCTTTCAGCATTAGTTATTTGTATACGTGCAAAAAAAAAAGGGGGGGGGGAGAAATATTGTTTATCTCTTAGGTAATTGGATAACATTCTGCGAATCGCTTGGGAATACTGGAGGGAGTGTTAGCAAGGTCTTGCAGTCTGACTCAGTGATGGTGGGGGATGGTGATCCGTGTGGTAGTAAAGACATGAGGGGTAGTGATAGGGTGGTAACTACAGGAAAGTGTGAGCATGATCAGGTGGGAATTAGGGCTTGTCCCCCCAAAAGAGTGGCAGGACAATTAGCCCAGCTGAAGTGCATCTACACTTAATGCACGCAGCATGGGGAACAAACAGGAGGAGCTGGAGGCCATTGTACAGCAAGGGAACTATGATATAGTTGCCATCACAGAAACATGGTGGAAAGACTCACGCAACTGGAGTGCTGTGATCGATGACTACCAACTTTTCAGAAGGGATAGGCAAGGAAGGAGAGGTGGTGGGGTAGCCCTCTATGTTAGGGGCAGTTTTGAATGCCTAGAACTTAACATTGTGAATGACAGTGTTGGGTGTTTATGGATAAGAATCAAGGGGAAGGCCAATAAGGCAGACATTGTGGTCGGAGTTTGTTATAGATCCCACCAATCAGGATGTAGAGACTGATGAAGTATTCTATAAGCAGCTGGCAGAGGTCTTGCGATCGCTCGCCCTTGTTCTCATGGGGGACTTCAACTTCCCAGATGTCTGCTGGAAATACAACACAGCAGAGAGGGAACACTCCCAGAGGTTCCTAGAGTGCGTGGAAGACAACTTCCTAACACAGCTGGTGAGGGAGCCAACTAGGGGAAGCGCCCTACTGGACCTACTTTTTGTTAACAGAGAAGGCCTTGTGGGGGATCTAAAGGGTGGAGGTTGTCTTGAGCAGAGTGACCACGAAATGGTAGAGTTTTCAATTCTTGGAGAAGCAAGGCTGGGAGCCAGCAGAACGGCCATCTTGGACTTCCAAAGGGCAGACTTTAGCCTATTTAGGAGCATTGTTGAAAGCCTCCCTTGGGAGACAGTCCTGAAGGGCAAAGTTGCCCAGGAAGGCTGGTCATATTTTAAGCAGGAACTCTTAAAAGCACAGGAGAAGGCCATCCCCATGTCCCGAAAAACAAGCTGACGGGGAAGAAGACCAGCCTGGCTAAATAGAGAGCTTTGGCTGGACTTCAGAAACAAAAGGAAAGTTTACATTCTTTGGAAAAGGGGGTTGGCAACATACGAGGAATACCAAGATGTAGTGAAGCTATGCAGGGGGAAAATTAGAAGGGCCAAAGCCCAAGCAGAACTCAGCTTGGCCACTGCGGTTAAAGATAATAAGAAGAGGTTCTTTCAGTATATGAACAGAAAAAGGAAGACTAGGGAGAATGTAGGCCCACTGATGAATGAGATGGGCACCCTAGTGGCAGAAGCCACAGAGAAGGCGGAGTTACTGAATGCCTTCTTTTCTTCGGTCTTCACTGCTAAAGCTGTCCCTCATGAATCCCACACCCTGGAGGCAAGGGGGAAGGTCTGGAGAGAGGAAGCCTTTCCCTCAGTTGAGGAGGACTGGGTTAGAGACCACTTGGCCAAGCTGGACACCCATAAGCCCATGGGCCCTGATGGGATGCACCCGCGAGTGTTGAGAGAGCTGACAGATGTTATTGCTAGACCACTCTCCATCATCTTTGGAAGGTCATGGGGAACAGGAGAGGTCCCTGAGGACTGGAAGAAGGCTGGCATCACTCCAATCTTCAAGAAGGGCAAGAAAGAGGACCCAGGGAACTACAGGCCAGTTAGTCTCACCTCTGTCCCTGGGAAGGTTATGGAGCGACTCGTTCTGGATGTCATCTCCAAACAGGTTGATGAACAGGAAGTTATTGGAAGTGGTCAACATGGATTTACCAAGGGTAAATCATGCTTGACCAATCTGATAGCCTTCTATGATGTTATAACTGGTTGGCTGGATGAGGGGAGAGCAGTAGATGTCATCTACTTTGACTTCAGCAAGGCTTTTGACACCGTCTCCCATAACATCCTCATTAGGAAGCTCAGGAAGTGCGGGCTAGACGAGGAGACAGCGAGGTGGATTGAGAGCTGGCTGTGTGACAGAACTCAGAGGGTTGTGATTAAGTTGGAGGCCTGTAACCAGTGGTGTCCCCCAAGGGTCAATACTCGGTCCAATCTTGTTCAATATATGCATCAGTGATCTGGATGAGGGGACAGAGTGTATCCTCAGCAAGTTTGCTGATGATACCCAACTGGGAGGGGTGGCTGACACTCCAGAGGGCCGCGCTGCCATCCAGCGTGACCTGGACAGGCTGGAGTGCTGGGCAGAGAAGAACCTAATGAGGTTCAACAAGAGCAAGTGTAGGGTCCTGCACCTGGGAAGGAAGAATGCTGGGCACCAATATAGGTTAGGGGTGGACCTGCTGGAAAGCAGTTCTGAGGAGAAGGATCTGGGGGTCCTGGTAGATAGGAAATTATCCATGAGCCAGGCATGTGCCCTCATCGCCAGGAAGGCCAATGGAATCCTGGGCTGCCTAGGGAAGAGTGTGGCCAGTAGGTCGAGGGAGGTCGTTCTCCCCCTCTACTCGGCACTGGTGAGGCCTCAACTGGAATACTGTGTGCAGTTCTGGGCTCCCCAGCTCAAGCGGGACAGGGAACTACTGGAGAGAGTCCAGCGTAGGGCAACAAAGATGACTGGGGGGATTGGAGCACCTCCCTTATGAGGAAAGGCTGAGGGAGCTGGGACTCTTTAGCCTGGAGAAGAGAAGGCTGAGGGGAGACCTTATTCTTGCTTAGAAGTGTCTAAAGGGTGGGTTGAAGGAGGATGGAGGCAGACTCTTTTCAGTGGTTCCCAGTGACAGGACGAGGGGCAACGGGCACAAGTTGGAACATCGAAAGTTCCATTCAAACACAAGAAAAAACTTCTTTACGGTGAGGGTGACAGAGCACTGGACCAGGCTGCCCAGGGAGGTTGTGGAATCCCCTTCTCTGGAGATTTTCCAGACCCGCCTGGATGCAGTCCTGAGTAATGTGCTCTAGGCATTCCTGCGTCAGCAGGGGAGTTGGACTAGATGATCTCTAGAGGTCCCTTCCAACTCTGAAGATTCTGTGATTCCGTGATTCCGAGATACGCTACATCAGTTCCTCTCCATGTGCACACACAATGTCAGTGAGATTGTTCAGTTAATTAGATGTTCTGTGACAAAATGTTAAGTTCAGTCTTCAGGCAATCACACTGTTCTTACCAGTGAAAACTCCTGTGATTAAATGTTCTTGTTCTTGCACTTTGCTTGGTCATTGTTAAAGTATAGCAAAAGCACATTCCCAGTGCCTAGACTTACAACTGCTCATTTTTTCTCTGTCACTTCCTTTCCCACCTTCTTTTTCTCCTTCTGTCCTGTTCTTCCTTTCCATTGCTGACAAGAAATAATCTGGACCTTCTCATGATTACTTTAGATGTGTGAATAAGCAGGCAAGTCATCAACAGATCCCTGTATAATGGGGAAGGGATGAATAGGAATAATTCATGTTAGAATAACACAAAATGAAACCTTTTCAGGAATCTGGTAAAAAAGCTGGTTTGGAAAACTTTTATTTGACTTCTGATTGTCCCTTAATTTTTATTTTTTTTCCAAGATGATACAATTTAAGAAAAAAAGTGTGAACTTCCATGTTGAAAACCCACAAAAATCTAAAATAAATCAAATGTGCGATCTCTTTCATACCTGAAAATACATACAAAATAACACCTCAATTTTGCAAATAGTTTTAGTCAGCCACCAATTGTATGTGTTTACTCTCATGTTTCCCAGCCTCAGTTGCTTACCTGTTGCTTATTTATTACTTAATATACTTATCTACAGAAATATATGGGGTTTTATCCCTCCTAAAACTTAGTGAAAACTTGAGCCTCCCAAAGTCAAAACAGAGATCTTTGTTGACTTCAGTACCTCTAGAAGGTTATGCTGAGTTTTTAAAACTTTGAAAAAAAAATCTTGCTATTGTAACTGTACTGTTTTTTCTCCAGAAACATAACGTATAAAACACTTGCTATTGCTCTGCTGGGTGAAAAGGTGAACCTTCTTCTCTTACTTTCCCTCCATTTTTGAGCATGTGAATCAGAACAGTTAAGAGTGAAAGTAATGGTATCATTTCAAAGGAGTAGGTAGTGCAATGCAGGCATTTTCGGCAAAGCATTCAGGTAGTGAGCTCCACTTATTGTTACTACTGCTACATATTCATCTGGTGGCCAGCACTTGTGTTAGGGAAATGAAGGAGGAGGAAAGAAACCGTGGTGTGTGTCCCCAAACAGTATACGAGTATGTTCCTCTGAGTGCTAAATATGTCAGAGTGGAAAACAGCAAGGGAGTGGAACATAAAGCCCATCTCATATGTACCAGGAGAGCTGCATTTGACTTCGTGGTAGTTACTTCTGATTTACTCAAGTGTCAGTTGGAGAAGGACCACAACCCATGCTTTAAAATGTTTTTATATGCTCCTCTGAGTACAAAACTTGGAGAACTTTGTGAAAACAAGCTACTGTTGCTGGTTTGCCAGGTAGGCAACCTCTCTGAGCTCTGGTTGAGAGCTGGTCCAAATAAAATGTTTCTCACAGCTATGACTGCATTGCACTAATTCAACTAGAATCAACAATTACATCAGAAAAATGTGTTTACTTTGGTTCTGGGCCACAGAGACTGGGCTCAAATGTGATGTAGAACATATGCCTGTTGTTGCTTATAGGGACAAATAGTTTTACAGGTGGACCTCAACATTCCTTCCTTTTGCTAAGTATACTCCTCCTGGCAAAGGAGGAGGAATGTACGTTTATTATTTGTGGTATTATACTTAAACTTACTTATTTAAATAGACAGTGTAAACAGTAATTCTGAGATTAGAAGCAATCAGAATAAGATTTTATTCTCTTTGTTTACAGGTACGTGACCATGATCTTCTCATTAAAGTTGCATCTGGTTATACCAACAAGGACTGAGATCCTCAGCTCCTCAGTAATCTTGCTTACACTGGTGTAAATCAGGAGTAAAGAAACCAAAGTCAGTAGAATTACACTCCTGTAAAATTAGCGTAGTGAAGATTACAATCAGTCTTGTTCTTTGTTAGTGAACTCATCAAAGAATTGATCCAGACAGCAAGAAGTAAAGGAAAAGACTCTGTTTAGCCAGGCTGTTGGTTCAGATGTCATACAATATCATTTCAGTCTAGAATTTTCATCTCTACTGCCAAGGAAATTAAACAGAAACATTACATGATTTTTACTTGCCTAAGTTTAGCCATCTTGTTCCAGTACAAAGGTACAGGAATTATAAATTGGAGTTTCATTTAAAAATGCTTGGTTTAAACTATCTGAGACTACAGGTCCTTGGTTTATTGGTAAACTTTCTGTCATCAACAGAGGTGAATATAAACAATCTGTATGGGATAAACTTTACAGAGTAAATATAAACCACTTAGGGGATACATCTGAATAAGGTATGACATGTACTTAAGCCATTGTAATACAGCAGCTTTTATTCACATGAAATAACAAAACACTGGTTTTTTTTAAGTTGTCACTTAAAAATTAAATTCTTTAACATTGAGTAAAACTGAATCTGAACTTCTGCCTGCACTTATCCCAAGCTTGTGGCTTCTTTTAATCTAGAGTTCTGGGTTTAATCTGTTGAGACAATGTAATGAAAGCTGTACAAATTTAAGCTACATCAAAATTGCATCTGCCTTTTAGTTTGGGAATACCTCCATCAGAGACAGCTAACAAACAGGAATGTTTAGTTCCTACCAATGCTCATACAAAATGAAGCAATAACCACCCATTTAAAGGAGAGAGCTGACCAACCCAAATTGGGTGAAATAAGGAGACTTCTAAACTTTTATCTAGAGCCCTAAATTCCAACTATAATCTTTCCTGAAGTTCCAGAATTAGAAGAAGCTGCGAGTAGAATTTCTGAGATATTTCAAGAGTAGCTGCTTGTACGTTTCTTTCTATCCAATCTGTCATCTTGTTAGAATGCTCTCATGAGATGTCAACCCCCCAGTGAGAGCAAAGGTATTTAAATAACTCACATAAGCCTTCATGCTTTTGAGGTTCCCCCACTTCTCCTACATGTGTAGATCCCTTCCATTTACTTCACTAACCGTGTGCAGTAGGATCTTAATGAAGTGACTAGTATCATGAAGGTACATGGGAGAAAGTCCTTAAAGTCCCCGAAGTGAATTTTGTAATACTTACCTTTCTGTCCAGGACAAATTCAAGCTTGGGTCATAACACTGTGCCTTATCCCCCAAGCAGCTGCATTCCCATGTACCATACTTTTTCAATTCCTTCCAGAAACTGCTGTGCAGCATTTCAGTGCTTGCTGAAACTCATTTAACAGTCACGAGGGTTTTACTGATCTGATTACTAACTAAAATAATAGGAATATGAATTTACCATAGATTTTGAATGCTATCATTTCTGCATGTCTGATTTTGAGATGGATAGGACACTTTTTTTCCAGAGAAAGAATTAGATGTCCAGGGAGAACATAGAAGTCTCCTTTGCTGTGAAAATCAGAGGTGTGCAGTCTCCAGGTGTGGAGTAAAATAGGCCCTAACATGAAGGGACACTTCTAAGAATGTTGCTCTTCCTGACAGAAAGTGAACTGAGATCCTCTAGTGCAAAGCAGCAGAGAAGTTCAATATTTTCATAGTTCATATGCCACCTAAACTGCTTCTTTTTACGTTGTATGAGCTGCAAAATGTCTAAAGTGTTACTGAAAATCTCTTCATTCTACGCATTAAGCATAAACTTGTAGTAAATTATGTTTGTGTGTTTTTATTAACCCTTGAACTGCTGCTGAGCAATGCATGTGTTTGAACAAGAGTTGAAAAGCTATTAAAATATTTGCTTAAATACTTTACTACAGTCTAAGGATTGAGCTCCAAAGCCTCTGGGATTTGGAGACACACAGGAAAGTTAACTGCAGGAAGTCTGGGAGAGGTGAGCAAGCTCAAGCACACTCCTGCAAAATCTTCCACCTTCCATATCAGCTTTAATGAATTTGACTCATTTCTGCTCTTGGAATTCAAAGGACACATGCAAAGAATTCACAACTGTGTAGGTTGTGTTCAGTCTCATCCTTGCTATATAAATGTAGAGTCGGTTAAATGTCTAATCAGCTTTGGGTTTATTTGTTATTGATTTAATCCAGTTTTACACTATTTGTTATTGATTTAATCCAGTTTTACACTTTCAGAGTTGACTGCTTTCTGTACTGTTATGCTACACAAAAAGCAAGTCACCTGCAGATTATATTAAAAATGACACGGACTGGGAAAGTACAATATTACCTCTGATTTCCTTTACTCAAGTGAAATATTTTTCCTCCTGTGAGACATATCTTTTCTTGTTTTTGCATTTCAAACATTTTATCCAAGATTTATCTCATGCCAAGCAGTAAAACAGATCTCAGAGAACTGCCTGTAACCCAGTTCACCTAATTCTCCCTTCTCCTATGACCTAAGGTCCTTAATCACTAGCAATCAAATATCAGAGTCCCACATGCTCTCTCTTTCTGGCTCAATAAATATTTTCTTCTTTTGGCCTGACAGAACACCTCCAGCAAGAGGAACAGGGCCTGTTCTCCCCCTTCTCCTGGGAACAGGGTTAGGATGTTCCTGGAGAAGGTGGGAGATGCCATTTCAGAATCCCACAGGGTGAACCCAACCCTCCCTCTACCAGGGGGACACAGTCATTGTTGTGTACATGGTGGGAGTCCTTGCCTGGGGTTTTGAAAGAAAAAAGCCATAGCAAGATTTTGTCAAGATCTTTCACTTGCTGCAGCATGTTGGTGATCTCTGAGAGGCCTTCATCATTGTGCGTCCCAAAGGATTTAAGAAGAGAGACGCCTTGCTTTTAGAGCTTCCTTGAGTCCAAGCACAAACTAGGTGATGAGCCACTCATTACTGTCAAAACTGGGCTAGTTCTCTATGTGAAAACTGGCAAAACACAAGCAGTGGGATTCATCTCAGCCAAAAGTAGACCTCTGCAATGCAGAAATCAATGCCTCAGCCAGACTCCTTCCCCAGATCTTTTTATTGTCAGTACAGTCTTATCTGACCTGGCTCAGGTATTTACTTTAGGATGAGATGACTGTCACCCTAGAGGTGAGTGTTTCCCTCCATGGATGAAAAAGGGAATGTCAGCAGTGAGCTCAGATGCAGATTTCTGCAGTGCAGATGACTGGATTTGCTCAGATGAACCCCACCCCTGTGTCTAGAAAAATATTCATGCCAACAGCACTGTACCTGGGGGCTACATTCTGGCCACTTTTTGAATCCTATTTGTGTGTGGACTTGGGTGTTTAATCCTTTACGGAACGTAAAACTTACTTCCACTAAAGCCAGAGTCTTAAGCACCTTTGAAAATATTAACTTTCTTTTGTTATGGTAGGAGTCACCAGGTGGTCATGTTAAATATAATCTTACACATTCCTTTTCTTAGTCTATAAGGAATACATGCACTTTCAAGGAATGCTGTACTGTTAGTTTTTGGTGATTCAGGTTTATGGGGGAGCTTTTGTAAACAACCAGAGAGTTCAACCTATCTTATGCTCTTTGATTAGATCCAATTCTTGGTGAGAATTATTTCCTGAGAACTGTAAAGTGGCTTTTGGGTTAAGACTTCTAAATAAGGTTTTGCCTGCATGTAGTCTATGACCACCTATGTTCAGTGACTATTGTACACAGTATAAATAAATGATTCTAAGATATTCTGTATCACTGATTTCTCCCCTGATAGGAAGCTGGGTTGCAAGCCTTCCAAATCCATCACAGACAGGCAATAGTGTTGTATTTCGGGGTCTATCCTTCCTTTCCCAAATGTGCACAACTGCCATTAATTTTCATTGAAATCACTTGAACTCAAATGCAAAATAGATGTTACTTTGGGATGCAGTCATTTAATATATGAGAACCTTCTGAGTCTTAAAATGAATCTGAGTTGCGGGTGGGTTATTTGTTTGTTTATTTTAGTCCTTAATTTGTAAAAGAGATGACGGCCCACCCAGTGGAATTTTCCCATAAAAAATAGTATGAACTAGAATAATGGAATGCAAGATTGATTAGATGGTGTGCTTGTTGGCAATGGGTGCATGTACTTCTTAATCTTAATGGATCATAAAAAAAATCCTTTTATACTCACCATAATGCATGTGCTAAGTTGTGGGTTCCTAGCCAATGCAAAGAAATATTCTATGATTTCCAGAGATGCAAAGTAAGAATTTCATACAGCACATAAGTGGGGCCTCTGTTTAAATGCACAGAGATAATTTCTTAATTATGACAGTGATACTCATTAAAAAGCTTTCCAATAGTACATGCAGTTCCCACACTGGTCTCTCTCCCACTGTCTGACAGACAGACAGCTTGGTTACACATGCTCAGAAAGGAGGGTGGAGGCCCAGATTCTTGGCTGTCTTGAAGTGGCCACATCCTGCCATCTGCTGAATCCTTATGCTATTGGCAAATCCAGGGAAGACTGTTTCTGAGGTGTCTTAAAACATTCCGCACCTCTGCAGGAATGTTTTATGTAAGAACAAGTATCCAAATGGTTTCAGGGAGATAGAAATCAATTTAAAATATTAACAGAAAAGTAAATTTTTTAAAAATCCCCAGATTTAAAGAAACTATGTGCCAGGAAGTCTGATGGAGGACTGGGGCGTAGACTTTATCATGTCACAGTTGATCAGAGGAGTACGCAAAGAAAATTTACTCCTTGGGATTTTTATAAAACTTGTAAGACAAGAAACTGTCAGAATTTGTATAATAAAAAAAGGCAGGCACCTTCTCCTTGGCTCACCTCTTACTGTTGCAATCAAAACAACTGCATAATTTTTAAAATGCATATGAGTACGCATATATTTAACTAACAATTTCATAATATTTCTTCATTTTCCTACTCCTTTTCTCTATCTCTCTTTTTTTAAACAACCTTGAGGTTTCTTCTAATAATTTCTTTGTTGCCTAAGAATTCACACTGTAAGTTTCCCACTTCTTCACTTCACTTGCCCAAGATTCTCTCCTGTTCCTTAGTTGTCACTTAATATGAAAACTGTCGCGCTCCCTAGCAAAACGCCCTTGATAGTCTGTAAGAGCCCTGAAAATGGACAGGAGAAGGTAACAACACATTCCTTTTTGCAGCTGAACGTGTTGCTTTTGTAAACCAAAAAGTCTTAGACCTCAGTTGTTGGGTTGGTGTCTCACAGCTGAAGAACTTCTGGGAAATAGCAATGTATTTAGTCTAAATAAGCCTGACCAAAATTCTGTAGTCTTGGCCTCTGGAGCATGGTTCATGCGCATTTTGGCCTGGGAAAGATTTCTGTGGAGGATGGCCCTTCATTATTTCAGGAGCTAGTATTTTCTAAATTCAGAGATAGTTTTAACTACATAAAACTTGAGCATTCCATTTTGATCAAGCAAAATTCCCTCTGAAATAAATGACAGCTTTTCTTCAATAGGTATGTTCAGGCAAGACCCTTAATTAATCAGCACTGACATTTACAAGAATCACTGCTATCTGCTATACAAAGGGCTTGAGTTCAGTTCCCAGGGGTGGAGGATATGGACCTATTTCATCATAAGGACTTCCGATGACTACTTTTGTCTGTAATGCAGCCCATTAGTTAATGGAAAAATACTATAGAGCAAGGAATATGTTTACAAAATGGCTTAGAAAAATACAACCCTTTGAAAAAAAATTCTCTATATAGAACATTAATGTCTACCAAACTATTTTCTATTTTCTTAAATGCATGTGCATCTTCCGGACTTGTACCACAGTTTTTGCTGTAAAGTTTCTTTGAAAGTTCCCCACTTAGACCACACTGGGGTCCATTCTGCAACATTTTACTGCATTGCTTTTTTTTTCTTTTAATACTAAGTGGCTGCTGGAAGAATAAAAGCATATACAGATTCCTTAATGTTGGCTAAAGGGAAGTTAGAAACTACATCATGCAGAGCGATCACGTAAAAATGATATCTGACCTGTGGTAAGCTGCAAGCTATACAGAGTAACTTTTGGAATCGTGCAAGTTGGCCTGGGCCAAAAGTATGCCAAGGACTGTGCTAACAATTTAATAGTAAAAAGTAAAACCAATGATTATCATCAAAAATGGATAATGCCAGGTAGGACATCTGGTCTCCAATTCTAGTTTTGCAAAGAAAACAGCCTTGTCCACAAAGGAGAAAATGATTCACATAATTAACTTTCTTTTCTACAACTGCATGGGGAGGGTCAAAGGCTGCCTCCATGACCTGGGCTATCGAAGAACTGGAGATCCCCAAAGGGACAATCTCTCTGCAGATTTGGAGGTTTGAGCCTGGATTTTCTTCAGTCTTGACTTTCACATACCTCTGTGATTCCATCAGCTGCCAAAACTTCATTCCCATAAGGAGGATTCATATAAACTGCAGGCTGTCCAGGCTGCCAAATTCTGGGACAAATTGTTCCCTTCAGAGAACTTTTGGAGAGGACAGAAACATAGGATCCATGATTGATAATTATATTATGAAATAATAAGAACAGTTTCTTGGTTGTTTCAGGCCAATAGGGGGAAAAAGAGATTATACTGGTAAAACGTATGAAATCTGAATTGCACCTTCTTCAAAAATCATCTGTAAAAGTCCAGGTGTCCACGAAAGGCTGTGTAAAACATTAAAAGCCTTTGGGGTTAAGGAACATCTTTCTTTTGCACTCATACCCCAGCGCATGGTTCAAAGTCCAGTGATACTGCAGATACATCTTTGTTTGCAGCTGCCGATACGCTGTCGGCCAGACAATATATCCTGTAGGGTCTTGTAGTCTGAGCGAATTGTGCTGCAGCTGCAAAGTTCATCCCTTTTCATCTGGTTGGGTTTTTAACAATGGTCTCTGCTCTCCCCACTGCCCGAACAAAAATATCTATAAACGGCACAGTCCCTTCCCCTCCCTCCAAAACCCTAAGGTAGCGGAATGAATGCAGCACACATGGTGCTAAGTGTTTTAGAGCAAAAACATGCCTAATACATGCAAATACCAACATTAACCATTATGAACAGACATGATTTATGTGCCTGTCAGCAAGACATCAATCATGACAACAGAGAGTCAGCAGCAATATCAACAACAGTAGCAGGAGTGGAGGGTCAAAGCCAAGATGGGATGGTCCTTCCCAGCCACCCGGGGGGAAGAGAAAGATGGATGAAGTAGTAGGAATCTCCATACATTGTCTTTTTGGGAAAGGGATGCTGAATTTTAAAACATCTCTCGAGCCCAGTTAATGTCCAACATTATTTCTTTGTAAGATCTGCAAGAGAGAGGTAACCAGTGGGGACATTTGAAATGCCATCAGAGAAGGGATCTAGACATATCAAAAAGAGGTCAATGTTTTAAAAATATGACATCAAAGGTATTAAGGTATTTAAAGGGATCTTTGCAGGAGACATTTTGAACAATGGGATCTCTGATTTACTGTACAGTGCAGATGGCAAGTGTATTTAACTGTGAAACTTTTCTTTACCACTGACACAGCAATTGGAGCCAAGAATGAAACTGCATCAGAGCTGTGTTTGTACAGATTGATTGTATAGCTCAGAGAACATAATATCCAAGACCATTCTTTGATAACTAACTTTGGCTTCTGAGTAATCTAGAAAATACCAGTTCATGCTAAGAATAGGGGTGGGAAATTGTTGTATTTGGATTTTTTGGCCGTTTGTAGCTGGCAGGAGGAGGCTGAGCAAGAGGAGATGCTGGCTGAGATGTCAGTAAAAACACTGATGTCTTATTTAGACATCTCAGGCTCTACTTGCAGTTGGCTGGGACCACTGGATAAGGATGCCTAGATTTTGCTAATAAACTGATAGTGAAGGAAATTGTCAACCCTGAAAAAAACCTACCACGGAGAAATCAAAAACAATTCTGCATGTGTTAAGAACTGACTTGGTGTATTTACTTCCAGCTGGGACATAGAGCAAAAGTGTTAAGGAATTGCTTACAATTGTCAAAAAATGGATTGCCTGTCAAATTTACAGGCTCACACAAATGCAGTTAACATATCACCCTAAAACTGGGTGGAATATAGATCAAATGATGAATAAACCTTTTGAAAGCAATGGCAAAATTGCTACTGACAAGAATGAGGCTACAATTTCATCCAGGTTGTTTCTCTCTTACATGATGCAAGGAATTTTGTTAAAATAGAACCTTGTTTACATGTCCTAAGACCAGCGTCTTAGAGATATTGCAGAAGCTGTTGAAATTCCTCACTGAAGTAGTACTAGAAACATCATAAACGTATTGTGAACTGTTCAAAGAGATGCAAAGATGAAGATGTGGAGAAAGGCAAAAGAATTTTTTTTTTTACAAAGGAAGGAAAGAGAACCAATTGAAGTTGCCTTTTCTGAGAGCAGAAATATCCGAATTCTGCTTTAAAGAGTTGACAATATGTCTTAAGAAATCTGAGCAAGTGCAAAAAGCAGTCCAAAGCAGGAGGAAATTCTGATCAAGCCACACAGTGCCAAAGGGCTAACAACATATGCTATTGTGTGATGCCAAATATTTTAAGAATTGTTTGTTTGTTTTTTTAATAAATATTGTAAACTGTTACTGACTTTCTGGGTTTTGCTTTAACAACAGTAGAGCATTTCATGATATTGGATGACAGAGATCAACAAACTAAGTTCAACTGCCTCATTTACGTATCTGCTTGCTATATATTGTGCTGCAGCCCTATAGGATTCACATTTATCCGTGTAAAAGCAAAACAAAACTGACAATTTCTGTTTCTCTATTCCACTACTGAACTGCTCTTGACTGATGAAGCACGTCTTGATGATTACCAATGGAAAGATTCAGGATTTTTAAGGCTACAGGGAATTTTGACCCTTCATTACCTTTTTGATAGCTTCTGCTTGTGTTAGCCTGTATCTTGTAGCCACTCAGTTTTGATGGAGACTCCAAGTGCCAGAATTGATTACATTTGTTTGCAAATTTTTTCAAATATTTAACTGCCTTCACTGATAAGTCCTGTGCACCTTATTTATAGCTTGATTGGCTCGAGGACTTCTGTGGCATTCTGCTCTCTACAAACAGGATTAAGAGGGAAATCATTGGTGAAATAGTACTGTGAGACACAGCATGTTATCAGCTCCAGACATGGAAGATAGTTTTTATATGCTTTGTAAAATTCGCAGCAGAATGTTTTCCCTAGTAAAAAGTTAACTTCAGCTGCAATATGATTGCCCAGTCCTTCATTAATTTATTTTGATTGATTTTGTCTGATTTTAAGATTTTTTTCTGAATGTGTTTTTTTTTTTTTTTCCAATCTATACCTTCTGGCACAAAACACAAATTCTCCTTGTAATAAAATAGTTTCTGATCACAAACTAGTTATAACTGAAAGGTAGTTTCAGCTACTATAAATTTCACGGTTGTTGTTTTTCAGATTTTCTGGAAATATTAGTATTATTAAACAGCTCAACAGAGTTCAGGGAGCTCTATTAAAATAAAATGCCCTTTTTTGCATGCATTCTTCTCAGAAATTTTGTCCAGTGAATTAATTTTTACCCTAAACTAAGTTTCTCTTTTAGGTCAGGAATAAACCACATATAAAGGAATTTTGTTTAGTTCTTTGGACGACATGAAAACTGAATGTTTGGGGGGGTTGAGGGCTTTTTATATGTACGTAGCAAGATTTTCTGTTACGTTTGATACTTGATCTATGATTTAACACTCTGGAATCTCATGGGCAACAGACCTTGGTATTTCTGCTTGCTCGTTGAAAAGCGGCATTGAATACTGAGAGGCACAGTGAGGTGTTTTAGTGCAGTAAAAACTTTCTTGGACATTGAAAGTTCACCAGTCAGATCATTTGAACAGTGATCATGAAGAAAGTATTCTCCTACCAGCTTTGATGACCCAGAGAAATGATCTGGGTTCAAAGCAAAACTCCTGAAAGTATGTCTCTAACTCCACTGTCGTGTTAAGAGGCTACCTGAAGATAGCATTAAGTGAGGTTTTGAATCCATTCGTCATTTCATAGTCCTGCTTTGGTCCCTAAAGGTTCAGTGTCCAGCTCAGAGGCCTGAGTTCTCAAGAGCAATAGTTAGGTGAGGAACAGCAGTGTGATGATACATCAATGTTGGTTATATAGTAAACTCATGGTCATATTAAACTCATAGTTCATGGATCTCTACACCATGCTCTATTTTGTGGACTAAGCAGGTAGACCAGCTGCTGCCACTGACCAAACATGGTTTTTAGGCCTGAAAAACAAACCCTAAACATCATTATCCCCATCTTACATTTGAGATAGAAGCCAAAAATCCAAGAAAGAAAGAAAGAGCAATGTGCAAGATTTAAACACTCAGTGAGTATCCACAGTTTTCCTTGTCTTTGTCACAAGTCAAAGAAACACCAAGGATGCAAGTCACAATTCTGCTAGGCTGTGAGTTCCCAAGATATAGCTGCCTCTCAGTTATAAATCTATCTATTGCTTCAGTTCTTCCCTTCCTGTCTCCTTTTTGCTCTCTTTCATAAAACTGGCTTCATCTGGAGTGTATTTACATCTCATTGGAAAGGTCTGCCTCATAGGTTAGGAGCTAATTCTTAGGTTCCACTTTTCCTAAGCAAGTCAATTACATCTTAGGAGTGACAAAAACATACATTATACAGTATTTCCAATATTATACTGCAGTATTTCTAACTACAGTAGCTAAATTAATACAATCAGTTGAGCTTTTCTACCCAAAAGTAGAAATCCTGTGCCAAATCTACTAGTATTAACATGTCTTCCTCTTTGGTGATGAAAGATCTTCTGAAGACCTAAACTGTCAGAAGATGTGGAGACAGCTCTGTCATGTGAGGCAGAAATACATACACCTTCTAGAGAAAAAAAAAAAAAATTAGGCATTTGTCTACAATGCATAACCCCACCATAACTTGCTTTGCATAAAGGCAACTGCCTAAGGCATCTAGGAAATACAAAGACTCTTAAGAAGGCTTTGCCTTACTCTGTCTTCATTATAATACATCACATTGTTCAGAATTTTTAATGTTAAACTATTCTGGCAAATCCCCTCACACATATTTTTAGACTGTGTCTAATAAGTTGCTGATCTTTAACAAGGAGATTTTCTCTTTACTCAGTATGTACGAACATTAGCTCTTGTCTATACACAAAGATTTTTCTTGGTATAGATTAATTGGTAGAAATGTATCAGGAAGCCTTCTTACAGTAAAGATATTTTTTTAAATCTTAACACATTTTTTTTCTGCTTAGATTAAGCTCTTAGAGAAAAATGAGGGGTTTGTCAGTGTAACTGCAGATGGGAAGGAAAAAAAAAATATATACATATACTTGTATCTGACTGTTGTCACTTTTAAGCATAGAGAAAACCTGTTCTTAAAAGCAAAAGAGTGAATAATTAGGGAACATTTCTGAGCACTTAAACTTAGTACCGATATCTGTAGTTGAGTCATGTTTTCAGAGATGCTGCAGCTCTGGCAAGAGGAATCTTTATGAGGGAACTACAGTAACAAGCCATTTCATTTGCACACTGTTACTGAAGAGGTAAAATAATGCTGGAAAATGCTCTTAACTATTGCTTTTCTTTAATATGTTTTAGGACTCTTAAATTGTAGACTCTGTGTGACTACAAAGGATTCAGGCTTGGACCTCACTTGCGATATTTTGGAAAAAAAAAAAACCAACCAAAAAAACATAGGTAGAGTCAAAATGAAAAGGGGTATGGGTGTGGGGGTGTGGGTGTGCATGTGGCCTTGGAGGTGTGTTCTCATTCCAGATCTATGAATGACTTTCAGAATCTGTTCATAGTCCTGCTTTGTTTATACATCTTGTATAGTCAGGTAGGTTAGAGGTATCTGTGAAACACTCAGATACGCCAGAAATGGTAAATATAGACTAAAATGCTTCCAGAATAGTAATCTCATAAGCACTTGCAATAGACCAGTTAGAAATCTTTCCAGAAAAGCAGAGTCTAATCTGTAACAAAACTGAGTCTATATGTGGACAGATCTTGGAAGTTTCAGGTAACATCTGTACTAGTAAACTAAACAGTGCCAAGACCTCTGTGCTGGCCAAGTGGCACCATTTGGCCACATCTGTATAATTAAGGTGTCTTAGCTTAAATTGTAACTTCACCCAGACTGCCCCCACCCATACTAACTCCTACATATTGTCTAGGAATGCTTGGGAGAGGGCTAGCTGGAATGGGTCAAAGCCATGCCAGGGGCTATGCTAACAATTTAGGAATACAGAGTTGAGTTTCAGTGTCTGGGAATGTTTCCAGGTACTCTTTAACTTGCCATTATAGAGGCAGTTTCAGAGCTCCAGAAGTTGAGATCCTTAGCCAGATAGTACCTGGCTAAACCTTCTCCCATATTTCCTTTTCTAGTATGGTTTGTTCTGTATGGAGAGGAGAGGAGAGGAGAGGAGAGGAGAGGAGAGGAGAGGAGAGGAGAGGAGGATTTTTGATTTATTTACTCAGACATCATTCCTCTATGGACATCAAAGTTGAAGGAATTCTGCCATTTTCCACATGTTCATGTTAGCACTTGCACAGGGAAAGTAAATCAATAATAGAGCAATGTTATACAAAAGACTTTCTTCCAGACAGTAAATATTCTTAAGGCCTTAGGATCATATAAATGAAAACTGTGGATATTTGCACCTGCATTTTATATGATTGGCTGAAATTAATAACAGAATACTTTTATGTCAAATATATATGTATGCATATAACTGGAAGAAATGTTCCTTTCTTGCTTTTGATGGTGACAGCAATTTCATCTCCTTTATTGTTCATGGGAAATCTAGAAAATTCAGTCATTATACTAAGAAGGTTTGTTGTTGTTGCTGCTGGTGGTGGTGTGTTTCACCCAGAAATGTTAAGAATGGGTTTTTTTCTTCAGTTTTGTAGCTTCCATCAACTCTGCCTTCCTATGAGAATTGAAGCAGAACACAATACTAATATTAGCTATTTAAAAATTAATATTAACTAAGATTATTTATTTTTGAATGACTGCTAATGTACTTCTGAGAGAACAAAGAAGGAATGCAAAGTGACCTATCCAAGACACTCTAGCCATGAAGCTCAGTGTGATGTAAAAACCTGCTTCTGTATTATTGAGGACTCCTAGCTTTTAATGTGGGGTGGCTCTGCCCACACCTGTTACTGGGAGCATTTACAAACTCCCAGAGCGTGCCCAGGAGTTGTTTAGGGAAATGCAAAATGACCCAGGCCAAAATGTCAGGGATGTTATACATCAGACACTGCACTAGCAATCCAATATGATAGATGAGTAGATTTCTGTGCTGGAAACATTATCTGGCATTGTTTAATTTACTAGCTCAGACATAGCCAATAAGAGTGACATGTTTTAGAGTTTTCATAACAGAAGAGTTACAACACCAAAAATGAGACGAGGTCAGAGAAGATGTAAGATGTGAGTACTGGTAACACAAGGACTACCATGCTAAAGCTTACCCACCTTCAACCCAGTAAGTAATTACAATCCACTGGTTTAACCAGATGATTAAAGTTAGAATTTGGACTCCTGGTTGGGAATAACTTATATGGGATGCCTAAAAAAACTTCAAACTCTAGATTCTTGTTGTCCTCACCTTCCTTTTCTCCTCAGTACAAATATTAAGTCTCTTGTGAAACAACAACTGAACTGCTGTAATCTAAATTTTTAAGGCAAATTAAAACTGAGGTTAGTTTATCTTGTAATACTGGACTCTAAACTCCAGCAGTGCAGGATTTACTTCATAAACAGCTCTTCTTCCCATACAACAGGGCAGGACAGAGTGTTCGATACAGTATTTTTATGAGGTTTTCTACTATCCCCACTTGTGAGTGGAAAGCCTCAACAGATGGTACACACCTGTTGAATTGATGCCAGATGAATAGAGACAGTAAGAAATACATTCTGGAGCTGGGTGGATGGACGCAAGAGCCTAAAGTGATCATATCATCATAGTAGTCATACCAAGACCTCACCAGCTGATAGGTGGTGAGTGACTGGTTGTGTGCTCCACTACACATTATAGGGTAAAGCATGTGACCGAAAACTGTCTTTATGAGAACATGTAACTCGTTACTCTATTATCATAGTCACTCTATAACTTTCACTTGTGTTTCCAAAGCTTCAAATGGAAGGTATATCTATGAGACTTGTAAATGGTGAGATAAAGCAATTGAGTCAGAAAAACTGGTTGCAGCCAATCCGAAGGGTAGGCAGGAGAAGAAGGAAAGCTGGAGACACAGGAGTAGTCCAGGTAACAAATTGCTATGCATGTTTTCAGTAGTAACCATAGAAAAACAGGCAGGCAAATTTGATCTTTGTGACCAGTCTGAAGTGTCATCCAGTATTTCCTGAATACTAACATGACTTATTCCCATTTCTGAAACAAATCTTCTAGCGTTGTTGTATGAAAATGCCTAAAAGCAGACAAAATCAAGAAAAGATAGGAACTTGACCTGCTTGATCAGAACCTCCATAGACAATGCTGGTAGCTTTTATTGGACTGGAAAGTCCACACCTTATTGAAGCTAAAAGCAATAGGCCTTAGTGATGAGATAGACCTCCTTCTGCATTGAGCTATCTGCCTGAGCCACGCTGAGCCTTAGAAGTGTTTACCGTAGCTGGATCTACAATGCGCTACACAGTAAGATGCTGGCACAGTGTTCGCGGTCTGGTATGAACACTAGGAAGCCATAGCAATATTGGTCAGTTCTTCATAACTTCATTTCCCAAATGTTCATAATTAAACAGTTTTTATTTAAGTAATCAGCATGAAATCCTTAGCTTTGTTTTTGCAACCGGTATTGTGTTTATGGAGCCAAATATTGAAAACTTTGATACTGAATACCTTGTATGTGTTAATTTTGGCAACCTTTAAAGATTCTGTAGATGCCTTGCTATGTTACCACCACCCACTCTTCAACCCCCCTGGCCATCAGTCCCTCCAAACCACTGAGACATGTTTCTCTTTTAATACTTTCTTACAGTATTTCTCATGAAAATCACAGGGAATCGTGTGTGATTTCAGCAGAGTGAAACTTGATCTCAAAGTGTCTGTAGGACCAGAAGTTTTTAAAGAAAACATTTCTTAAATCTTGTGTTCACTGCTGCTTCAGCAGGCCAATTAGACTTGATGGGAATTCTAGAAAGCTGTCGCCAGGCATTGCAGCAGGAATAGCAAACAAGGCCCAAAGCAAATAAACGAATGGGTAAAGTGTGGCCATCCTCAGAACCTCCTTACTGATGACCTTCTCGGCTTTGCAAAGGGATGGTGGAGGTACTGGATGAAGGGACTCCAGGTTAATTAGGTTTGACATTAGTTAACAGCAGCAATTACTAGAGAGTAATTAATCAGAGAAAGTCTCCAAACAGAAGGAGAATAAATAAACGGGCGGTAACATTCTGATCCATTTACCCCCTTAGATAAGGACGTGCCCCAGGTGTCAGGCTGAGGTGGGACTAATCTGTCTTGCTCAGTTTCTCCCTGGAACTTGGGTGACTCTTCACACATCCATCTTCCTTCACATGGAGACAAACAAGCATTCACTAAACCATTAACAGCACAGTTCCTATAAAAAGTTAGGATAAAAAAAAAACATTTAAATTTCTCTGGCCTCCCCACCCCTTTTCCTCAATCCCCCCTTTTTTTAAAGAGCGCTTCAACAAAGTTTTACTAACGCAAGTGAAATCACCTTTCTCTTTTCATTAAGCTAGAGCAGTTTCCATTTTCTAGTAGTGGTGGTTTCTCCATCCACAGCCAGCGGTTTTTCATTGCAGCCAATACCAAAGAGCTTCAGCTGCCTAACCTGTGAATGGCAAGTTCCCTGTTTTCCCTTTCCATGTGGGCCAACAGGAGCAGGTCATGTGGTGTGTTCTGAAAAACTACACTGAGCACCACCGATTAGTTTAGGAATCAACCATGGCTTTACAACAAGCACAGGGAACGATGCAGCAGGCAGTTGCACTGCCCCAGGGGCAGCCCACTAGACTGTGACTCGGTTGTAGCGCGGTCCCTGCTCCCCCTGCACCGGTCGGCAAGAGTCCTGTACCTGGCACAGGTTATCTCCACTCCCATGTGCCGGCTCAGTTCTTCTGGCTGGTGCAGCATGGGGGTCAGATCCAAAGTTCAGAGTGGTCCCACCTACACAGACCAGGATTAACACTACAGAGGGTGCTCTCCCCCACGCAGCCGGCTCATAGATATGAACACTCCTTGCAAGAGAGAATTTCCAAGCCCTTTCTGCCTTAGGTGGGTATGAATTGAATTCCAGCCCCACTCTTTGAGTTTATAAGGACATTTTTCCCCCAGTATATTTTTGAATGTAAAAGGACTGCAGAGAAAAGAATAGTGTTCATACAGTATTAAAGGCATAACATTCGGTGTTGCATTCCATTCAGTTACTTTATTCAATCAGACAGACTTTTTCCAGGTAGAATATTGTTAGTGATGTTGGGCTTTTTCCATGCAGATGGCTACATCTTCACCATAAAAAAATCCCTGAAATATCGAATCGAAACGAAACAAAATTGCTGATATAGGTCTTATATTATGGGCTATACAACTTTGATGTAATTCTGTACGGTGCACATTATGTTCAACATAGCTAGGTTTAAATAACCTAACCTGATAACCCTTCCTAAATAACTACAGAAAATCACAATTAAATAAATACCACTTGATAGTTTAGCTTTTACTTAGCTGCCAACATGTTTGTGGGGAAGGCGCAAGTAAAATTTTAATTATAAAAGTATGGTTGTTTCCAAATAGCTTACTGAAAGAAGGTAAATTTATAAAACTCTGCAGAAGTCACTAAAGCCACTATGGAAAAGAAAAAATGAAGACAGGAAGAAAGAACTTAGCTAAAAATAAACATAACAGACCAAGTTATGAAAATGAAGAGTAATATATCTAAATTACTGCACTGTGACTTGCAATTAGTTTTTGAGCATACTTTCTACCACCAAATTAAAAATAAGCAATGTAGACTTTTGGAAAATGAGAACATAATGCTTAGAAAGTCTGAGGGTGAAAATCTGGCCTCACTGAAGCCAAAGGAAAATTCCCATTGACTGTAGCAGTGCCGGAGTTTTCTCTGTACATGTAAACTCCCATTGACCTGGAGTACAGAAGCTAGCCCATAATCCCTTTTATCTTTCATATTTTTTCTTTTATAATGTTTGTCATCATCACAAACCTAGATTGTGTGGTGAATAATAACTTAGACAATGCACATCAAAACAGTATGCAGCACATGAAGATTCATTCAACAGATGACTAGTATCCACTGAGTTTATGCAATCTCCTGCCGAGGACTGCAGTAGGGCAACTCGAGGTTTAATCATGTTTTGAACAATACGGAATTTAATCTGTATGCTGACACATCTTTATAGCCTGGCAGAAGCAAAGAAAGGGAGTGGTAACCTGAAGATGGGGCAAGGTATTTGAAGCACTTAATTCAGCCTGGGATACTATTTAAATTATTTAGGCATTGCTGTTCGCTAAGTCAATGGAAGGAAATGGGCAACTCAGAGGGTTCGAGTTAGACGTTTCAAGTTAAATAAATAACTACATCTGTCCTGGACTTTTCTCTGTGACCATAGGTTGGTCACTCAACCTTTCTGTGCCTCAATTCCTCATTTGTAAAACAGGCTAATAGGGTTCTCTGCCTAAAGGGGAAGTTGGGCTAAGGTGAATGCAGCAAAATATGTGAGGTTTTCAGAAGCCACAGCAATAAAGACAGTAAAAGTACAATAGAAGATGGCTTATTGTAGATGCGAAAGATTCTGTGCATATTGGTGGAGATGTGGAAGAGTGCAATGCAGTGACAGCCCTGCCGGTTTGCAGAGCAGATCACGGCATTTATGCAGAGCTGCATTGAGAGAAAAAGGTCTCAAACAACTTCAAAGAGGCTTGGTCGCAGCAAGGCATGAACATGGCTGTCCTCTTTTTGGATTCCTGTCAATGTATCAGCAGGATGCAGATGCACAGAGAGACTTTACGGACTTCCATTTCCATGAGCGTAGGCATATTTGCTCCACTCCACTGCAAATGTTGACACGCCCTTAGGTTTAAGGAATGAGTGATCAGAGATTTTACGTGTAAAACACTGTGAAAGAGAGGGCTTGGAGAATTCTTTAGGGTAAAATGATTTTTTAAACTATATTTAAGTGCACTGTAACAAAAGAAAAATCAAGTTTCTTTTTCCTACAGCAGTGCAGGTTGACACTAGGCACAAATACAAAGCTTAGTTTGTTGTTATTTAAACGTCTTTAATCCTGACTACTGGTACTTGTGGAGAAGGGAGGCATAGTTGGAGAAAAGCCATACTTTTTCAAATTGATTAAAAACACCTTTTGAAAAATAAATAACTTTAGTGGGCTGACCTCTAAATCAAATGATACTGCAAAGTTCTGCAGTATAAAATAAGATTCCTTTTCCCAGCACTTTTGAATGTCGGCTTGTCAAGTATCCTTTTTGACAAGCTTCCGGCTTAAAAATCTGTTATTTACTTCTTGTCAAACAAATATGCTTCCAGTAGACTTTACAGGTTAAAAATATTCAAGAGAAACCAGCATATCTTTACTCAGTGTGAATAACTTTGGTGTTGTTCGATCACATATAGATAGCACTGGAGAAATTGCTGGCATTGTTTCATGTCATCTGATAAAACAAGGCAATAAATTTTACTGCAAGTTGGCAGCAGGAAATGCTGCTGCAGGTCAGGTCTGAGGTGAGCACTGCTTTTATAAGGACACAGTGAAAATCACTCAAATCGCAGGAGCTGTAGTAAGCAGAGAGCATAAAGCCAGGGGGTTTAGACCCAGCTTTTCTTTTTGTTCTGCAGAATTGGCTTCTAAACTTGCAGTCAAAATGAGACTGCATTTTTCTTAATTTGGCTCCGTACCTGGTGCCGTCCACATTCAATCCACAACATCTGTCAGTCATCATTAGAAAAAAAGCTCAGAAAAGCTCAAAAAAGTAAACAGGGTAGCAAGAAAGTGACATACGCGAACAAGGAAAAAGGCATCCGATATGCAGACGCATGAGTTTACCCTACAAAAGGATCTCACTCTGCAGGGATCTCACTTGCTTGAAAAGATTGGCTGCCTAAATAAGGAGTCTACAAATGAAAAATATTGTTATTTTCACAAATGTCACCAGGCTGCAAGTGCTCACCTACTGTTCACTCAGCTGTCTACCCAGCTCTGATTGCTCCTTCTTTTTTTTCAGCTGCACATAAACTGATATAAAAGTTCTCAGAAAAAAAAAAAAATGATGTTATTTTCCCTCAGTCCTAATGTATCAAATTTCTAATCTTTTTCCTCGATGCCTGAGAGGACAGGATAGGTCAGCTCTTCTCCAGCAAAAAGTTTGCTGAAGCCTTTGTGTTTCTCTTTAGACACTCCTTTAGCAAACAGTTTCCGTCACCAAATCTGTTGCAATTTAGGGTGAGGGAAGGAAGGACCTTTTATGCTTTTTATGAGTTTCAAATTGTATATGAAAGCATCAGACATTAAGTGTTGAGTTCAGTGTAACCTACTCTCTCTCAGCTATAGATGAAAACATTGGAGTCGCAAAAGTCTTCCATGGGTTACCAGGTTCCATTGCAGTTTACAAAGAAAACACAAACATCATTAAAGCAAAGCATTTTCTTCAAAACTGTTTATTCAAGCTCCCAAGAGTCCTTTTCAAGACGTGGCAGAAAATCTAAATTTCAAAGACGAAGCATATGAATTCTAACCTAAGCATTCAAGTGCTGCAATAGGCCCGTTGCTTCTTGTAAGAAATACTATTTCACAGAAATTGGAGAGTTTATTTGGCCTTTTAAATGGACATGACACTTATTAAAAGTCAGCCAGAAACTTAAATTTTGTATCAGCTTTTGTCTGTGTGACATGAAGCAGTAATGAATCATTAAGTTCAGAATGCTTAAGAGCTAATTCAGTACGTTACATATGTTGTATCTTTACACCTTGCAGTGAAAGACAGCCTTTGCAGAGAAAAAGTAACTAAAAAGGAGGTATATCTGTAATTATTATGAACATTATGTGAATACATCTTTTCCTAGTACCAGAGAACATGTAACCCCAAGCAAATGTGATGCATCTTGGAGCAGAAGAAAACGGGGCAAATGCAAGTTGTTCTTTTACTTACCCCTCATAATGTTGACACTGCGCCTTTTTGATCCTCGACATAAACAGAAGCTTCTCTAAAGTTACGGTCTGTATCTTCTGACCTATGATCCAACCTATCTTATAGGTAGCTGGAGCACTTGAGATAGACTTTCTGCAATCTGTTGAATTGCACTAAAGTGAATTTCCAGCAGAACGCAAATAACAGCTACAAAAAGGTGACATTTTATACTACTATAGTATTTTTTTATGAAAAAGTGACAATTCCAGAAAGTTTAAAAGCCACAGTGGTCCCTCATGATTGTGTCAAGCATTACATAGACCTTGCATTTGGCCACTTAACAGAATGCAAAAGATCAGGATTCTGGAAGTTCAGGTATATATATGGTTTATTACACTGGGTATGTCCACTACACAAGAACAGTCTTCTGAAAGCTCTTTAAACCCACCTTAGATTTTGCATTATGACAATAAAGAAAAAAACCATAGCTATAAGATCTTACTTTTTTTTTCATGCAAAGCTCTAAAAAAAAAAAAAGTAGTAACAACTTCTTTTCAATATTATGATTTTAGGTACATTCTCAGTTCTCTGTAAAGATGTACATTAATAATCCCCAAAAGTGAAATTCTTGTGAGAATGTTTTGAGTTTTAATCTGTTTATTTTTTGTCAAAATAGCAAAGTTCAATGAAAAATAAGAATACTTTTTCTTTTTTATTTTTTTTCTAAATTAAAACATTTCAGACCATTATTTCTAGAAAGTTTGAGTTATGATAGAAATTCTGTCTCTGTAAAAACATGATATCTACTTCTGTCTGAACACTTGCAAAGCTAGTCAAAGCTCTGACATTCTGCACAACTGAAAATTGAACTTCGATAAAGAGATTTCTCTTAGAAAAATGTCATACAAATCACTGCTATTTTAACCAGCTTTAATCTTCACCTTTTTGAGCTAGAAAGCACTTCATTCTGTTTCACAATACAGTCAAGGCCATTCCTTCAGCCATGACTCAGATGTATCAACACTAGACTAAAACAACTTTAGTATAGCATTTGTAGCAGGAACTCACTTTTCTTTATTCTGCAGTGCTAATTTGAGGTGGCTCAAATTTGAATGTGAAAAAAATAATCTTTTCAATAGCTACAACCAGAGGGTATTCACATCCATCTCCACTTGTGTTGTCATCTACAAGGCCTGACAACTAGAAGTAAACAAATCATTTATTAAGAGAAGCTTATTCAGTGGATTTGTCCAGTTTTCCATTCTCAAATTGTGACTCAAACCCTTTAAAAAAAGGAGAATGGAACTTTTTTTATGGTTAGTTTTAACAACTAGAGGTTGTTTGTGTAACCCTTGAGAAACTCACACTTTCAGGGTGATCAATCTATTGTTTGGTGACCCCGTGACGAAGCATTAGCCCAAGGTCAGTGAGGACCAGGAGGGCTGCCGAAAGCTCAACCATTTTCTGTGGGCTGGGGGAAGTATCCAAAGAGTTAGTCCTGCTTCTTAGGAACAGAAAGAGTGTGGTTTCCGTCTCTACTTCAGTGTTATTTTAATATTACCAACAGCTAGGAAAAGGGGGTTGCTTCCGTCTTTGGGGGCTTCACTTCAATATTTGATTCAGCTCAGTTTTCATATCTCCAGAAGCAACAGTCCCAAATTCTAAATGACTTTTAGGAACCTGATGAGATAGTAGATTTTTTTTCACATACTTTTGAAAAATCTGCTTTTTAAGCTATGTCTGCTCAAAGATTTTTCTAGAGGACCCGGTGATGATGACATATGTGACACTCTAAGTGGTATGTAAGTTCATAATGTGTCATTTTAAGAAAGTAAAACTGACCTTCTCTAGGTTGGATACAGTTTAATCTCTATAAAAGGACTTGTACTGAAACATTTATTATCAGTATAAGAACATTTCCGTGGTAAAACTAATTCTAGTGATGGATAGTTTTGTCTTTTTAAGGATATCACAAAAAAAACCCTGGTCGAATAGCTCAAAGTCCCTGTCTAACTTCACCATTTCTCAAATATCAATAGCATGGATATTGTAAGTAATGGTAGTCAGAAACAAGATTTACTTTCTTACTAGAAAAAAAGAAAAGTCATTAAAATTAGCTTCTTACAAAATTAAATTCCCTGGGAAATTATATTCTAGAGCAGTTAAGTGTGTCTTCCAACGAATAATTTTAAATAAACTTTATAATTCAAAATGCATTTAAAAATAAGTAGCATTTAAAAAAAAATAAATTATTAATTTGGAAAATAAGAAAATGAATAGGATTGATCTTACGAAAATAGTTCCCTTAAAAACAATTTCTCTAAAAACTGTTTCCTTCTGTAAAACAAGTTGATGTTGGTGAATCAGCAATTTTCCAGTACAAACACATTCTGTGGGAAAATTTCCAAAAACCTCTAGCTGTGAATATTATCAATATTGAGGTACTTGAACAGAACAGCAAGCAGTAGGCGAGAGTATACGTATAAACCTAAGTAATATACAACTAACTTCTATTGCTTTAACCAGGACTTTGAGAGGAAACAAGTATTTTGTTCATTTTTTTTTCAATAGAATGTTTGCTGGGTTCATGTACTTTATGTTCTGTTATCTACCAATATTTTTACAGACATCTTTTTTTAAGAAAAATTATTGATGCATTTCTGGAACCCACAGGCTACTACATGTTTATAAAAGTGGTAGCAAAATATTTGTTCACGTTTCCTGTGTTATGAGGTTGAGACTCATCTCTTCTCACAGACACACACACACACATGCACAAACACGAGTTCAGTAGCAAACCTCTGACAGCAAGGATATAACAAACACTCTTTGGAAAACACACCGAGATCTACTTAGGCAAAGTGAGGGCTAGTAGGCGTCATAATAATGTTGGTCAAAATCAATAGCTCACAACAAAAATTCATGGCTTGAAACATATTTGCATGACAAACTTTTTTTTAACGTGGTATCTTAACCCAAACAAAAGAAGTAATGCTTCAAATAACATTTTCTTCCCCCACAAATAGATTGGCCAGCTGTAACAAGCACCACAACATTTCCTTCCAAAGGCCATCGCACGCACTGCACGGAGCAGCTAACAATTTTTGATCACTACCAAACTGGAAGCACCTGAACCCACTCCCTCCCACACCTCTAGTCCCATGAGCCTCCCGGTGTCTTTATTTTCTCCATTTTGTAAATCCTTTAAACATAAAAATAGAAATGAGGAAACAAGCCTAAAGATGTGAGGAGATCACTGGGGGAAGGGAGGGGTTTTAACAGGTTTTTAAGCCAGACACATGTTACCACATGGTTCACATTACAGGCCGGCGTATTAAGCGTAGACCACCACAACACACAGGTGGAAGTGTGAGTCTGGGAGCCATTGAAGTTTGAACACTGAGAATTTTCCCAGTGTATCACAATTACAGAAACATCTGTGCTATATAACTTTGTGCCGATTTGCTGTGAAAATTTGGTGTTCAACAGCCCTCAACATTTCTAGTTTCTTACTTGTTGTGGGGTGGTCTCATGTGACACATTGTGATCACTGGTTTCAGAGCCATGAAACGGTTCCTTTTTCACACCTTCCTTTTATGCGTGTGCTTACCAATTCAGAACGCTTTCTGTTTTCATACATAGCATGGTGTATATTTAAAAGAAAGTGAAAATTAGTTAGAAAAAAAAAAATCTATGCAAGGGAAAGATCTTGTGCTGGATTAAATACATTTACACCAGCTGAAAATATTAATTCCAGGGTTAGAGGCAAAAACGTAGTTCTCAACTGGTCTGGGACTGGCTAAGGGAGGGAATGTGAGAACAAAGATAAAAACTAACAGGTTTTTAAAGATGATATTCCTTAAGTTACAAAATATCGTGAAGTGACCTCTGCTTTACAGCTATGAGGAAGTTAAAGGCATTTATAAGTGATGGTTACCACTCCCACCCAGGAATACCACAGCACAAGGCTGTGCCAACTAGGGTACTTTCAGGCATACGATAAATAGCACGAACAGGACACCCCAGACTTCAGCAATTTCTGCCTGGAATGAGGCAGAAAGAAGAAGAAAGTTTCTCTGAGACTCAGTATTCACAGAAGTTGCTTCTAGGTGTGTGAAGCATATACAGCTTCCTTGCTCCTCACCTCTCCCATCCCAGGAACACTTCTGCTAAGTGGCATAGCCAAGTCCTGCTTTTATTGTCGTTGGAAAAGGACCGTTTAATAAACTGCTGAATTCAAGCAATAGGTTACATTTGACTATTGGTGATGGTAGAGAAATTGCTGTGGGATTTGTCTTACCTGACTTTAGCAGTCTAAGTATTAGGTGCCTGCAGCAGTGCATGAAAATCTCTCCAAATCTCACGGTATGAGAAAAGCACCTTCAGAGGACAGTTTATCCTGCGTCACCACCATCACCACCTATACACTAGGTTGCATCACCATCCAAAAGGACTGGTATTTATTTCTCCACAGCCTACAGAACGAACCTCAGTAACTAGTTTAAACTAGATGCCTAACTTCTGAGTGGTTAAAATCAGGTGGAAAGGATTTCACCATCAATAATGTTGATGGGTCAGAATTCATAGCAGTGACAGGTTTCTTTGAGGCATTGCTCAGCTTCTCTTCCAAATCTCTTCTTTACTGTGCTAGTCCCTAGCTGACAGGTGATTAGTAAAGCCTACAATCTACTTTCAGGATTAACTCTGCTCTTTTCCTTCTACAGACAACCAGTGCAATTTTACTCAATGACAGAAGCATGAAAACAGGAACAGCTCTTCTAAAATAAGTGATGTTGGGAATGCATCCGGGACAAAATCAAACCATTTGGCTTGCTTGCTTACATTCCTTTCAAAAAAGGCATCTGATTATTTGCACTGTATTTACAATTATATATTCAGTCAAATTGAACCCAGATGTCAATAAACGCCCAGATGTAGAGTGAAGCAGAAAAAGGTAGCAGAAGTGGAAAATTCTACTAGTAAGGGTAAGTAAAATGTATTATGACCTTACGTAATGAACTATCAGCCAAAAGAAAGCTGAGATTTCACGTGGATCTTGTCTCAAAAGTACTGTTTGGAATCAAGATAGGTACCAAGCCAAAATTATTGTAATTTATGTCTATTAGTATAAAAGGAAAATATTAAATCAAGACTGAAGCTAAATTTCTGTTCTTAGTTTAGAGTATGTGCAAAATCTATGCAGTAATTAAACTCTGAAAGAAGATCTAAAATATGGCCTACTGAGATGCAGGCATCTGTTCTTTTCAGAGACGAGTTTTAATGTTGTTGCATTCTCTGGGAGTCAAAGCCTTGCTTCCCTTATGAGTCTTGTGAAGGCAAAACATTAGTTTAACCCAAACAAATTTCTGAAATGTTCCTCACTCACTGCACAGTTAGATCACGCGTTCACTGAGTGACAGCTAATAGCTACATACAAGAAATCTACACCATGTGAACAGAGCCTGGTTTCCAAAGGTTCACATTGTGGTCAAAATGCAGCCAGTATGTACCAAATCACTTCCTCTCAAAAGAGGCTATTTCCATGGCAAGTTATGTGCCAAATTTCCTGCATGTGAAAATGACTGCAAGTCCCGTTTTTCTTATCGACATTTTCCCATTTATATCAACAAAGCATTTGGCTCTTCCTCCTCCTCCTGAAGCTATTTTAATGAAAGCTGTTCATAAAAAGCAGACTTTTTTAGTTATTCTTTTTATGGGGAAAATAATGGTTTTGTGGGATTGTTTTGAGTCTTATTTTGTTTTGTAGTTTTGTTACTCTCAAGAATTGCTGGAACATTTTTTACATAGATTTTCACCCAAAAAATCACTTTCAGACAGAAACTACAAATACAAACATTGGGACTGGATAGTGATCAATCAAGAAAACTATGGGAGAATTAAAAAGTGGATAGAATGGAAGAGTTATGCAACTTTAATTATATTTGCCATTGCTCTTCCAGCTATCAGCATCACTAAGGAAAAGTAAATTATGGATCTTTTTAACATTAATTTGTATTGTTGCTTCACATTATTCTTGTTTGGCTCAATGAAGCAAAAAAAATAAATACATAAGAAACAGTTTGTGTTTGAAATATTGGTTATTTCAAACCAGCATATTACTAACCCAAGAATATCCAGCCAATAGGGAAATTAATTTGATATTTAGAGTCATTAGCTTCACAATATCCATTTTGGCTAATAAACATTCTGGAAATGTTCTAAAGGGATTGTTAGGACACAATATACAATAGCAGACATAATAGCAGATTGAATGAATGATGGTAGGAAAACGCACAAGAGGACAAATGAAATCTAACTATGCCTTAGGCCTAACTTTTCGTTACCTTCTATCTTACATACTAATTTATAGGATTAACCCAAAGAAAAGCACATCTTGATACGCAAATTCTGGACAAAGTATGAGAACAGTAAAATTATTTAAGAAATATGGAAAGAAAAAAAGATTATCAAGAAGAGGAAAAAAAACAGGTTTTCTTAGCCCTCCCCTAAAGGGGAGTGTGTGGTTATTTTTTCTACAGTTTCAAGGTCAACAAGCAGCCTGATTTATGAAAAGTACTGCAAGGTTTTCCCTCGCTTTCCTCAGTGCAAGCAAAGAGTCAGTGGAATTACCGTGGGGTAAAAACCCAATCTCACACCGGTGAGACATAACCTAAAGCTGCTGAGACAATCAGTCATGCAACCTTCATTGTGGAATCAGAGCCTAAAACAATAGTAATATAAGCTGTTGCTAG
>VFFE01008933.1:386381-419048 GCA_008921705.1 Burhinus oedicnemus | reverse complement strand
AAAAAGGAGGGGAAAAAAAAAGGGGGGGGGAGAAAAAAAGGGGAAAAAAAAGAAAAAGAAAAAAAAAGAAGGCTGATAGTGTGATTGCATGTCCCCAAGTCAATAACACAGGCCAGGAGCCGGTCAGGTCTGTGGCTGCAGGGCAGAGGAGGTGGCATGGCTCACACCCTCACCACATCAGGGTCGCTGCGGCCAGATCATGCAGGCGGTTCCCCAGACCTGGCCCGCCATTGTGCAGGGGTCTGCTCGCCCGCCGGGGCCAAAACCGTGCCAGGGACCGTGCCCACAATTTCACAGCAGTTGCATGCAAGTGCCCTGGCCCTGCTTCATTCACCGGCACCGACACGGCCATGTTTGAGGAGCAGTGGTAGAGGAAGGCTTGTGCCGAGCAGACCAGTGCTGTGACTGTAAGGGGAACTTTTGTCCGTAAGCCTTTGTTATTCAGCTGAAAGGCCTACTTCCAGGGCCAGGCTCTGCATATTTCAACAGAAGATCAAGTCTCACAAAGGGTTGCCCGAGTTCTTACTGTCTAATAAAGAGTCAGCAAATTTATGTTGTAGTAAAAACAATTGGGAGTAAAATTCCTTAAAAAAAAAAAATACTCCATTCATCTGACTACAAAGTGAGTTGCAATAAATACAGTATTGAGAAACAGAGCGGCCTAGCAGGGTTTTAAGTAGTCTCTGCGCTCTCGCCGCTGCTCCCACACAGGCACACACACACAGGCTGCCGCGCACTCTCCCTCGTGCTGCTAAAAGCAAACAGTGGATGTGACGGACAAACACTGTAAGCGCAGATGTGTCCATTATAACCAGCGTGAGCTGTGCTCATGAGGAGCGCTGTCACCTCTGAAAATCCAAGTGTCTCCGGCTGCGAAAGAGCAGTGGGGTGTGAGAACAAAAGAAAGAGATGTTGTGATTAAGGCAGGGCTAATGGTTCATTAACAATATCCAAGGCCTGGCTTCGCAGCTTAGAAGTTAAGGATTTATTTCTAAACTACCTTTTGGCTTTCTTTTTTTTTGCTGTTGCTGTTCATTTCTTTTCTCTGCCTTTTGAAAAGGATTTGTAGCTTCCTCTCTTGCCCTTTTGTCTGATGGCTCCTAAAATATGAAGCAAATGAAAACACAAATCTAGTGAAAACAATATTTTTTTCCTTTCTCATCTCTTTTTTCAACTCTCTCCCTGATGTGCGAGTCTAAAGCGAGGGCGGAGGGGAGAGGCAACATTCCTGGTGTTGGCAATGGCCCTACCCCGGCTTTTGGGGTCCAGCTTGGCAATCTGAGGGCAACCTTCAGAGCAGGTACAGTACTCACCTGAGTACAGTGCCACAGAGATCTTTCCAACAATTTAAGTTACACGGTTGTGTTTCAGTCCCCTTTCTGTCACCGGTTCATTTACTGTAGAGGCACAACGTTAGCTTGTGTCTACACTGCTAAATGAAGAAGGCCAATGAGTGAACTTAGGTGCAGTAGGGCTGCTGTCAGCTCACACTCCCCAAACAGTGCCCGGGGACAATTCACAAATTAGCTTGTGCCAAAAACCTTGTTCCAGCTGGCACTGAGAACACCACTGCATGAGACTGGGCTCCTTCTGCTCCCTGGCATTGTTCAGCGTTGTCCTCCGGCACCCCCATCAGCCCCCACTCATACCTCGGGCAGGCAGCGCATGCTTGTGGTCCGATGCTGCAGAAGCACCTTGCTGATGGGCTGCAGCACGGCCCTCAAATCGTTTCAGTCCAAACTGGGAAAAAACAACCACACACGCACAATCACGATTATGTCGTAAGGCCAAGGGATTGTACATCCTGTCTGGAGGAGCCGCAGGGTCAGGCGTGGTACGCTGGGGGGTCAGTCAGTCTGCTGCAGAGGGAGGCCGTGCGCGAGCGGGTGGGTGTCTGGGTGAGGCACGGCTCCCTGCCGCGGGAGGCAGGACAGACAGCTGTACAGACAGGAGGCAGGACAGACATGCTGGCTCTGCAGCTCCCGGAGCAGTTCTAGAGCACCCGCTGGAGCCTCCTAGCAATTCTCAAGGTTTCCTTGATTTGCATGATGTGCTTCTCAGTGTGTTGGAAGGGAGGAACCGTCCTGTCCTTCTCCAGCTGCTGGCCCAGAAATGCCTTCAGATAATTCCAGGTCTCCTCATTCCTGTCTTCCCAGCCAAAGGTACGCCTCATGTCACAGGCCTGAGCCTCAGCATTTCCTAGTTGTGCTGGCAGTACAGAGATGTAGGCAGGAGAGTACAGAAGCACTGAAGAGCATTTCAGACATCATTTCAGACTTCTCTAGGCATCAGTGAATGTTGGTGAGGTCATCTGCAAGCTTCAGTCTCATGTGGAAATCACTACTGTGCCCCCTTGCTGCTGCAATGAGTCTGCTGTAGGTCAGGGGGGACCAAGTAGTAGATGTTATTGCCATGAGGAATTCACAGCCTTCAGTTAGGCACTTTCGTTTCCTATATGGCACCTGGTCTCCAGCAAGAACTAACAGGTGGAGCAGAGAAATCCTAAACAACAGCACATTTGACCTGGAGATTGCATAAGCTGGTTAGTCGGGAAGCATTATACACAAGAGTGTATCTTAAATCTCGTGTTTTATTGTAATTCATCAGGATATTCCTTTATATCCTCTTCTCATCCAGAACCTTCTCTGATTGTTGCCACCTATACATTTGCTAATTGAACTGTGGGGAGGGTGACTCGTTTAAACTACAGCTGGAATTAGAAGAGTGAGATTTACCACTGGGGTTCAGATACCTCCTGGAAGGATTTCTGATGGATTAACCCTTTAGTTTACCCATTAACCTCTAACAAATGTACAGGCTGGACACTGCCTGGCTGGGAAGCAGCTCTGCTGAAAAGGCCCTGGGGTCCTGGTGGGCACAAGCTGGTCATGATCCAGCAGTGTACCCTTGCAGCACCCTGGCTGCATGAACAGGAGCACAGCCAAGAGATTAGTGAGTGACTTTCTCTTTTACTCAGCACTTATTAGATCACATCTAGATATAGTGTCCAGTTTTGAACTCCCCACTACAAGGAAGATATCAATAAACAAGTGAGTTCAGCAAAGAGCAACCAAAATGATTGGAGAACTTGCCCTCTAAGAAGCTGGGAGAGCTGACCCTGTTCAGCCTAGACAAGAGACAGCTTCAGGAGGACCTAACAGCAGCCTGCCAGTATCTACAAAGAGACTACCGGAAAGACAGAGGCAGGTTTTCCATGGTGGTACATGGCACAGGATGCCATACTGACAAATTATATAAATTGAAACAGAAAAGTTTCTGACTTTATATAGGGGAAAGCGTTTTCACTATTAGGACAGATAGTTTTGGAACAGGTTGCCCAGAGAAGTTGTGCAGTTTCCATTCTCGGTGGTTTTCCAGACCTGACTGCATAAAGACCTGAGCAGTCTGGTCTGACCTCATAGCTTATCTTGCAGCGAGGAGGCTGGACTAGAGACCTCCTGAGACACACTCTGATCTGTGATCCCATGATCTGAAAGTTGGATATGTTGAGCCTGTGTCATTGCGGGCTCTCCTTGTAGTCAGTGGAGAGGAACATGCATCTCTAAAGGGTTATTCAGCTGACCTAACTCAAACATCTAGCTAGAGCTGAGGTGGCTTGCCTGTGAAAGTTCTTGTTTCAATCCATAAACAGAATCTAGGGTAATTTAAACTTAGTCATCTAACATATAAATCGCTAAAATTTGGTAGGATTTATCTTAATGTTGTATCCTTTCCTTTCTTTTGCTTGCTGAGATTCAAACTTTCCTCTCTAGTAATCATGTCTTAGGATGCTCCTGGAGGCCAAGGGACATCCACAGGATACTTTGTGCAGAGAGCTGTTGTAAGATACGTGGGCAATGTCTGTATTAGCAAATAAAATGAGACGGTGATAGCTAAAGCAGTGAACAACAATTGCCTGTACTTTTGAACTGTTAACACCCTCTGTCATGGCTGTAGCTCCTGCCAGATGCCACTCAGACATAAATCTTGGCAACATTTGGGGACTACCTTGTTTGGGACAAGACAGAAAGCCAAACTGTGCAGTTGCAAGCCATGCTGTCCCAGGTCAGGGACAATCCCTAGCCCTGCAGTAGGCAGTCCTGCTGCCCTAACCATAGCCAGCGGACAGTCCTGAGCAAAACTGGTAGGAGTGTAATCCTTTCATGATCACCAAAATTCAGTTTATAAAACCTGTTTTATTTTCCTAATAACTAAATGACCTTCCTGTGCTAGCTTCATGACTGGAGATTAATACGCTCTGGGATCACTGCCCAGTCAGTTCTGCCAACACAGGAGCCATTCCAGGAGACATGTTCCTCTGACTCCCTGGTTAGATTTCAGTATATTTCAATTTTCCATTTGTAGATTATAATTTTTTCCAGCCCATGGTGTTCTGGTAATGCACTAGATCTATTGGAAAGAAGAATCAGCAGCACTTTCCCATGCTAATTCATCTGCCACAGTGGCAGTATCTAAATGTCCACTTGAAATCTCTCTGGATAAATAAATCTTCCCCTATTGTAGTGAATTATGTGGTAGTTTGCTCTTTGCATCATCCTGCTTCAGATGTTTAGCACTAAGGCTGATCGTTAGAGAAAAATTCTGTAGTAAACCTGTGCATTACAGTATTCTGCATCAAAAACTGATCACAAATGTGAACAATGCATCACTCTGAATCTGATCCTGCCCAATCCTTCATGTATTTTCAACTTGAAGTTCCTGTGGGAATGCCTACAAGTTATTTTAAGACGCTCCTCCAGAACAAATTAATTACAGATACAGGCAGCAAATCTACAGACACTTCCCAGGCATCACTGGAGGCCACCCTCTCAATTGAGCAGATCCCTTTAAGCTGTGGAGATGACACCACTTAGTTTAAAGCAAGAAAACCGCTAAGTGGTGTAATGGATTAGAAAATCTCTAGGCTTGCCTGGACATGAGGTAGGCGACTTTCTGAGCATACTTCCCACCCCTCTTCTACTCCAGATGCCTTTTTACCAAATATATGGGTACAATCCGTAATATTAGTGATCAGACAAGTTTGGAATGCTAGCGGCATAGAAATCTTGCAAAATGAGGATCTTAGTCAGCACCTCAGAGACCATTCACTTTAATAATAGTAATGGTGCTAGTTATAACTAAACTATTCATACAAGAAGTTCATGAATCACAATATCTGAACCGTTAAAACTGTTTTGCCAGTGCTAGCATTCAGTTCTTCCCATGTGTAGTATCTTATAAGGGTAGAGTTATAAGTGCCTCACCGATCCTATGGGAAAGTGTAACCCTGCAGAGTAAGGAGCTGTGACCGCCACTGCCTTGCACGTAAACAAAACTGCAGCTGACTCTCTGAAGCTGCTGGCACTGATGCACCATCTGGAAGTCTGTGAGAAGAACTGCTCTTCTCAGACCAACATTAGTGCAGGCATGTGGCAGAACAAGGCGAGGTGTCCGGGACAGATATGGCAGCACGGGCCTGTCCACCAGAAGGGTGTTAGGATCCTAGGGCAGTTTGTCACGATAGGTGCACAGAGCTAAGTGAAGGTATACGTGTGGGCTAGAGGCTCAAACGGGCTTGAAAGAAAGATCAGCCAGGTTAGGGGCATGGGACTGGAGTCCTTGTTTGAGGAACAGAAAGAGGACATGGAGGTCAGAAGCCAGGAGACCAGGAGCTGCCGCTGTGCTGCTTTTGAGGGCCGTCATCAAACAAACTCAGTCTGAGAAAACCCTGGTTTATTTCCCAGACTTTCTCCCACCGTTGTACACAGACCAGAGCACCAATCCTGTGCGTGCTCAGCTACAAATCCAGGAGAGAACTCGCTGCCAGTGTGGGGACTGACATCAGTGACATTAAACATGTACATACAGTTTGGGTGCTACCGTGATATACATAATAAATAATAGCAAGTATAAAAACAGACCTACCTTCTAGCAGCCATATCTCATCTATATTTGTAGATCCACAGCCATAAATGTTATAAATATAGCTGAAATCATCCAATATGTATTGAATGCAGATATTCCAGGATGCCCATAAAACACATTGAAAAATGTGAATTGATTACACAAGCATTTTTTTTCTAATGAATAAGGTCTATAGATTTTATAGTATTCCTCTCTCTCAAATCTTGTAAAATACATGGAAGTCTTAATTATAGCTGAAGATATCTGAACTATGTTGGCCTTTGATTTTATAATACAATATGTAATTCCTGCTGGCATAATAAACCAATAAATTCAGTATTTGTTATAAATGAGTTTAAATTTATAAGTCTATCAAAATACCTCCTGGTTCCTGTTAATGTTTAGGAAACATTTCAGAAATGTTTCAGGTTCCTGGCTGAAAGAATTCCCTCACTCTTTGCTGAGCTTCTGTTGATCCAATGTCTTGAAGTAATCAACAGTTATATGTACTGTACGAGTAACACACACGCAAATGTTGTATATGTAGGTAGGAGAGATACAGAAGGAATGGAGGGAAAGTAGAAGCAGTAGTTTATGTGTAAGTACTTCCTCCAGTAAGATGTTTGGATCTAAGAGGCCCATTCTGAGCCAGCTGTAAATCACGTTTTGCTTTGGAAGGTATGCAATGCACAGGTTGCCTTTCAAATAGCACCCTCAAATCCCTGCAGGTCCTGGTCAGGGACATTCAGTTTGCTAGTAGATAGCCAGCTGGTGAAATTCATACAGGACCACCATCGTGCTTGGCTTTGCAGGTTTGTGCGCAGACTTCAACTCTTGCTTTTTGGTTACGTTCATATCAGCGCTCATGTAAAATGAGTTTCACATCTCACCCTGGAGATTATTAATATCTGGGTCCCAGCAAAAGGTGCCAAGAGTCAGGTGTTGTAGCTGAAGATGGCTAACAAATATTCCCTCTCGTTCTATGAGTTGGTCCCCCTTGATGTGGCTCCTGAAGCTGCAAACCACCAAACCCGTAGCAGGAAGGAAGGACAGTAAAAGGAGATGAGACTTCTTTGCTGATACTATCAGGCTAAATACGTAAAATGAAGAAGCATCTGATTCTACTTTTAAAACTCAAATTTAGAGCATGTACTAGCATAGTCTGGTAATGTTTTGTGACAGAAAACCAGTAAAATTTTCTTGTCAAAATACTAAATACCACATAAAGGAGTTACAGATGCTGTATTTAGGTAGATTAGCTAAAGCATAGCATAAACTGCAGTTTCTTGAAATTCTATCCCCAAGGCAAAACTAAAATATTCGATGGTTGGGGTTTTTTTGCTGTTGTTGTTGTTCCTTAAAAAAAACCAGCTTTAAAAATATGATGCATATAAAGTGTTATACTTTCTAAATTATGTTGGCTTTTGGCTAGGTACATGTTTTCTGTTGAAGTTCACACCATAATCTGAGACATGTTAATTTAGGGTAGGCGTCTACTCAGTCAGCTGTTCAATAGAACATATAGACATATCCATTCAAGGCCTTTCATTCCCTGGAAGCCCGAGGAACATTTTGGATATTGCCTTTCAGCACTAAAACTGGTCAGCTTATGGTAGCATTTTCTCATTTCAGTTTCTGCAGGTCCAAACCACAACGATCCACAAGGGAATTAAAGCATATATTAATGAGCTTTTTCGCCCCTGTAGATTTCTCCTTCTAATTTGCCAGAATTTTATGTACCCCTTTCCTGACCCTAGAAGTGATATTTTCTTCCATCTGGAATTATTGTTTCATGTTAATATGTTGGTTTGAATATAAAACATAGGAATGTTGGTTAGCACAAAACCTAATGAAGGCTCTGGGGTTTTTAGCTTTTTTGGCTTTATTTATTTTTTTCCTTAAAGAAACATTACTCATTTGTTCAGGCCAAGAATGTAAGGCTTCAGATGTTACTCATGCAAATCTAATGTAAAACACAAACATTAGGCAGTAAATCCATATTTAGGCACCTAAATAAACAGCCTGCTTTGACGCATTAGCATTCTGGTAAAAACCTATGTTTTATTTCCTGACCCCTGTCATCTGAATTCAGTCAAACTTATTAAGAATTGAAACCCCATCTTATGAGAGGGACCTGTGTCAACTAACTGCTGTAACTACCATTATGACAATTACACTGGAATGAGATCCCAGGGGAAGTTAGACCTGGACAAACAGATGAGATTTTATTTAGGTCTTTTGTCTTGGACTGCAGCTTCCATCTGAAATGGCCATTGTAAAATGGAACCGTACCTCCCAGCAGATGAAAATCCAGCTTGTGCAGTTACCCATCCGACTTCCCTTGTAAAGGCTCTGGTAGCTGAGTACGTTTTTGAGGGCAGAATTTGGTTACAATGTTCTGCTGTTGAGAATTTCCATTTGCTAGATTTTTTTCTTTCTTCCATGTGTTCCACTTACTCCAAAGTAAAAGTGTATGTTTTCTCTTGAGTTAATGAAAACTCAACAATCATTAGGCTCACTGAATTTTTAACTAAGCAGTCCTGCGAGAATGAAAAGGAAAAAAATACACACATGGTAAACACAAAAGTGCTTAAGTAGATACCCATATATGGTAATACGTATGGGTTAAATACTAACATATTTGGCAGAAATGCATGACAAGAATCCCTGTCCAGAGCCAAACCCTCACAGACAAAGGGCAGAATTTACCATAAGCTTCCCTATCTCAGCTGCACGCAAAGCACGTTTCTTTTTTGGATGTATCTGGACCATCATCCATTATGCATTCCATATGACATACATTTCAATGGGGTTTACTTCACCTGCTTTCATGAAATGAACCTTATTCCTCTTGCTCTCATTTAATAAGAACGTTTGCTACCGAGTATTAAAATGTGTGCAACATGTGGCAGACATCTGTGGTGTGCTGCCATTGCACTTGACTCACCCAACGAAGTGAGCCATCTCACCTTCCAAAATCAACCCTGCCTCTCTTCAAAATACATCTTATTTCAGAAATGCAGGTGCAAAGCAACACACCTCAGCAAACACTGAACACATAAAGAGCTTCAAAGAGGTTTTGTTCTGCTGTATTTTGCTTAGACGTACCGTGGAACGGCACATATATAGGAATCAGCTTTCACTTGGTCTGGTCCAGGAGTTTTCAGTCAGTTGGGCTTTGTTTTTTCTTTTGTTTTGTTTTCACTTATTCTTTCTCACCAAAATTTAAAATTATTCTCAAGAGTGCAGGTGACTGTTAGCGGGAGGCAGTTTCATGGTTCCAATACACAGTGCACCACACCAAGCCACTCTGCCCACCAGCCAAAACCTGGTAATGGCTGGATTCTTTAAACTCTGTGGCAACTGCGGCATAAAATGCATTAGCTTCATTCACAGTAACAGTAGTTTAAATTAATACACCTCGCTTCACATTTGCAATATCTTAAGTGCGTACACAAGCTGAAACTTTGGTAGATTTTGTTCTTTTGGGAAGCAAAGTAAAATAAATATAATTGAGCTCCTTTCCTTTTGAATAGGTTCCTGAAGCCTTTTAATTATCCTTAGGTAATGCACTTTTAACAGCTCATTCCCACTGCCTCTCATGAGCATCCTTGTGTCATCAAGTTCTGGCTTGCAGGTATGGAAAGTGGAACATTGTCTGCTGGTTTCAGACTGCACCCCCAGAAGACGTATGTGCAAATGTCAAGCCTCTCATGCCCTCTCAGCATGTCCTGCCTCTGCTCACATAGCTCTGGAGTAATCATTTACACCTGTGCCATATGAGTTCAAATCTCAGGGATTTCACTCTTATTTACTGTATGGCAATATAAAGGACTCGAAATGACATTTTCTTTAAGATCATTATAATATACCAGGTAGTATAAAAGCACATTAAAGTAAGGCGTCTCTCTCTCATCTATCACCTGCTATAGCAGTGGACATTTACACTTGCTTTGTACTTGCCTAGTCACCAACTTGAGGTACAAGAACCTGGAAAACTAGACCCATTTTGTGCAGAAGCTGAACATTTGTCTTGTGTTACTTTCTTATGTTGTATTGCATCAGAGATGTTTCCCCTGATCAGATATTAATACATAAATCAAAACACATTCAAAATTTATTCACCTTGCATGAGAATGAAAAAGATCACTAAAGAAATTCAAAACAGACAGAGGATTTTTGGAATAAGTCTTTCAAAAGGAAAATAAAACTCCTACACATGAGGAATTTCTAGAAGCAGGTAATGGGTCCTTCACATCTGCCATCTGCAGTGGATAACTTAGACAAGCGTGCTGCTCCAGGATAGCTGCAGCTGTGCTACTATCACCTTACTGTAACCCTGTGTAACCTCTGATACTGCAAGAAGAGGTGATGCTCTGCCTATTCACGGCCAGGAATAGGAGCCGCCTGTGTGAGTATTGCGTGCCACAAGGTCTGTTTCAATACCGAAAACTGACGTACGTAGACACGTATGCAGAAATACACGTACCCTTTGAAAAACTACAGAAGGAATTTCTGGCATTCACCACTATACCTGGCTCTGCAAGGATTACAGCTGTGAGCCGTGCCATAGGTGTTGCAGGCATGGAACATTTGCAATGTATCAAGAGAGCATATTGCCATTATTACATAAACGCAGTGATTCAAAGCAATTTTGACTGAAAAGGCCTCACTTTAATTTACAGTTTGGGCTCTCCCACCACCCCTGCAGTATAAAAATGCCTTCAAATGGATATAAGTAATCCTAATCAATCCCACTCTAAGGCACGTTTATGCTGCTTTAGGGCAAAAATGAAAGTGCAGGCTGTCAAGAATTATGCGTGTACAGCACTTACTGAATTGGACCCGTTGCTATCTTTTCTTTGATGGCAACACTTAAATGTAAAGTACAGAATCACAGCGTCATCATATCAAACTCTACATAAAAATACTGTGTAGAAAAATTATAAATCAATGGAAGATATATACAGCCAGATCCAGACTCATGCTAAAGTAAAGATTTTCTAAAACCACCTTAAAAGCATGATAGAAATCAGAAAAGATAGGGAAAAAAGATCACTCAGAAATATTAGTCTAGTCAAAGGAAACATCGTGCATTTACTTTAAGATAATCTGATGCTTTATGGTATCTGATATCACAGCATTGTATTTATAATAATTCCATTGTGTGGGGGAACTGCTCTCTGATGGCTTGAGCATGTGACTTCAGGCATCTCTGTATTGTGTTTTCAGGTGAATCCTAAGTTATTCCTTTCCCAAAGTGCTGTAAAATTCTGCACACTTTGTGTGTGCCACAGCGTAAGCATGAGAAACCAGTGCTTGGCTATGATTTCCCTGTAAGCCTGCACGGCACTTTGTGGTAGCCACGTAAGCAGTACGGACATAGCCATAGCATTGCAGTGCACTCATGCGGCATGTGAAGGACAACCAGGGGATCAGGCCCAGCCAGCATGGCTTCATGAAAGGCAGGTCCTGTTTGACCAACCTGATCTCCTTTTACGACCAGGTGACCCGCCTGGTGGAGGAAGGAAAGGCTGTGGATGATGTCTACTTGGACTTTAGTAAGGCCTTTGGCACAGTCTCCCACACCATTCTGCTAGAGAAGCTGGCAGCCCGTGGCTTAGACAGGTGTACTCTTTGCTGGGTTAAAAACTGGCTGGATGGCCGAGCCCAGAGAGTGGTGGTGAGTGGTGTTAAATCCAGTTGGCGGCAGCTCTCAAGCAGTGTTCCTCAGGGCTCAGTTTTGTGGCCAGCCTTGTTTAATATCTTTATTGATGATCTGGATGAGGGGATTGAGTGCACCCTCACTAAGTTTGCAGATGACACCAAATGATGCAGGAGTGTTGATCTGCTTGAGGGTAGGAAGGCTCTGCAGAGAGATCTGGACAGACTGGATCGATGGGCTGAAGCCAACTGCATGAGGTTTAACACGGCCAAGTGCCAGGTCCTGCCCTTGGGTCACAACAACCCCAGGCAACACTACAGGCCTGGGGAGGAGTGGCTGGAAAGCTGCCTGGCAGAAAAGGATCTGGAGGTCCTGGTGGACAGCTGGCTGAACATGAGCCAGCAGTGTGCCCAGGTAGCCAAGAAGGCCAATGGCATCTTGTCCTGTATCAAGAATAGCATGGCCAGCAGGAGTAGGGAAGTGATCGTGCCCCTGTACTCGGCACGGGTGAGGCCGCAGCTTGAGTACTGTGGTCAGTTTTGGGCGCGACAGTCTAGGAGGGACATTGTGGTGCTGGAGTGTGTCCAGAAAAGGGCAACAAAGCTGGTGAGGGGTCTGGAGAACATGTCTTATGAGGAGCAGCTGAAGGAATTAGGGTTGTTTAGTCTGGAGAAGAGAAGGCTGAGGGGAGACCTTCTTGCTCTCTACAACTCCCTGAAAGGAGGTTGTAGCGAGGTGGGAGCTGGTCTCTTCTCCCAAGTAACTAGTGATAGGACAAGAGGAAACGGGTTCAGGTTGCGCCAGAGGAGGTTTAGGCTGGAGATTAGGAAAAAATTTTTCACTGAAAGAGTTCTCAAAGATTGGAACAGGCTTCCCAGGGAGGTGGTTGAGTCACCATCCCTAGATGTGTTTCAAAGTCGTGTAGATGTGGTGCTTAGAGACATGGTTTAGTGGGGGACCTGGTAGAGTAGGGTCAATGGTTGGACTAGGTGATCTTAAAGGTCTTTTCCAACCTAAACGATTCTATGATTCTATGATTGTGCTGGTTGAGAGAGCTTGTCTTGGTGGCCGTGAGCTGTGCCACTTGGCCGTTGGGCCACAGGCCAGCCCTGACGGTAGTATTAGGTGTCTGCAGTTCAATGGGCAGCAACTAGGCCATAGTAGACAAGAGATGTGACATGACTTCCCTTGGAGTAAGCTACCTTGCACAGAGGCACGCACCTCTCACAGGCAACATCCAGAGAGGCGTGGGGGAGCTAGTACAGTGAAATTCAAACCCCAGCATATCACACATTAATCTGCTGCTTTAGGCAAACCCTTATTCCTCCACATGGTGAACTCTTCAAGGCAGAGGCTTTTACTGCACGTCCATTCACCATCTGAGTTATTTGAGCCAGCTGTGTTTGAGAGCCGATGTCAGCAAGCGATAAATCAGAGAAAATTCTTGTTAGCATCCACAGTGAAATCCCTGCTATGGGTATGAAACAACAACCCAAACACTGAATTAAGGAAGGAGAATTGTCCAGTGGTCAGGGTAGTGGTCCCTGTTGTTGGCATGCCTGGGAGTAAACCTTTGTCCTCCTACAGTCTCTAGATGTGACACATTGCTTCCACTCCATTCACAGAAATGGAAACAAGAATATTTTCTACCCTTCTCAGTGCTGTGAAAGTTAAAACCAATAAACAGGTTGATACAAATGTGAATATGGGCATCTAACAGGAGGTATGGTGTAGACAGGGCAGCTCTATAGGTCCTTGTACCGCCATACACAGCAGAGCCGAGCAAGGCATGGCAAGGTTTGGCAGGGAAAGTTATGTGGATGTTGGAAGCAGCAGAGCCATGTTAGCACATTGCTGCACCTGAACTAATAATACTGGCACCTGAACTAACAGTGCCATGCTGAGGAGATCACATACTGAAGCGGGTAGAGTTAGCTCAGTAACTCCGCGTTACACTTTGTAGTGTATTTGTGCCACAGGCTGTCCTTCCTCAGAGAAGTCATTATAACATGGTGAGCTACAAGCTTAATGCAGGATACTTTTTTATTTGACTAAGCAAGGAAGATGCCATCTGTCTGTGTTGAAGGCACAGCTGTAGACAGTGTTACCCATACCAGAATAAATGGAGAATAGCTTCCCTGAAGACATCAGAGTCAGACAGACAGAGAAATAGCGGACGTGAGATGTGAATTCAGCTCAAGAGTTCAGTTTCATTCATTTTTTTCCTGTCCCAACTGATGTGTGGAGAGAGTGAATGATCCTTGGCAGCAGACCAGGATGAAGGATATTGAGATCAAAGGAGTACCAGCACACCACTGTACTTCACAGAATAGTGTGTATTTGGCACAGAAACACCTCTGATAAGCATTAAAAATATCTTTTAAATGGATATTTTATTCTCTTGACAAAGGCTATTTAAGATTTGAAAGTGACACAAAAGTAACTTATCCTCACATGTAAAAATGCACTCTTCAGATAGAGATATCGCATTAATTTTACTCATTCATGTAACACTCTGAAAACTAATCTTAGGTTCCTCCCTCAACACTGTGGAAAGCAAAAATTAATTAACTTGGGTACAAGGAAAGAAATGAATCTGCAGTTTCTTTACTGTAAGATTCTGGTTTCAAAGTAGCAAACCTAGGTCGTCTGCAAATAATCATTTGTTTGCTACTACAAATTCTGCTTCATAATGTGTTTAATATGTCATTTGCTCATTAGCACATTTATTCATTAATTTCTATTTAACAGCACACTCTATGGTCCGTCATGTTTTTAATTTCTCCGGTCATCCAACACACAGTACATAATGTGTTCATAGTTGCATGAGAATGATTTTATATTTATACACTGTCTTTCAACCAGAAGAATTCCAGAGCAGGTTCATAAACTATCTTCTGTGAATAGGTTTATAAACAATGGTTTAGGGCAAATGTAATTACAGATCTGTTATACCTTTGTATACATATTTCCAACTGTTTTTTTTTTAACTGGACACGTATTGCAGATCTGTCACAATATTGGCCATTTAATCCTGATGTTCCTTGCTAATCAGGAATTTTCTTCTCCTTTTCTCCCCTTTTAACTTTTTCTTGGTTACTCCTGGTGTTCTTACCCAGATTCTGAGGCATGGAAAAATTTAGCAAGAAATTGTAAAATAAGAAAAACTGACAGTGAAGACTACAAAAGAGAACATTCTGTGCTTTCTTTGCAAGACTTCATTGCACCAAAACCAAAATGGAGGCCTGTCTTTGAAAATAGAAGACTGCTTGAAGGAAGTAAATTGCAGTTCAGCAATAACAAAGACAGAAAGGTATTAGAGTTACATATCTCCCATGGGCCAAATTTCAAGAGCTATTTAAACAGCACTATGAATTACCTAAGTCTCATGGACACAGGAGAGCAGGATGAGGAGACTCTTTATAATTTATTCCCTAAGCCTTAAAGACAGTCAGACCCAGAGCATAAAACAGTATATTTTTGCGAGCTCCAGAAAGGACAGTTCTACTGTGTGGAGAAAATACAACTTTGCTTAGAAGTGAGATTAGCAACTCCAGTTCAGTGTTAGGTTTGTCTGTACATAAAGCAATTGCGATAAGTACATTCCTCATATTTTTGTACAGGCATGTTTAAACATGGGACAGCTTTTTCAGGGAGAAGATCATATAAAATATGTTCAACCTGAAGTGAACAGACAAATATTTCAGGGAAAAGATTTCTCTTGGAAAATGTTAATGAAAACAAAAATTTTAATCTATTTTTTCAAAGGAAAACAAGTAGTCAGAAAAAAAAAAAAGAAATTTTAGGGAAAAAATTGCCTCTGAAATGCTTTTAGAGCCTCAAAACCCTACAGTTCTGATGCCACCTGCCTTCCCCTTCCTCAGGCTCCAGAACCAGGCTACATTTTTCATTATAGCACCTTATTTCCTCTTCTCTCTGAGCTGCTGTGTTGCAGTATGGGAGTCTATGGTCACTGTGGTTTTAAATGATAATGCCTTCATAAGTAATCTAGCTCCTATAGAAGAATAAAGACCTGAGTTTCCTAACCTCCCAGAAATACCTCAGCAACTTTTAACAAGATTTTGCTCTGTTTCCTGAGCTACTCTTTAAACAAAAAGCCATCATTTTATAGGAAAAGCCAACACTTTCTCCTACAGGGCTACATTTAGAGACTAAAGGCTTGAAAGTATTAGTCTGGGGGGTTTTTGATGAACCATGCAGGGTGGCGAAGTTCATCAGAACTAGCCAAGTCTTTCTCTACTTAACTTTGAACCTTGTTCTCTGAGACAATTAGTCATCCAGCAGCTGGTCAGCTGGAGACAACTCACACACAACCCTTTCCTTTACTGGTATCACTATTGATATATAGGCTGGATAGATTAAAGTCCTTGTCCATGAACTTCACCTGCATTCCTGATAAAACAGGGCCAGGTACAGGAGCAAGTGCTGTCCTGTGATTGCGCCTGCCGTTTAATTGCTAGGTGGTCCAAGGCATAGCCTTGGATGCAATGACTTGCGGTGCCAGAATACAGCTTGGAAACAGCACAAACCAAGCAAATCTCCCAACCAGCAGCCTGGACAGAACCACCCTCTTTGAGTGGACAAGCCAGGTTGGACACATGGACAGGAATCATGCTCTGCCACCTAGCTTCAGGGCCGGACAAGCAGCTCTGGCTTATTTTATTTAAGAATATGGATGTAGTCATGGTGATTAAATGATTGACCCCACAGGAGCATCCTCCCACTTCATGTGCTCTTCTGCTCAGGTGCTGAGGACATTCTTCAGCAAACACACAGTTAGCAAGTGTGTAGAACTGACAGCCAAACAACCACCTGTATTTTATTATTTCCCCCAAGTTTTCACATCATAGCTCAGAATAATTACCCTGTGAGTCTGATAGATTTTTACATGGCAGTTTTTCATTCTCCAAGATAGACTACATGTCTCCATGGTGCATATTTTATTGGTGGATGTGAGTCTATTATTAACCCATGCTAGAAAGTCCGGGCTCTTCCCTTCATATTTTTAGCTCCAGAGGTCCTCAATTTAATCCACAGTGCGTCAGGCAGGATCACAGCTGTCACATTAGTATACTAATCTTCAACTGCTGATCTTACACCACTCTTAATTGGTGAGATGGAGTGTCCCGGCTCTCTAATCTTACAAGGATCTGATTTCTTGATAAGCAGCTTATGAGATATTCATATGCATATGCATGTTCTAAATAAAATGATCACAAAACTGTATTTAATGACATTGTTAACTACCTGAAGCTATTAGGCTATTTAAAATTAGTCACTTGTAAATTACTTCATTGCATATGAAGTATCCTTTCTACACCAAAATGCCCTGAAATGCAGTAAAGGCTTATGTGCAGAGTAAGGTTAGATGAGATTCATCGTGCATGCATTGAACTTCATAACATGCCTGTAAGGCTCACTGTCTTCCATGGTATTTCAATGAGACTTGGACCATTGCTTAAAGTCAAACTTGTCCTGAAGTGTTTTTCTGGGCAGAAATGGACTCATGTACATCCTTCTTTGGTCTGCTGAACCAGCAATTCTAACACTAATTAGTATCAGCATTAAAACCCCCACCAAGACATGACACTGAAATTCAGTGAAGGCTGGATAAAATTGCAGCTTGCATTCTTTAAATATTTATACAGTACATCAAAACAAATGAAACTGGAGATTCCTTTTCCAGCATGAGCTGCAACATTGCTAGAATGGGGTCTACTGTGTCATGCCACTTATTTTCATTTCTTTGATTTTTTTTTAATGACACTTCTGCTGAATTAGTAATCAGGGACAAGGGACAGAGTCATACTGTTTTAAATCTTCAGTATCCCTAAGAGTAAACAGATATCCAGTGAAGCAAGTTAGAGAGACCTTTAACTCTATGAATTATTTTGAGAGCATGAAAGTCCCTTTCACAGATCAAGTTTATCACAGCACTGAAAAGATGTAAGTGTTTGTATTAAATTTGTATACTTCAAAGAAAAACACCTAAGAAAAATCTATCCTTTTAATACAAATTCTTCATTTAGTTAATCAAGTCTGAGTGTCTCAGGTCTGAGATACACAGATTCTCGTGGAGGTTAATATTATCTCTATAGAAAAAAAATGGCTGTAGAGTTTGATAGTAAGGACTATTTGTTTATTACTTTTTTTCTCTGTTTTGGAGCAACATGAATGCAGTAGTAGATCAGCTGTAGAATCAGTGACTTCCAAGTGACCATGACATTTACCAAATATCTGGTGAAATATTTAAATAAAATGTAGAATAGTAAAGACCACTCCTGCCACTCTGCTCTTTCTCAAGCTCCTGAACATTGTGGTTACATAGAGCCCTGGAATCCAATCCAAAGCTGTGGTCTGCGTGGACAAAGCACCGCACACGTACAAGTCTGCTGTTGTTATTACTTTTAATGTAGACTTTTTTCATCACTTACATGACATACATTTTCTTTTACTAAAGAGGGAATGGAGTAACCAGAGTAAGGTCTGATCCCAAATGTGAACTAGGACTTAGTCTACAAAATAAAAGACTGGAAGGACATAATAAGATATAAAAGACTGCAGCCAAGAAAATGGGAATAATACACTTCCTGTTGAGGTTGAACAGACCAAAAAATAGTATGATGAAACTGAAACATGGAAGACTTACATTGGGCCTTAGGAAATTACATTCTAACAGAAGCAGAATATCTAGGGAACTTGTAAACTCTCCATCACTGAAGGCCTCTAAAATAGATTAGAACTACTTCTGTCAGAAATGACAGAAATACAGCACTTTAAGGCAAGAGAAATGTAGGTGATTTCTTGAGGTCCTTCCCAGCTCTGTGTTTCTGTAACCAGTTAATGCATTGGTGCTTGGAGAAGGAAATCGCGTGCCCTGAGTGTCCCTCTTACAATGGTGTCCGTAAAGTTTGTCCAGTTGCATGTTGGACAAAATGTCATTATCGTTTTTCATGAAAGAAAGCAGCAGACTTTTTTTGTCTCAGTTCTCTGAAAGCGTAGGAGCAGAGCACTGCCATCCAGCACTTTGAATAGTGATGCTTTCTACACAAGAACAACCACACTACCAAGTCAACCAAATATCCACATAGTCCAGTATATGGACTCCAGCAGTGCCCAGTAGCGACATGCTCATAGAAGAACAGATGCCCACAGTGAACAGTCATTCCCTATCTGCTTTTTTCTTGCTTCGCAAGATGTTACAGACCTTTTCCAGTCCATTTAGTTTCTTTCACTGTAGTGCACCATACTGCTACATGTTGAAATCCATTTTGGGAAAGATGGACAGGGGAGAAATGATGGCCCAACTCTCTCATCCTTTTTGGTAGGAACTGAACACTCTCAATGACAGTAAGACAGTAAAATGTAGTGAGATAATATCACTTGTTTGAAACCTTTTACGCTGAGACCCTGCAGCCCTGGCTCTCATTATTTCCTTGTATGGGGAGGGGAGCCTTATGTTCTGTCTTAATTCAACAGTTCATCTTCTAAAAGAAAGTCTAGAAATCAGGATGTGCAGTGGAGGAGGACTGTTACCTACCTTACAAATCCCATAAATGAGATGCCATATTTTAGACCTATATTAAAAAAGATTCCATTTCTAGTAGCTTATGACAGTGAAAAAAAATAGTTTCTTGTCATTTTGTTCATAGAGTTACAGTTCACACACAAACTATTCAGACTTAGGCTGAGCTGGAAATGAAATTTCAAAATCACTTCCAACATCAACTGTATTTTCCCAACAAGACTGTCTCATGTAGATCTGATCTCAGTGCACTGAAACTTAAAGCTCTGAACTCCCTGGGCTGAACTCAATTCCAGTGTAAATCCAGTCAAAATGCATTTGTGCCATTCCAACAACTTATGAACTTGCACAGAGTTTCTGCGAGCCCTTTTTAGTTCAGCCATTTATAGGCCAGAATTTCAAAGAGTTCCAGCTTCCAGAAACCTCCTCCTGCAAACTCAGAACTAAATCAAATCCACCAGCTGAATCTCATTTTTTTATGTATTTATTTATGTATGTGTTTCATTGATTTATTTATTGGTCCTAGAATAGAAGGGGTATGAAATCCCCTGCCTGCTACTGGGTTTTGTTAAACACCATCTGCTTGAGCCACATTTACTGAAAGAATTGCTAAGCTTGATGTTCTATCCGATGAACCTTCCTCAGTTCACTACAGCGATGACCAAAGGCCATTTCTTTCTTTTCTCCGTTTTCTCTCCCCAGTCTCCTAACAGCACATTACAGTGAACTTGCAGTTTCTGCCTCTGCCCATGATCTGTGCACGCTCATGAACTTTTTCAGCTCTCAAGTTCCTAAAGAAAATTCTGATTTGGCACAGCCTCAAGTTCTTCTTTTAAACACAAACATTATCTTCCTTGCTTTGGCACTCTTCTTGTTTTCTCTGTCAGCCTTTTCCCCTCCCTTCTTCTTTGCTATGTCTACCTTCCCTCTATCTCTCACTCAATTCCTCAGCAAAGAAAGCTAAGACTCTTAGAAAAATTCCTGTTTATATGGTGATTGCCTTAGCTTAGAGCAATGCTACTGGGCAACATCATAAATAAAACACCTTTCTGAGGCATTGTTAGATAATCTCTATCTCGCCCTTTCCAAAACTTTCATGTGCTTCACTCGTTTGGAAAATTTTTTTACTCCATGTTAATATTCCCATTAGTCCTAATTTCGTTGGTTTGTAATAATGATGCTGCTTAAGGCTTTGCCTCACTTTTGCATTGACTTCAGGGAAACTTTAGAACTTGAGCCTGAAAGTTGCAATCTCCAGCAAAGGAGTACTTTGGAATGACCTAAATCTTTCTGTGGTAACCAGGTGCTCAAACAAAACTTCTATATCAACATCAGGAACATCAGCGCAGACAGACCAGGAGCTGCTGAATGATACGTCAGGCAGCCCCGCTCCTAACTGGGAGCATTCTGCAGTATGTGACAAATCTCCTGGAGGAACTCTGAACATAGCTCTTCCATCTTCAAGCTTCTGGATATAATGGAAATGAACAAATGATGGAAATGAACTTTGCCAACCTGTTACACAAAGGTCATGACAGAAGGAGGCTGTTTTGCACTTTCCCAGTCTTTCTTATGTGTACATGGCCATGCATAATGACCTCTCACTTGGTGCAAAAGAAATATTGCAGTTCTTACACAAAGGAATCTTTGCCTGGTGAAAATAAGGCTGGGAGAAATTGCTGCTCTGCTAATTTCCATGGTAATTTTGCAATTGATCTCAACTGCATGGAGATTTTCCTCTTTGGTTAAGATAAATGAGGTCTGCAGAAAGTTCTCTGAAAGTGACAGACATGTTATGGACAAAATAGAACTTGCAGACCATATTTAGTCTTTTCAGTTATTTTTCTGACAGGCATATTCATTTACTAGATTAAACCGTCTTAAAAATAAATCTGCCATATGCATATTAATGTTACTTTCTAGATAGCGAATTTCCATATATTAAATTACAAACATATCCTTCATGTGCTTTTTTTCCTTAAAGGCTACATCAACTACTTAGGATGGTTTCTTTAGAATTTTCAGCCTTTCATCTACATTTGTATTTAGCGACTTTCATAAGAGCAACCGATTTCTGCATTCATAGTGATTTATGTGGAAAGAGAAGCGTATTCATATTAAGCATATAATGAGAGCCCTGGAACATTAGTTTTCATTTTGCTGGCAATCACAGTGGCTTTGGCAATGGATTTTAGATGACCTTAACATTCACGTCTAAAACATATGCGATAACGAGCCTCAGCCTTCACCCTACCGTTGATCTTTTAAAACAGTGAACATAAGATAAAGATCTGTTGTGGTTCTTTTCTCAACTCTCCATAACATTTCATAAATAGGTCAGTTTTAGCATGTTTATATAAATTGATTCCCCTTCTGGGAATGCTGGGCTGTGATAAACAGTTCTTTCCAATTAGTTTGTTTTTTTTTAAAATAGTTAGGGATTACTATTCCAGCTAAAAATATTTTAAATATAAGTATCTTCTAAGTAAAGAAAATGTTTTCTGTCTGTTACTGACAGATGAACTGCAAATGCCCACTCCTGTTCCCTTTAAAATCAATATTGCAGTCTCTATGCATGTGGACTTCTTCTTTTTGACACTACAGAGCAAAATGAAGATCTAGTCCTGCAGCACAGTGCCCACTACCACGAGTCATTTTAACTGCAAAGAAGGAATGATTGAGGCCAATGAGACTTCTTTGGTTTGTAATGCCTGCGCTCAACAGCCATCTACAGGATCAACTCTGTTTTGTCATATTTGCTTTCGAAGTCATTCTGTTGGCTTACAGATTTGTACATTCCTTTAGATGCCAGCTGTCTTTTTAATTCTCATTAATGATCCATTTTATTTGATTTTGTTGTCAGGTCCATTTCTACAAACAATTTGCATGGTAAGTCAGCTCAGCTGGGGAATCAGTTGCCCAGTAACCTCCCCCAGAAATGCACTAGATACATCAGAAGAAGATGTAAGAAATGGTAAGAAATCATTAGGGAGGACAGAGTGGACTTCTAGTTTTTGGCCATTATTGCTCATCTTGATGATCATATCTTTCTTCAGAATACTTAGCAGAATTGTGGTGGCAAATCTTGTGCCTTGACTCCCACTTTTTCATATCATTGCAGCTTTAGGGGAGAGACCAAGGCTCTGAGTGAGCCTAACTGTTGCTCACTTTGTGGTAGGTTAGATCTGAGAGCAGATGGAATCCCTGAGGCATGTCAATTTAATTTTAGGTTGTGCGTGTAATGCACATGTTGCTAATTACAGTGGTGTATGATGCCTTTCTAGGAAGGAGGTCTTTCTCTCTCCCACTGGGTGAACATGTTAAGGATAAATTTTGCAAAAGTTATTAAATCTGGGCTCAGTCGTGTCTTAACAGCCTGCATGAGTAGGGGAATATCTTTCTGATTCTCTAGAAAAAAGAGATTCCTCTCCTACTACTCTCTCAGCTACTCTCTTAGCAGTAGTGCATTCAAACTCCCAGGCAACAGAGCAAAAGCTCCAGGTTTCAGACGGGCATCAGTGTCGATGTGGTTATAAAGTTTCAGTCAAGCAAGGGACTTCATACTTTGTTTGTTCAAACCCTATGACCACGGTTCTGAAGAAACTGGAAAACCCCAAAACAGGATCTCAAACAAGTGTTTGGGAGGATAGAGTAATGGCATCGGCTACCTAACTCCTCCATAGAAAAAAATACAGAAGAGCCGGGTAGCTAAGATTAGTGTCAAAGTCAATCTAAAACCACTGTTAGATGCAGGACAGCTTCAGACAGCCAGTTTGCCTGGGAAAGAGGAGGAGGCGATGTTTTTCTAATCCAATTCTTCTAGCTACTGGCAGCAGTGGAAGGAAGTTCTGCCTAACAGAGCCTTTTTCCAGATAATCTGTGGTGATTATCTAATTGTTGGGTGATTTGTTCTTTGAGCGAATGTCATACCTATTGCTTGTTTTATGTCCTCTGTTCTAAGAAGACTTTCCCTGTTTTCCTCTATTCCATCACTTCTGGAAGCCTCCACTCCAGCATACTGCATTGGCCTCAGACCATCACAGATGAGACTTCCAAATGAAACTTCCACCAGGCTTCCTTTTAGCATGAGGCTGTAAAAGTCAGGACGATTATCCCTCTGAGGAATATGTTCATGATACAGCACCCATACTTCCCAATTTTAAACAGTGTCCTACAGATATCACAAAAGGTTGCAATAATTGCATCCCTAACGGCCGGTTTTTGAACAGCATGTGAGATAAGACAGTTTTATTGCATAAACATAAATTTTGATTGTTCATTTTAACTGTATATTAGTAAATTCCAGTTGGTCTCACAGTCAGAGAGCAATCCCTGACCCAGTTCACACACTGGAACAGATGTAGCTTCAGAAGCATGTTAGCTGAAGGGCTAATAGTCCATCAGCCGCGAGCAGTTCAGATGTTACCCTTAAGCCATATACGGTGTTTGTGGTCCTGGCCAATCCAAGACATTGAAGCTAGGCTCTCTCGAGCTCAAACCTATAGTCTGACCTTTGCAATAGGGAAAAACAATAAATTCATATGTGCAACATCTAACTCATACTCCAGCCAGCCTACACAGACATTGTGGCTACAGAATACCAATTAAAAAAACCCAAAAACACAGAACAATTTGTATTTGCATATAATATAAATGAATATTTGAAATGTCTATACATAAAAATGTAAAAACTTATTTTGAAAATTCCATCAATATTAAATTATTTTATGGCTTATTTTCAAACTGTTTTTTGCAACAAAAGCCTGGGTGTGGACATTGACTCAGAAACAAATTCTGGAACATTCAGACTTGACTGTAAACCCTTCAGCAGGATCATGGATATTTGTTTGACCCTTGCAAGACAGTCACTGCTCTATGTCTAGAAATAAGGAAAAAAAGTAAGACATCCGTCTTCTGATTTGCTGACATGAGAGGAGCAACCAAGCACCATCTAGCCACCATATGAACACATTAAGCTAAGCTTCACCACTGCTGCAACTCTAAACACTACACTTCCTCCTGACGAAAGACCCCTTTCCACAAGTTCCCAAGTTTCACAAGAAAAAGGGCAAGATGCAAATTATGTTCAAGCCCAACTTGAATCTGACCCAGTTGGAATAAGACAAGAGAATAAACTGCCACCCACACACAGTTTGCAAGCAGGAAATAAAATTCAATTGTTTTATTTATGTATATTTATTTCTTTGTAAGTATCTGCATTGTCTATCACCAGAGAACGCGTGTCTGTTTGTTAGTCTAGGGAAAATAGTGTGATTTATTTTGAATAGAAACATCCTTTTGCTTTTTTCATTAATTAATATCTTTAAGCCACAATTTCCATGAATTTTGCTGGTACAAAGGATTCAGACGTCAGATTTGAAGCACGCATATATGACTATTTGTGGAACCCAGAACTGCAAAAATATTAATTGGAAGTACTACTCACACATTTAATCAGGAAAAAGGAATACTGCCAGGCATCCAGTCCAACCAGTGATAGCTTGAAAAGCAAATATTGGCTGTCCACAAACAATTTACATAGCAAAGATCATCTGGACAACATAAACACTAGAATACTCTCGTATAGCAAATATTTGTTCATTAATTTGTCTCATTTTGTATTATGCTTTAAACAAACATTCTGAATATATTTTTATTTTCTCAACTTTTGCCAAACTTCGGTTACAGATTGGTGTATCTAAGTTACAGCTGTAAACACTAAGCTAAATAGTGTGTGTCTTGATATGCCGTGGGTATAGAAACATCAGTGGTAAGTAAAAACAGTGGCTGGTTTGAATAAAAGGGTTTGATTCATTTTCTTATTCATCCTAGATAACAAGTGCTGTTGATTTTGGTGTCTCTTCAAGACACTGTATCTAGAACGCTGCCTTCAAGTGAGCAGATATGTGACTGTTGTCACTCTGAACTGTTTCCATGACAAAGAGATTAAAAATTAAAGAAAACAAGAAAAGGTTCTCAATTTGAAATATTATGAGGTGGCCTATAATATAAAGTGGTCAGACAAGTCTTCAGTACAACCAACTCCCTATTTTAAAGGCAACTCCCCTTTTGGAGCAAATTCCCCTTCAGCAAATCACTCCTCACTTCACGTCAGCAGAAAAGGTGGAAGAGTTAAATCTCAAATTACTTCCCTCAACTAGTTTGTCAGCATTTTGAGGGATTAATCCTTTCCAGGATCCGAAAAATCATGAAACTATCCCTTAGATAGTTGAGAAAAACGGTAAGCTCTAACACCTAGACCAGGAGTTCCCCACTGGTCACAAAATGGTACATGAATGCAGCCAAGGAGCCATGCGGACACCTCTTCATATGTGCATATTCAGGCAGGAATTACTGCCCTTAGCAATGCCAGTTTCAAGGATGGCACATACTCTCAACAGGACTTGGTAGCTCTTGCTCCTGACAGCAGCAACATAAAAAAACTCAAAGACGGATACATACTACTTTGAAAATCAAGAGCCATACTTAGTATGTCTTAATCACCTTTCAGTGTCCAATAATTTTTTTTTTTAATCAAAAGTACAAAGAGACAGGTTATAAATTCAAGATGAGTTGATTTAAAGTTATAAATTCAAGATGAGTTGATTTAAAAGTCCTTTGTATGCCTACAGGAAGAAATAGTACAGTATTCTAAACACTGCTCAAATCTCCATATGAAGTGAATAATTTCACCATAAATATATTTAAGCTATATTTCTGCATATGGTTTTTTCACTTATGCGATGGGGTTTTTTGATATAAATACACAGATTGTTCATGCAAAGACATTTCAGTATTTTAATTTTTTTGTAAACTGTTCCCTTTCAGTCTGTTATATAACATTTCTTACCTGTGTTCCAAGAAGTTATTCTGCAATGAGCTTTTGGCTCTGAATCAGGAAAGCAACCTTTGTTAGGATCAAACTTAAGGCATTTATGGCTATATTAAATCAACTGGGCTTAATTGCCTGTTTTTCTCTTGTCATGTCTAGATACCAAAAAAAACAAAAATGGAGGGCGGGGAGGGAATCTCCCATGAAGATCTCCACCCACCACATGAGAAATAAAATACTATTTATATTAAGGGTTACTATCAGTTTGTGATCCACTGAGATTTTCAGCAACCAGTTTAAACTGACAGTGAATACGCTTTCCTTCCTCAAAGCAAGAGACAGCACATGGAGAAAACAGCACCTGTGATCTTTGAATTCTGCAACTAATTTCATTATTGATGATGTTATTGAAGAGTACAAGTGAATACGTCACTATTGTGATGACAGTGAGAAACAAAGCTTTCCACATCTCAGTCTGACCTCCCCATCTTTTATTAGTCTAAAATCCAAATGTAGGAACTTAAAATGTAGTTTACATGACTTCTCTTACCCCCACTTGAAACTGGGGCCAATTCATGTTTTGTGATAATGCAGCTTTCTTTCTCTATAGTTAGGTTTTCATTACAGCAGTTGTGTTACACTGACTCATAGGGCTGAATATCTGAATTAGGATTAGAGCCAAATATAGAGTTGCTGTGCCACAGCTCCCTCAGCAGAGCAGCGAATGATGCTGAACGCCTGGACACTTTAATATTAGTGAATCTATGGCATCCATTTATTCATAACAAGACTGTGCTGCTGACCTAGTTTGCTCGTTAAATTAATGGAAGCTGGAGAAACTAAAAAGAAAATCCTAGAGGGGTTTCATTTCTGTGCCTACTTGGTTGGATCAGTAATTTCTTTTATTTTCGTTTCTTTTCTCCTGGCTGTATAACTGGATGAATTTGTTTTAGATTATTTTCCTATTAACTAAAATTTCCCAGAGGTTCCTGGTATTTGCATTCAGCTATTTCAGTAGCAGATATAACACTGCACTGAATACACCATCTACTGAAACAATGAAGTCGTAAGGAAATCAGACACATGTTCCCTACAGATGTTTGACCTAAGGCATATTGGAGTTGCCAAATCCACCTTTGGGTCACACTCTTCTCCATCTGGAGATCTACAAACATTGGGCCAAATGCAAGGAGTGATTTATAAACTGGGTAACCCTACTAAAGTCAACTAGCAATCCTGAATTTAAGTGCCAAAATCAACGTTGTAAGTGCTAAGAACTTGCAGCCGACAAAGACTTCAGTTGGGACTTTCTAGCACTCCCTGTCTCTGAAACTTGGGACACCAGGAGTTTGGTGCTTACATGTTAAGTCTAGAAGTTTGGCTTTGGAGTTCTGACTTTCAAATCTATATTCACACCTCCAGGTTTAGCCAAACCTCTCTTGATCTTCTGTCTCCCATATTCTCCACAGTGGCAGGAATGGGTCAGAGAAGTATGCCAGTGCTGGACAGAATTGTACCCAGCATATCTGCTTCATTGCTTGGCCATGGGATTGCACGCAAACCGGCATGCCTAGCAGATGGGCTTGTTCTCTTGTTCGCTGTTCAGTCCCTTCTGATCCATCTCATTGCTCTCACAGGACTGCCAGCAGTAATGACAGCTTTGCCCTTATGATCAGCTTTACTCACGTTCATTCTACTTTAGCAAGATTTCCATTGAAGGCAATGTACGCACTACATTCCAGGAGAACAGGATAGTACGTGCCATCCACCTAGGACTGAAAATTCTGTCTCATTAAAATCACAGGTAACTATATAACAGTTATTTCCCCCAAATTCAGAAGACACAAAATCCCTCCCCACCTTGTAAGTAATACAAGATCTCAGCAGAAAAGACAAAAAGTCTTAAACTATTATGTGCCAGAGGAAAAGAGCAGGTGCCTTCATGGAACACAGGGATTCTGAGTAAATGGCACCAAGCACTTGAGTTCTCCTTGCTGACTATTTTATACTGAGTGAAATCTTTGCAGAAAGTTAGTGCTGTTTCCATAAAGTGATAATCAGGCTGATACCAGTTCAGTGGAAAGGTTGTGTTCAGGGATTTTAACAACTCCATCTGCTTTCCCCTTCCATTTTCCTCAACTGATGCAATTGCTTTTATTATGTTTTATGTAGTTTATATATTTGATTAGGTACATTGGAAAGTTAAGGAAACTCTGAGCCATTCATTGAAACATTTCCTTTGCGGTGCAGGAAAAAGGGAGTTTGAAAAGACTGTGTCACTATGAATGTTCTTCCTTCCCCATTTTGAAAATCCAGTTTTCCTTTTTGTAGCACTTTGAAATAGGCTTATTAATCCACTGAGGGAAATAAACAGCTGGAAGTAAACATTTCCCAACTGCTGGAGAAATACTAACTGTTTCCTAAGCCATATCCAAGTGGTCACCAAATAAATGCATAAGGGAAAACCAGTTCTTGGCCTGGATCTATGCCTGCGCTAATGAAGAAATCAACAGTAGAGGGCTAGCTGAGTCATTCTTCTTTAAGGATCATCAAATATCCAGCTTCTTAATTATTTATTGGTTGCTAAGACCAGCAGCCAACACTGTGCTCAGGGCTGTACAGGGCAGCCTTCACCACACAGTCTAAATTTGGCATACCAACAGCACCCAGCAACTCACTGGATGTTCAGTAGACATCCAGCAATGCACTTGATGGGTGGTGAAAGCCAGAGCTGTTCGTAAAGTGCTAGAGAAGTTATTTTCCAAGAGAAATGCATTTTAAAGAAGAACGCAAAAAGGAGTACACAATAGGCACCCAAAGAAATGACTGACAGTTCCAGGAAAGTGGTGAAAGACATTCTTGAAGGTGTATGATTTCTCCTTCTGCCACAGATGATGTTGTTTTTCATGTCCTTTTTAAGAACGCTTACATAAACCAACTTTCATGTGTGTAAAGAAAGAGTTAGGGAGAAGAACCTGTAAGCCCATAGCCAATATAGTTTTACTCATAATACAAAATTTCCCATCTGAAGTGGAAAAAAACCATCTTGGGTGCAATAAGGAATTTTGATAAAGTTCAGATCAAACAATTCTGAAGCAAAAATAAAAGTGTGTAATTAGCTGTCCTGTCACCATGCTCAGTTAAAATGAAACTCACCCCATATGAAAAAATCCATCCTTAAGGCCTCATGACAGTATGACCAGCCGCATTAACCCATGAGCACATCCCAGTGAGACCAGCTGAGTGTCAGACTGGAAGAGTCACCAGCGTGAGGCTGCAGGTGGTCTCTGTACACAGCCGAGACAACCAGCAGAGAGGAAAAACCGCAGGATGGAGGTGGCTGTGCCTGGAGCACTGAAGTGGCCTCAGCAGCCTGTGTAAGTTTGGGAAGAAACACAGGGGGTTGTTGTTCGTGAGGTTTGACAGTTCAACTAACAAGGGATGGAAGAGCCTGAAAGAGAATTTTCCTGAGCAGAGAAGAGTCCCGCAGCCCTATATAGTTGTGTACTGCTGATGTCCTGCCTCCTTCTCTGAAGTGCAGTACGGCCCTTCCTCTGGACGTGTGTCTGACCGGCCTCACTGGCTACGGCAGGTGAGGAAGGACAGCAGGATCATGAACACACTCATCAGTATGTGGTTATTCCCTAAAAGTAGCATTTAGCACACAGATCCCTCCTACCTAATATAGCTTTAGATGAGATCTGCTCTTACCTACTTTAATATTTCCTTATTGGGAAGTTTTCTTCTCTGCTCTCTGAAAATGTACCTGAGACTCTTCTGTAGCCTGGTGCTGAACTCCTGGAGAATAAATAGATAAAGACACAGTCTCAAAAGAATTTACAAGACCTATATATATAAACTGAAATATCTTCACACGCATTTGGAAGAAAGCCATGCTGTGTCTGGACAACTCTTGAATGGATAAAAAAGTTGTTAAATAGATTAATCATTCACCCATAACATGTGATTTGAGCAGTCCCAGTTAGAAGCCAAAAAGCCAGAAAGAGAAAAGGTGTCATGATGAGAGAAGGGTGGCAATTATGTGCTCGCTTGGAACAAGGGAAGGAAGCAAGAGGATGAAGAGATGAATGAATTCAGAGACTCGGAGAAAGACAGATTTGTGGTGAGTTTCATTCTGGAAGAAACTAACTTGAACTTGATGCAGGAGGCCAAAGAGAGGCCTAAAAAAAGGCCAGATTGAAATAGAGTCAACAGGTCCAGTGATGTGACAAATAAAATTACAGTTGCAGCAACATGTGGACAAACTAAAATGGAGCTGAGTAAGAGGCAGAAATACAAATTGATAAATGTGATGGGCAGGGCAAGATCTCTAGCAACACTGAGGATGCAAAAAGAAGACAAGAAGAAGTATTAACACATGCTGGGGGGACAGGGGTGGAATATTGCCTGAGAAGTAAGGATTGAAGAAGAAAAAAAAGAGGAAAACTGGGTATGAGGTCTCTGGTACAAGCCAATATACCTGTTGAAAAGCCAGTAACAATTTTCTCCTCAATTTTATTGTATGAAATACAGACAAATAGGGACAGAAGACAAAATGGTAAAATAAAACTTAGGAAAATTAAATATAGACAAAAAGTGATAGTGAGTCTCAGCAATGTGGATTTTGTGGCTGCAGCAAAACCATCAGTAGGCCTAATTCTCTTCTCACAGCTTCTGCTGTAAAACCAGAATAGCTCCACTTGATTCAGCCAAGTCAAATTGCTGTAAAAGAGATGAACAAGCCTATAAACTCAGGTTTCCTTATTCCACACGTATGATGTAAAAATATTGAAAATCAAATGCAAGTTCCATCACCAAAGATCTAGTAAAGACAGATGGCAAGTTGGGAATCAGGAAAAGAGATATGACATTCATCCCTTGGAAAATAGTTGAAATATGACCAGAGCACGCGTTCTGCTACTCAAACTCAGCAATACAGTTCTCTAGCAGTACAAGTTGACTCATTCCTTAGAAGGTACAATGAGAATGCAGAATCAATAGACCTTGCAAATAATTTAACTCATTAGTGGCGATAAGCTCTGCAGACAAACTTTTGCTAATCACTGCAACTGATCAACTTACTCTTTTGCTTTATTTTTCAATAGCTTCTGTGTCAAGAACTGTAACACTAGTATAAACATTTTTATATGTTTGGTGCAACACCAGACTCCAGTAAAGCGCAAGCATAAGGCGTAGGGGGAGTCGGCACCAGCAGCTAAGGCACCGGTGGAGGAAGGAACAGCCCTTTTTAGCGATTTACCATGTTCTTATCAGGTACAACTGGCAGTGGAGTTACAGCCACAGAGAGCAGTGTGAAGGGAGGCGGCTGGAAGTGGCAGAGTCGTATGAGCGTGACAGGCGTTCTGGAAGAGCTTGGCCTAATAGAGGGCAGAGCCAAACAGCTCCAGCACAGCACCGTGCTGAAGCCACTGTTCTGCTTGCAGGCCCCATGCCAATATCCCTGCAGGGTGCTGCCCTGTGTCATGTAAACATGTCTGCTGGGTATCCCTGGCACGGTGCTGCTCCCAGCGGTATGGACAAATACAAAGTTTCATCGAAAGCTATGAACGCTTCGGGGCAGCTGGGTTGTGGTGTTCTTTTTTTAAAGTTCTGCTGGATGCTGAGCACACTTCAGCTGCTCCTTGAGTTTAAATAAGGTAAACTTGACTGTGTAAAACAGGTCAATGGCTCAGCTCGTGTCTCCCAGACTCCGGAGTGATTCTTGCTAAGACAAGGAAAGCTTCCTTCACTGCTGCAGCTCTCTGAGCAGTTAAATATGCATGTGGCCAAACTCAGTCCTCGTAAAACCCAATTGACTTCATTCAAAAACCTCCTATAAAGATGACTGATGTCATTGGAGTCCCACCAGGGATGAATTTGGCCCATGCCATTCCTCCTGTTTAGTCATTGGATAGGAATGTAGAGAAGAAATGCATGCTGGGCTCTAGGACTCCATCTCTCAACAGAACTGCCAGGGCTGAAAAAGAATTACACGTGAATATAAATTTGTCTTGCACACTCCATTAGATCTCCCAGATCAGCCACTGCTTTCAGCTGCCCAGGTACGGATCGGAATACCTCCTTTCACTACTGAAGGCTGAGCAGGAGTTTCTACACGAGTGTGCCAGGCCTCTTGGGAGCAAAAGCAGCAGCATTATCCCCAATTTACAGATGAAGAAACCAAAACTGGGAGCTGAAGTGATTTGCTTCAGCTCACATGTGGTGACAGAGGTAGAAGAGGTATTGAAACTTAAGTACTTATGGCTCCTCGCCACTTAGGCCATGTATTCCTGTGATATATCTTTTTAATTTCCCTCTCCTTTCCCCATCTCCCTTCTGCCCTGCCCCCAACCCCATCAACATTGTCTGTAGCCACACAACTGGGAAGCTGGGATTAATCCATCCCTAGGGAAACTGGGATTAATATACAACTCATGCGGAACCTTTAAAAACCCAATGATTTGTGGTTCCCTTTTCAGAGGCACATGTAATCCACAGCTGAAAAGTAACTATTTGCTGTTCCAGTGCACATTCTGAGAGAAGCTTTTGCTCTGTTTTACGAATGCACACTGAAGACCCCATCTGACAGAATTTCTTCCTGCATCCAGCAAAAAACCAGGCTGAGTGGGCTGTGCAGAATCAGGCTCTTGCAGAGTAGTAACAGTTTATGGGCAGAAGAAGAATGACTGGAATGCAAAGGGGGGGGGGGGGGGGGAAGGA
>VFFE01008933.1:374130-386361 GCA_008921705.1 Burhinus oedicnemus | reverse complement strand
AAAAAACAAATTAAATTAAAAAAAAAAAAAAAAAAAGGTTCTGAATATTGACAGAGCAGGTTTGCTGGGGAAGAGACCAGAAACCAAATGAACATATATGTAGTCCATGCAGACTTGCCTGTAAAATAACGATTTATTTTAATACTTAAAAAACACACACAATCCAGTGATAAATGTCAATTACCAATAATCAGCATAAAGTGCCAAACAGCCATACAACTTTTTTTTTTTTAATAAACAAAACTTATTGGAATGTCTCTTAATTTGAATACACTGTTCAGAAAGCCAGCATTTAAAAAAATACGCTCTCAGGTTGAGATTTGTTCTCTGTCATCAGGACACACGAAGACTTTAAAGTACCACTAAAACCACGTTGTGCATACCGTCAGTTTGACGTATTGCCATCTTTCTTTCCTCTGGGTTTTTTTAAATAAGTCCACAAGTTACAAACCTCCTCACAGCGCACTAGATCACAAGGCCCAAAAAAAAGCTCTCCATGTCCCATGAACACTGATCTGTCCCGCACACCGGGGACCCGCAGGTCTAAGATCTGGATGAGTTTGCTAGCGCATAATAAGACTCCTCACTTGAGAGATTTAGGTCATTTCCAAACATCCATTTTCTTCTCCTTTTAAGAAAACAAACTAACAAATGAGATTTGCAAGTTGCCTCTCTCCTTGTCCTAATGGTGCTGTGATGAGGAACCACCATTTCAGTTCTTAATTGCCTTCTGGAACTCTCTGTATTTCCTGAAGTGTAAAAATAAGAAGCTTTATACAGTCAAAAAAAAGTATAAAATAAGAGGTTGGGGTTTGGTTTTTTTAAAGTAATACTTTTGGAAGCTACGATTTGGGGTTTTTTATCGGGATTCAGTGGGGAGGGAGCAGGTTCTGGGTTGTTGTTTGGTTTTAAAGAGATTCCTGTCCAACACGTGAGCACCACCTTTTGGCATAAAGTTTATCAAAGCCACACAAGTCAGCTAGCACTCTCTGCATCATTCGTGTATACCTTAAATGCAAAATAATCTTTTCACCCACGACTTAGGAAGTTAGTTGCTTGGGGGGGGGTGGAGGGTGGATTTTGCTCTTTTTAAAGTACAAACAAAAACAAAACACAAAGTTCAGTGCTCCCATCCTGAAAGTTTTGTTTCTGCTCTGGTTTTGGTGTAAAGTCTGAAGGGGAGAAAAAGTTCATAGAAGCTGGAGATTCAGCACTTAAGTTTGGCAGGTTTCAGTTCCTTTACTTGCGTGTGCAGTGTCTTGTGGACAGCTAGCGTTCTGGACTGGCAAAATCCTTTCCCGCATTCTTGACACTTAAAAGGCTTTTCTTTAGAATGGATATATCTAGGGAGAGAAAAACAATTGAGATGTCAGAAATAACCGGCCTGAACTCAGCAGTGAGCTACCTGACGGAGAACACGCTGGAGCTATTTACACCTACTGCTGAGACGGCGAGTGCTGGAGGTCGGCACTCGGGCGATCATCCGTACGCATGTGTGCAAGAGAGAGGGGTGCCAGAGGCTTACAAGGGTGCCTTTCTTAGGGATAAAGAGCTTCTCTCTAACTTCGGGGTCATCAGGCTGCGTGTCTTCATGACACTTCTGAATGATCGCAAAGGCAGAGGACATAAGATGATGCAAACAGAGGGTGAAAACGCCTGTGGGAGCTAAGGAGGAGGCTGTGCAAGTCATTTTCGCAGGGTGAGTGAGTACAATAACAGGCCTGTCTTCCAAAGTGAGTTATCTGGGCTCCTCCACCAGCAGTCGGCAGAGGAAAACCTGGAGGGAAAACTGCAGGCTGGCCAGGGACATGACTTTTCCTACAAGCACCGTCATGAGTCTAGGTGGCTGAGAGAGTACAGGTACACAATGAAAAAAGAACAGGAGAAGAAGAATCATTACCTGTGATCCCTCAGGTGATCCTGTCTTCTGAAGGCCTTGTGGCAAATGTCACACGTGTAGGGTCGTTCATCGGTGTGGGTTCTTTCGTGGATCAAAAGGTTGTAGGACTTGGTGAAGTGCCTGCCACAGAATTTACACACAAATTCTTTCTTGGTTTTGGATGGTAACCTTCCCCGTGTGGGTTTCTTCTCTGGAGAGAGTTTAGTCACCTCAAGCAAAGACCCCAGCCCTGGGGGTGAGCCCTGATTGTCTGCCTGTCCCAGTTTAGAGTGGTCCTCTTGTGTGGCGGCCACTGCTAAGTTGGCAAAGTCAAAGCGGGGTTTGGCTTTGAGGGTCACATTGGTGGCCTCTTGCTTGGGCTGGATGACATGTGGGAAAAGTGGGAAGGTCGGCAGCTGGAACCGTGCATCCACCAGGCTCGACACGCTGGGCACTTTGGAAAAGGAGGAGCGGGGCAGATGCATGGCCGGGTACCCCAAAGTCCACTGGTGCAGGTGTACAGCGTGCAGGGCGCTGAAGCCGTAGAGGTTGGAGAGGTGGTCAGAGGGCACGGCGGGCAGCCCGTTGAATGCTTGCAGGAAGGAGTAGTTGGTGAGCTGGAGGGAAGGATGGATAGGCACTGGGGCCGGCAGGGTCTTACTTCCCATGGTGGCCGCTCAGGAGGAGGATCTTGGGAACAGGGGAGGAAAAGATCTGGAAAATAAAGATGGAGGGGGGAAGAGGGAGAGGTAGATTTATACGAAGATAAAAGCAGAGAGAATTTCTCGCTTCTACTCTCATTAACGCCCTTCTCCAAAGCCACAGGAGGAGGCTGCCTTGGACTTGGAGAGGCCTGACCATCTCTTGGCTACAAGTGTATCTCCATAGGTCTCCAGAATCTCTCTTTCCCCATCCCTCACACTCAAAAGTTATACTCCATCCACAATCATTCACCCCCCCAACAGCATCCCTGTGCTAGGTAGATCTCCGATGATCTTCTGCAGAGGAACAGCAAAGAGATGCTGTTTTGGCCCACAAAGATGAGGCTTCTCCCATGTAATTTAAAATCCCTTTCTGGGCACCCTCAGCCTTTAGAAAATGGTGGGATACTGCCCACTTCGTTCCCTCCACAAAAACTCTCTTTAGCCCTGACCCTTGAGGTGATGTGGGGAGAGTGGGTAGAGAGCTCGCTGCCCCTGGGTCGCTCAGACTCCTGCGATCTGGCCTCAGCCAAACTTCTGCCTCTGAGGTGGTGGAGGCAGCTGGGTGCTCAGAACTGCACATCCTCCCTCATTCAAAAAAAGAAAACCCCCAAATTTTTTTTGGGGGGTGAAATACCAACCAACAGCCTTCCCTCTTATGTATTGCAGAAAGAAATGGGAAAATGCTGTTCGGGTGACAAATCCGAAGTGCCATTTGCTCTCCTCAGGGGTAAGTGCCTGGCTTTAAGCCCACATCCTAATCTAGGCAATCGCTTAATTAGAACCCTTCAAAAGGCAAAAAGGCGAGGGCTGGAGGGACCCTTCCCATGGGGACACCCAGCCCACCAGCTGCAGAGCCGCAGGGCTGCAGCCCTTCCCTGGCCTGGGTGCCACCACATTGCTCTGTGTTTCAGGGTCCCACCAAGCCTGCAGCCTCCCCTCTGGGCCAGATCCCTACCCATTCCACCCCACAAGGCGAAAGAGAAAATGCTACAAGGCACATCTGGCCCTGCCTGTAAATTCAGCCGCAGCCCCATTTGGCCGGAGATGCCTCCCAAGGGCTGGTGGTGGGGACACAGCTTCTCCCCTTTGTGGGTGCTCTGTCGCACCCACAGCTTTTGGAGGCGTCACGTCCCTGCAGCCCAGGGAACCTCCTCCTTACCCCACAGGCCAGAGCTTTCCCCCCAGCCAAATCTGGGATTTGCCCTCAGTGGGGCTGTTTTCCAGCAGGATCCCTATATGGTCCCCGTAGAGTCTGCACAGAGCGCTCATAAGATCCCCACACATTTGCTGCAGGGTTCCCGCAGGATCCGCATAGGGTCCCCATAAGATCCCCTGCAAGGTTCCTGCTGAATCACCGTAGGATCCTCACAACAACCCCACAGGGACCTGGCAGGATCCTCGCAGTGCTCAGCCTGGAGTTCATCCCCACGTGAGGAGTAAGAGGCCCTTTGGAGAAAAGGAGGCAGCAAAGTGCTGCAGAACAGTAATTGTCCCTCTGGGCTGCAGGGGTGGAAACTGGTGGCAGAAGAGGTCTAAAGACCAGGGAAACAAATCTGATTTATATGTGGGCTGTTGCCCGGACCGAGGAGCTGCAGCTGGGATGGTGTGAGAGGGAGAAGCTTACTCTGAGAAGCTCTATATGCCGAGTCCACCTTTCACACCGCTTTACATAAATCAGCAGCAGGAAGAGAGACCCAAACCTTAGAGGAATTCCATCGCAATGACCCAGAATAAGAGATTGTGACATTTTGCCTTTTTTAATTGGATACATTTTGGATAGTGGCTGATTGGAAAATGCACATATTACATTCTCCTCCCTCTCCTCTCTTTTTCCCCTTTTCTTTCTTTTTATTTATTTATTTATTTGTTTTAACTCTTTAGGGACGATGAACCAACCAGACTGTTCTGTTGTTCAACTGGGGAAACACTTTTTATTTTGTTAGTGTCGCCCATATGCTAGGCGTGTGCACTTTGCAGCACAAATGCCTCAATCGATGACCCCAAGAGCAAAGTACATGGAAAACACTCTTGGCCGGGTACCTGAAATGTCTGTTTCTGTCTGTCACAACGGCTCCGTGTCTATTTTCCTGTCTAGGTAGCCCTAGATCTCTCAAGCATGAAACATGATATTGCAAACCGAGTTAATTTCTGGGCTTAACCCCCTTTCTTCCTTTGTATCCTTAGAAAACATTTAATATGGAATATATAAGCAAAAATCTATTATGCTAATTCGGCTAAATTCTTGCTCGATAACATTTAAAAAATTATCTTTCGATTTCCCTGACGAAGAAGGGTGCAGAAACCAAATAGAAATACAGTGGGGTCATAACAACATCCATTGAGCCCGCGTTTTTTTGCTAGAGCAATTCTATTTTTTTTTTAAAAAAAAAGAAAAAAAAAAAGAGAGAGAGACGAAAAAGAAAGAAAAAAGCGGAAAAAGAAAAAAGAGAGAAAAAAAGAAAGAAAAAAGAAAAAAAAAGGGGGGGGGGAGGTGGGAGCAGAGTGTTCACGTTACTACAAGTTTCTTGGCACTTTTCCAGAAATGTAAGCTACACTTTTGCTCTGTGCGACCGGGATAGTCAAAAATATAGATGAAGAGCAGAGTATTTCATAAAGAAGTCCCCTCTCTTCGGGACATCAAAGCGAACGTATTTCACGGCGTAGTAACTCTCCGCTCTGCCGCTTGCCCGTAGAGAGATCAACGTTTCTTTGATTTCGGTGTCACCTCCACCTTTAATTCTGTTTCATGTAAACAGATCGTTATCGGGGTTTCTTTTTTATTTTTATTTTTTTAAAGAAGAAGACCCCGCGAGTTCTCGGCTTGAATTCCCCCATCACAATAAAACTGTGCGGGGTTTTCTTTTTTAACACAAACTAGCTCGGTGAGTAATTAAGAACAAACCACTTGTGTTCTGACTGAAACAAAACCCACTCATGCCAAGATAAATTTACCCTGCAAAATAGGATCATAAACTTGAAAGACTACATCTGTCTCCAGCTTTCTTACCCTTTGTCCTGTTTGAAGATACGGTAATGCTATTGTCCAGTTGCCATTGTTTTAAAACCATTGTAATCTTAACCTTCCAGATTAAATTCTGCCTCCCCTACACGCCAAAAGAAGAAAAAGAAAAATCCAGCCGGCTTTTTGCTGGTAGCATAGCAAGGGACGAAATTAAATGGGGTTTTAAGTAATCTTGTGGCTAGTCGGTATTTTTCCTTTCTACCTTGAATTATCAATTTCCGATGTGTCCTTTGAAAGGGATATTTGTTACATTAAATACCTGACTCATAAATAATGAGGTTTGCTAATTAGTTCCACATGGGAGAATGGAGGAGGTAAATTACCCTGAGAACGTTGCTTATTTTTACAAACATGATAAAGTAGTGGGCATAAAATGCTGCATTCTTGGGATAGCCTCAAACTACAGCAATCAGGTTCATCTGTCAAAAAAAGTCCCCCTGTTTCGCCTGAATCCTTTAAAGTCTGGTAGCCCTGTCCTTTCGGCTGCATCGCATCGGTGTGCAGCATTTTGCCACCGGGTCGGCTACTTATTTTGTCCCTTCTGAGGGGACGAGATTTTCCCTTCCTATCAGTTTAAGCGAGGAAATGGAGCTTACAATTTATCTGTGTTTGGGAAACTAACTGGAAAAGGAATAAAACTGCCCCTTCGCTCCGCATTATTCGAGCGTGGTGCTCTTGAGGAATAAAGTGCATTGTTCAGCACAGATTTATTCAAAGTATTAATGAAGTGTGCAGAATCTATTAAAGCGGGTTTATTCGGGGCTAATTGAGCGTGAAAGAGTTAATTGCTAACATTAATGAGGACTGGAAGGACTCAGCCAGCGTATGCCTTGGATATCTCCGCTCAATCCTTATAAAATCATCATTCGCATTTTATCACGAAATCGGTGTTGACAAGTTTCTCCGGACCACCGTTGCGAACGCGGATGAATGCGGCGGATTTTAGTCTGGCAATAAAAATAATTATAATAATAACAACCGGGGTCCGACTGCACCAGGGATCGCTACACTGCCCGGGGTAGCCTTTATCCGAAACAACAATAACAACAAGAATCTCCCCGGGCCCGGATGCTGGTGGGACCGTGGCTAGGAGGGCCACGGGCGGGCTCGCCGGGCGGGAGGCGGGCGCGGGTGGGTGCCGGCGGGGCGGCCGCAGGAGCCAGGCTCCTCAATCCTCTCCCTGCAGAAGTTTAGAGGTTGGTTTTGGGGGGGTTGCGTGTGTGGTTTTTAAATCCCCTCGGCTGTAGAAAGGCCCCCAGCACAAGATCCGTTCCCGCTTTCTCCCCAGAGAAGCGCCCGGTGCCTCTCCCTGCGCACGAATAAACCGTCCTTCCTCTCTCCCGGCGGCAGGGAGGATTTCTTCCCTCCGTGCTCCTTGCTTCCCACGGCCACAAAACGCACAGCCACGGTGGCAAAACCTTTGCGGTGACACCCCCGCGGGGCCCCGAGGCGCATCCCCGGCCCGGCCGCCCCGCAGCCGGGCTCCCGTCGCGGAGCGGAGCGGAGCAGCGCGGTGCTGTCGCCGCAGGGTCCCCAGCTTCGCGCTGTTTTAGGGGTTGGCCCTTTTTCTCAGTTGGCTTCGGACTTACTAAACTGGACCTACTGTGCACCTGTCCGGGACGCGGCTCTCACCCTCCTGTCCCGCTCGCGTTTGATCGGACAATTCCCGCAGCGCTGCGGTAATCTCCAAAATGCTCGATTTTTATAGTTTCCCTCCCAAAAGCCAACTATAACAACTATACCCTAATCCTCGGCTTTGCACTGACACTTTATAGGCTCGGCCTCGAGAGAAGCTCAGTCTCTTCCTACGCTGAACTTGTTTTGATCCATTCAAATATAAACACCAGATTCATTTCTGTTATGGCCTTCGGAAGAAAAAGAAAGGGCTTCTCGGACCCTAAAACACTAAAAATGGAGTAGGAAAAAAAAAAAGAAAGAACAGAAAGAAAATGAAAGAACAGAAAGAAAATGAGAGAACAGAAAGAAAATGAAAGAACAGAAAATGAAAGAATAGAGAGGAGAGAAGCTGAACGTTCAAATCCATAAAGGACATTCAGGCTTCTGGTTTGCAGCTCCTATGTGTCATTTTTAGCTCGGGTTAAAAACATAGCTCCTCCGCAAGGGGGGATAAACAGCTTTGAAAGGGGAAGACAAATCTTTAAATAGCATCAAAATACCCGAGCCCCGTGTGAAGGCTTCCCCCAGCCCTCCGCCCGCCCCAAGGAGAGCAGTCCTCCCCACGGGAACCACAATTTCCCCACTTCTTCTGCACCATCCAGGGGATGGTGGGAGGGGATGGGGGGAAAGAAAGAAAGGAGGGAGAGAAAAGGAGGTGTTTGGATCGATATCCCCAACCCCCGAGGCTTGGCAAAACAAAAACCAAACAAAATGAGTTGTTCTTTTTATTTACCTAATCCCGATCTGTGCTCCACCGCTGGCAGCAGTTAAAAGATCCCGGGCTAAATTGGAGCTGGTAAAATAAAATAATGGAAAAAATAATAGGGGAAAAAAAAAAAAGAGAGGTTGGGCTAGGTCAGTGTCTCTGCTGGTCCTGGGGGGCAAAGCTCTCTCCCCACCCCACCCCACTGCTCCTCCAGCGGGTACAGGCAGATCCGAGCGAGCAGCGGGGCCAGGCGTCCAGGTGCTCTGGCTGATGGGGACGGAGGTGCTCAGCCTCCTCCTGCTCCCGGCGCCGTCTGCCTCTGCCGGAGTGCAAACGCGCCCGGGAGCAGCCGAGCTCAGACTGAACCGATCCCTTCCCTCCAGCCTCCTCCTTATTTCAACCCCCCCTCCCTCCCAGCTCCCCCCTCAACCTCCCACCAGACTCCGGGCATGCGCACGCAGGGAGAAAGTTTCTGGCTGGGAAGAACCAATTTTTCAACCCGCTTCTCCTGGAGGCGCAGCAGCCCGGGGCTCGCAGCCCGCAAACGTGTGATCTCGCCCCCCCCCGCCCGGCTCCCGCAGCCTCCCCCGGGGCATCTCCCCGGGGTCCCCGCGGCGGAGCGGCCTCCCGTGGGGTCGGGGGAGTCTTGGGGGGGTCCCGGTGCAGTTTCGCGGTGGCGGAGAGCGCTCCGGGATAGAGCCCGGCCCGCTTCTCCGCACCGCTCCGCACCGCTCCGCCCCGCTCCGCACCGCTCCCGGCTGGCCCCGCCAAGCCGCGGGACAGGACTCACCGCGACCTGCCCGGGGAGTGAGCGGGAGAAAGGCAGCAAGAAAAGGGGAGGGGGTGGAAAAAGTGGGGAGAGGACGGAGGGAGGGATCTGCTCCCTCCCGGGAGGATTTTAGGATCGCAAGTTGTTCTCCCTCTCTGAGAAGATCCTGAGAAAGGATCCCGGGAGCCGCTTACCTGTGAGGGGTCCACCCCCGGGTTAGAGCCGCTTCCTCCCCCCGCCCCAGCATCCCTCCCGCTCCCCACTTTCCGCCCCAGAGCCCCCGACCTCGGTGCCTTCCTCCCGTCCCTCCTCCCACGGCCCTGGACGGGCTCTCCCCGCACCTCGTGAGGGGTTCCGCGGCGTGCGAAGTGCCGCGGATCCCCCGCGGACCGGGAGCCGCAGAGCTCTGCTTAGATCCGGGGGGAGTCAGACTACGCGGGCGAAGCAGGCAAAGCAAAATAACCCTCGAAAGAAAAAGGTTAAACGTGCTTTATAATTAATCCTGAGGCCATAATCTCCTTGCTTATTTGTTTTTCTATTCATCCATCCATTCACACTCCTTTAGATCCGTGAAGGGGGAAAAATTGCTTGGATGTATTACATTGTCCCGGGGAACCGGGGTAATATAATACGCTAGCGAAGACAGATCCGTCAGGATAACTTGGTACCGTGCTCAGGGACACACATGTGTTTTTTTATTGTTCATGTCACTGTCACTGTGTAACAACACCCTAATTTTTGCCCATCTCCGAAGGAAAAACAAACAAACAAATATATAAATAAATAAAGTCAACAGAACAGCAACGAGAAAACGCTGCGTTATCACCCTGCAGAGTAAGCGTTCACGAACACGACGGTAGCGTGGCGAAGCAAGCCCTAGCACTGCCATTTCATCCCCAAAACATCCCTATTTCTGGGGAGAGTCGGAGGTCCAATACTGCTCGCTGCTCTGGGCAGGCGAAGAGATTTTCGTTCCCTCCTTTTGTAAACGAGTGGCATTTTTATGAGGCAGAGGCGAAGCAAGGACGTTCCCTCATCCCGGCTTCTTCAGTTCTCTCTCATTTCGTGCTGTTATTTTCTTTCTTTCTTTACCCCCTCCCTCCCCCCAAAAGAAAAAAAAAAAATCCCAAACCCAAACCCTAGCACTTTCATTCCTGTTCCGGGGGTCTAAATGTCGACAGTGTGATCCTGTGCCCGATTCTGTAAGTTGATGCCTTCGAATAAGTTTGCATTTTCAAAAATAGTTTTCAAGTCCTGTTGTCAGAACACGAATGTAAAATCCCCAAGTGTCCCTAAACCAAGAAACAGACCGGAGAGACGCTCTTCTAACTGGAGTTTTCTCTTTTCCCAAAGGAAGAATCTTGGTATAGCTGGGGGTGGGTGCGTGCGTTAATAAAACAAAAATCGCAATTCTGTTTAGAGAAGTAGCAGATTAGTTGAGACGGTAAACACAACAGCAATGATACCTGCACGTGTTGTCTTTAAGGGGAAAAAAAAATAAAGAATTGTACTTCCAGTTACAGAAACCATCATTCCGAAATAAATACTTAAACATCGAAATAAAGGGCGGTAAAACATCTCAGTGTCTAGGAGGGAGGGAGACACAGAAAATTATTCCCAAGCGAAAATAGTTTATAATCAAAGCGGGTCGTTCGGATATTATTCCATCCCAGAGTATTACTGGAAGCTGCAGCTGAAAGCTGCCTGGATAACATATAGTCTGGTATTTACGTATTTGTTAAAAAATAAAAATATTTGGACTTGTCAACCCACTGGCGATCGAACTGAAGTTTCAGGTTAACTGTCTTGTTAAGTGCATTTGGTTTAAATATCTGGTGTTTAAGTTATGAAGGGTATGCTGTTCCAAAACCTTTATTCTCGGATGGATTTTTATGATGTCCCTTGCTAATTTGCATTATGTCAACTAGTAACGGTGGGGAACCTAATACCGGGAACGGGATACAAAACCACTATTAGCACTGACACGCAGGGAATACGCTGCGCTTTTCCACAGCGAAGATCTGCTGTCGATTAGGAATGTTACAACTTCAAGAGACTCGTAAAAAGTGAAGGCATCTGCTCCCAAAGCTAGCCACGTTTGTAGGATTTAGACGTGACAGCGAAACCCGATTCGTTTCAAGAGAAATCTGTGGGGTGACTGGGGAGACCGGAGCCCCCATCCCTGTTTCCCACCTGTATCCCTTTCCCAAAACCATCCCCGTCCCCATCCTGCCCCTCGTATCTGCGAGGTGAAGGCTTCCCCGGGCCGTGCCCCCCTTTTTTCGGGGAGCAGCATCCCGGACAGCACCAGTCGGCCACGACACCGGGGCTGCCTCCCCGCTCCGCTCCCACAGCGCCGGGGCCGGCACCGAGCGCTGCCGCCTCGCCCCGCCGCCGCCGGTCCCGGTGCCGGTGCCCGCGCAGGGGGGGGCGGCTTCGTGCCCCACCTGCAGAGCAGACTGGGGGACACGGGGAGCGCATCTGGGGGCATTTCCTCTTCCCTCCCGTAGGGAGCCTGCTAGGCTCGTCACCTCGTCTCCAACGAGTTTTGGGTTCAAGGGCTAATCCTGCGCAGCGCAGGTACTGGGGATCGCTCCTCCTCTGGTTTAAGCTCGTGTGAATGCCGGGCATCCCTGGGAGCACCTACACCTCTGCTGGGAGAGGGCTGCACAGCCCGACTCATGCTCGTCTTCCCTCCCTCAGCTGGGGCACCCGGCTTCACCTTCGGGACGCACTTAACCTTCGCAGAATAACGATTCCCGGCCCCATCCCGTAGCCACGTGCAGGAGAAAACTCCCTTTTGCTTCCGTGGGACTTTCTCCCCACCGGGGAACGGCGCTTGTCCCTTGAAAAAGCTTTTATTGAGGAGAAACAACCATGCCACTTGCGAAGCATCAGCCGCGGGCGCCTCGCTAGGGTTGGGAGGAGAAGCGGGTCCGGCGGGGCAGGGTGGGGATGTTTCTCTGCTCGGCGGGTTTCAAGGGCTGCTTCTCCGCCCGGAGTCCAGCAAAACATCTCGCCCCCCGCAACGCGGCAGTGGGTGGGAGATGCCTGGTCAGAGCTGCCTCCGGTCGGCAGCCCTGCAGTTCCCAAACCTCCCGGGGGAAGGGAGCGGGGAGCGGGGAAGAACTGCCGGCTCTGCTCGGCGGCGTTTCCAAAGCCTCTCCGCACCCGGAGCTTCTCCGGGAGGGGACGGAGCCAGCCCCGGCGGCGGGGACGCAGGGAAGAGCAGGCACAAGTGCACTGCAGCGTCCCCCCCTTGCCTCACGCCTCCCTGGGCAAGGCGTCCCCCTCCCCGAGACAGGCCCCCTGGTTACCAGTGGCACCTGGGGGCTAGCTAGATATATGTATTTTGAATTTATTTTATTTGTGCTATGCTTCGTTTTGCCTAGTTTTTCCTCCTCTTGCGGTTTCGGTGTTGACCGCGGTGAGGGATTAGAGCGTGAGGGCTCTGACCGCCCCCCACCCCACCCC
>VFFE01008933.1:221562-374110 GCA_008921705.1 Burhinus oedicnemus | reverse complement strand
GGTCTCATGTAGCTTTATTATTTTAATAGCTGCTAATGACAAGAGGCGGAAGAATAGCGGCAAACAACGCGGGTGGAAACTGCTCCCGCGGTGCGAGTAAATGCTCTTCTGATAGCAGCTCCTGCCCCCACCCCCCAATAAAAAAAAAAAAAGAAAAATCGGCACAGAGATGGATATAATATTGTTCTGCCAATTTTATTTATTTATTTATTTATTTATTTATTTAAAACTTCAAGGGCTCCCCGAAAATACAAGCCAAACTTTGGAGCATCTCCATTTTGTTAGCCAGGGGGAAATCGCTTGCTGGATTTTTAGCGCGGTGCTGAGATGTGACCCAGCGCCTTAATGTCCTGCTGCCCTTCGCTACTGCAGGGCGGGAGCGATCCGCCGGCGCGTAAGCACAGCCTCCCTGTGCCTGCGCAAGGCGTGACGGCATCGCGTGGCCCCGTGTCCCCTCCGCACCGTGGGCTGGTCACCCAGCGGAGACAGACCTCTGCCAGCAACTTTTGCGGACTGGAAAAGAAAATCCAGAGCACGGAATAGAGCGATAGGGGATTTGTCTTCTTCAAGAATCACAATGGATTTTGCAAGCGACTAATTAAGTGCAAGCTCTCCTCCCCCCCACCCCCCATACACACACCCCTTGTTTGCAAAGTGGTGTGAAGTCGGTTGTGTAAATGGTTCCACTTTAACTTCCAGCCCCTTTAGATCACTAATAATGCCGAGCTGGTGCTGCTCACACTGCTGCAGTGAGAGTCAGCATTTCCATTATAATTTCCTATTTTCAGGAGTTTTTACAGTGGTCATAAAAATTCAATCCAGGCTCAAACTTGGCATCCCAGGGCTCCTCCCAGGAGTCATTTCTTTTTGTTGTATTTGAAAGAGGAAACCATTTATCTGTTTTTACATTACAAGAGAGCAACAAAAGGAAGCGAAAGCAGGGTTTGGAGAACATTTTTCTATTTTATATTGCTTGCTTTTCCTCAGCTTTACAGTATCTGCCATGGATGTTAAAGGAGTACAGTACACAATAATTAATAACACATGAAAAACCATCAGGTTATAGAGAAGCCAGAGGCTCCAATCAGAACTGGTCATATAAAATACCCTTTATCATTCTAAAGCCCTTTGCTTTTCTAAACTGATAATTTGCTAGCAATACATCCAAAATGCAATTTGATGCTGGGGGTCACTTTGATTTAAAATGAATTGATCATTTTGGAAATCTGAGGAAGTTTATGTATGTGCTCATATTTAAGAAGAATTTCCTAAAAGTACAGATGTTTTCACTGCAGATTTGAGGGGTCTATCCTCCAGCCCCCTTTGTGCAAGTATATGTATAACAGTCAAATAATCTTTGGATTTAGGTGTCCCTAAGTATTCATTTATATGATGGATTGTAATGGCTATATGGTTCCCTTGAAACCATTATATTCTATCAGGTCAAAACCAGCTTCTTAAAAAAGTTCATTTAATACAAGGGTGGCTGGAATGATTTGTGTACATTGCATTCGCTCTCATACAATTCCCGTATCAGCTGGAAATTGAGTAAGGATTTAATGACCCCACAGGAACTGAAGGTTTTGGTGACATGAGCTCAGAATGGGCCTACGAGACAAAGACCAGTGTGAATTGGGACGCTCAAGTGGAATGCCAGCAAAGCCTGGACATCACATTATTTTGCTGTGGATTATGCCTATGCCACATGTTTTACAGAGAAGTCCTTTCCCTACTGCTATAAAACATACGTTTCTACTAGTCTGGAAACTCAGTATGGGTATCCTCCAACTCATCCAGCTCAGGTTTGGCTAAAAAAAGGATCACAAAGAATGGTATCTCATAGAACTGAAAGAATTATTTCTAGGTGGTAAAAAATAGGTATGTATGGAATTAGAGCTACGTATGTATACATATATATATGTAGACATAGAAAAGGAAATTACCTTTGTATGTATATCTAGACACAGAGAGAGATTAAGACAGAGAGCCTTACAGTATGCATGACAGAACTAGGGGTACAAATATTTTGATTTAAGGAATGTCAGCCACCTTTATCTTTTGAAATTTTTGGAGCAACATGTATTTGATAAGGCTTATATTTACTATAGCTAATGGTTAAAGGAGGACTCCATAGCTTTTAGGGAATGAAAGCAACATTTGCTTGGCATGGACTGTCAAACGCAGGACTGGAATCAGGATTCCACAAGATTTATCTTCCCTTGAGGGATTTCATCACAGCGACATTGGGATAGTAACCTCCAGTGGATCCAGCACTTCCTGAAAGCAAAGGAAACTCATTCTCTGACTTCACTTATACCTGTAACTCACTCCAGATGTGTTATTCTTCCAATTAAACTGCTGCACCTAATTTAGGAGTGTTGACTCCCAGATTCTTCAGAGAGTGGAGGTAAAGCCAACCCACGTTGAGATCTGATTCACATTTAAGAGAAACCTTTCTTTTTTTGATAGACCATATGCTGGCATGTACACAGAGCCAATGGTCCCTATTTTAGGCATCTCAAGTCATTGCCTGAACCTAAGTGGGATGGATATAAGTCTTCTCTATTTCTGCATTTTTATCAGGCTTTCTCTTCAGTAGTTACCAAAGTACATATCTGCAGTAGTTGATAGATGATACACCTACATGACAAGAATCTTGTTATGACTGAAAAATGAAACCTTTTTTTGTGCAAGAAGTGGTTGGAAAAGCTTTTCCTAGGACTTATCACAGCAACACTTCATGGCAGCAATTCAGCATCTCCTTTGGGCTTAGCAGGACTGGAGATAGCAATACAAACAGGACTCCAGGTTTTATATCCTAATTATTTGGGATCTTGTCATGGCTCTGTTCACCACATAAATCCTGGGGTAAACAATGAAACAAGGCTCTGAGTTCATTCAGTTGCCGATACTCGTGTCTCCTCACCCTGACAGACCTGGGCACCAGAGCTGAAAGACACATTCAGTCCACATGCAGTAGCGTGAGGGGAGATTCGACCAGAGGTCATGCCACAGAAGTCCAACCCTCTTCCCAGCGCTGTGGGCATCGAGGCATTTCATTTCCATGGCTTCGATGCACCAACTGCCGTGCCTGTTCAGAACAGAAAGCAGAGTGAAGAGGCGCTGAAGGTTGTGAAGATCCTGTGCAAACCCATTCTGCAGCCTCGGACAGGCTCCTGGGGCAGCTCTGCTGGGTCAGTCTACAGCTCGGAAATGTGGGTGGTATTTTCAATATCCTGTGCCTGGGCTTTGGGAAGCCTTCAGGGGCTCAGGACTTCTGAGCCTGGCCCGGCAGTCGATGGGGGTCAACTTTAAAAACAAGTTTGGGATGTTCATTAATTCAGTGAATATCTGGGACTCCCACTATTTCAGCTCCTGTAGAGTGACAGGGGAATCCACTCCAGGACTAACGGCTCGCGGGCTGGGGTCACCTTCCCTGCTGCACACAAATGTGTTGTCAATGGCTGGTGACCCCAGCACCGCTTCCCGTTCAGTTGGCTGCAGCTCTGCAGCTACTTGACCAGCGCTGCTGGCAGGCGCAATGGCCAACCCTCCACAGGGGACAAGGACATTTTTAATTCAGTGACATCAGTGCCCAGTCCTCTAAATCACATCCACACCCCCTCTCTTCTATAACATGATGATTGCCAGAGGGTAGCTGATCGCTGGCCATACCCACGTGACCATGTGATTTTGAAGTGGTTGTGGGGTTCCAGTTTTCTTCCACAGAAATATATGTGAGTTTTTTCGATTGACTTCAGTGACAGTAATATCTAACAACTGCAGCATTGTGTCACTGCAGATTCAATTTCTTGGCTTGTACTCAGTGGAAAGGTGTTATTTTAACACAAAGTATTATTGTTACTAATACAGAACTAGTGTCTAGCTAAAGTACATAGAAATACTGATCTGGCAAGGATTTTATTATCTAGAAAAACCCTAAAATGAGGTTTACTGAGGATAATATATATAAGAAATCAGAATTTTAGTTGTATAATCACTCACAATGCCTTTCCTGTTGTTAGCAGTTTCTAAATATATACCAGCACTATAGAAAAAATGGCATGCCTTTTGTTTTTCCTTTTTTTTTTTTTTCTTTTAGCGTTAGCTTTTGAAAAGGATATAAATTCCCACTGAAACTACATGGAAATAAAGCCAAGGGATCAGCTAAAAGTCACAAAAGCAGAGGAAGTTAAGAGTCAAGTCGGAAAGACAATTTTCTATCATACCCAGCTATGCTGAAGTGTTGGAGATAAAGGTCATCTAACGGGGGGGGGGACGACACTTTGTGCCGTCAGGTGATCCTAAATACCAAATACACTGTAATACCTCGGCCCAAGGGGAAGGTTAAGTACCGACAGAGTTTCAACCCTAACCGAGAACTTCCTGCTATTTGTGGTTTGGGGTCAGACCCTTAAGGTTATTTTGAGATAGGCTTTTGTATGTAAAACTGCAGAAATAATACAGTCAGGGCATTATTGAACAGACAGCACCATAAAAATCTTTTCTTGAAAGTGCAATCCTGAAGAAAACTCGCCACCTGCTGGCCAAAACCCTCCTAGAGCTGCACTTTTCTAACCAGCATTTGCTAAAGTCATTATTTAGTTCACGGTGCCTGAACTGGCCCACAGTTCGTGCTCTCTCCAGGTAAAGCGTTGATTTTGGGGGCTTCTGCCTTAAAGGAAAAAATAATTTTCACCTGAAAATCTCTGTGAGACACTGTTTTGCACTGACGTTTGAAAATAATACTAATCAAGTATTTCAACACGAATAATAGTCTCTCAAGGCTTCAGTGTTTTCGTACGGGTGAGTTTTGTTAAATGTTATTTTAAAAGGTATATATCCTCTTTCTTTCCCTTATGATTGTACCAGGAATCTTTGTGGTTTCCTTTGTGATATTTGTGTTGCCCCGGAGTCTTTCATTTGCTGTTACTACTTTTATTTACTGTTACTAAATAGTAACTGGAGATTTTGACATCTCATTAGAAATAGTTCTCATTCCTGTAATGGGAAAGGGAACACCTCTCAGTACTAAAGCTCACCATCTTATGACTTACCTTTTTTCATGTAGACATATTGGTAGGCAACACTAGAGATTAGTAGCGATTACAGAGATTTTTTTGACAATTAAATAAGTCAGGTAAATAATGTTACCTTTTTTTTTTCTTAGTGCTTCCACTACAGTCAGCTAAGCCAGAAGAAAGATCCCAATCTGCTTTGGGTAGACCATGACGCATTAACCCAAAACACGATATGTACATTCTTCAGAGCTAGTATTGGGTTTAAGTTTTCTTGGTGAGGATTGTGAATGCACAAACCACGGAAAAAAGATTCACAGCCAACAGGTTCTGGACTCAGCAATGGAGAAGGCAATGAAGGCTGGGTTTATCCAGACTCAGTGACCAAGTGTCCCGTGAAAGGGGACAGCACTCAGTGTGAGGTACAGGAATTCATCTGTCAATACAGCCAACAAAGCAGAGAAGGAAAGGAAAACGTGGCTAGTTCTCCAAAATGGAAGAAAGCAACAAAGTGACATGAGAGACTATTAAAACCCCCTACTTCCAATTTAGATTACATTTGAATTTCAATTCAATGCTCTACATCACAAAACTGACAAAAGTACTGAAGTTCAAAAAAAATCTGTAAGAAGCAGGAATAGCGGAAGAATTAAAAAAAAGGATGTATATATCATAAAATGTAAGCATAATACTGAGAAGCCCAGATGGAAATATTGGCTAAAAGAGCCAAAAGAATTAAAGGATGTTCCTGTGAGTTCATTTAGAAAACAATGAGAAAGTAGTCTAACAAAAAGATGAACTCCAAGATAACAATTTCTGCTCAGTTTGTGGTAATAAGGATGATCAGAGAACACCAGGAGAACAAACAACTGAAGCAACTAAGGAGAGAATGTCACCAGTGTAAGGGTGAACGTGAGCACTAAACCCAGGCTGCTCTAGCCAAGAAAGGGGCAAAAGGGGCTATGAATGAAGATGCCTGGGATTAGGTCAACCGCTTCTACCAAATTCATCTATAGCTTTGTTCAGATCACTTGACCTGGTGTACCCATCTGTAAAAGGTAAGTAAAACCACTCACCTAACTGCCAGGGATTATGTAAAGAAAAATATTAGATATTGTATTTCACAGAGGGGAAAATAGCTGCTAGCAGTCTGCATTTTCTTTGACTTGGCCTTGTCTCAGCTACCAATATATTCTGTCCTGGTTTAGTCACAATGTAATTTGGGGAGCATTTGTCTGGAACTGTCGGTTTGCCAAAATTACTTCCTAAATTTTACGTGTCTTCACAAGACCTTGCTCACATAAAACAGCAGTAAGCTGCTAAACTGCTAGTGTCTCTTTTGGGGCAGATTTAGGGCAGGACCAGAGACATGGATTTCTGACTTCAAGCATAAGTGAATGAGGGAAAAGAGCTGAGGAAAAGCAGAGGTCTCATGTCAAACTGAATATAGCAGTCTGTCTTTCGAGCAGGTGGCAGTGGTGCCCAGAGAACAGGGATTGCTGGCAGTGCTAGCTGGCTGTGATTTTAATGCCCTTCCACATTTGATCAAACGAACTCCAGCAGAGCCCTGAGTTAATGATATCAGGGTTTGGATGAGAAGATAGGACACAGAAATCAGTTACTGTGGCACAAGCTAAGTTGTCCTATGTTGACCAGTTGCTCTGTAGCAATTACTTACATGCGTGCTTTAATTTGCTGTATAGAAAAAAATTTAACTTTGATTTTTAACTTTCATGCTTTTACTTGCAGTATACCCATATATGTCATGGAGCACAAGGAGAGCAATATGGTGAAGCAGAGCTACAAAACAGCAGAAACAGCAGCTGCTGTAAGCTCATATCCTGGGGGTAAACTATCCATATCTTCAGCCCGTCTATATTCAAATGCTAGAGAAAGAAATCCAAGAATAAGCAATGCTAGGGCATTTGTGGTTGGTCAAGAAAGCTTTAGATAAATTCTGACAGAATAAGATGGAAGATCTGAGTAAGGGCATCACATATCTCAGCTGAGTATATCCAAAACTGGGCTGGTGACTATCCCAAACAACTTTATCTGCTCTTTTTGACTCTGGTGGAAAACAATTCCTAGTTCAACCAGCTGAAGACATTACATATGTCTTAGAACTGGGAGTCGAGCTTCAAAACTGAACCTTACCTCTTTGCTAACAGGTGTTTTCTGGTCAGACATCACAACTTCTTCTGTCTAGTTACTGCCCTGTGATCATTCCCATCCTCTCCCAAAGAAGGGCAAAGCTGGAATCAGGTAATACTGCTGTTCTCACCTGTGGATAGTTATCCAAGAGAGAGGTCCATGCCTGTATTTCTTGATGTTCTTTGGAAGGTACAGAGGCTGTCTGTTGAATCATAACTCAGCATAATCCTTAGGGAAAGAAAATAACATAGAAGTGCAACGAGATATATAGTTACAGGAATGAACTAAGGCTAGGAACTGAACTTGTGCGTTTTTTCTGAGTAAAGGCAGTTTGGTCCTCTGTTCTCTGGGCATCCGATTTTGTATTGTCTTCTCATTAATTTCTTATACATCATTGTAAAGCTACTGAGAATTATTTTGGGTTTTGTTTGTTTATTTATCCCTATTAGAAAGCCATTTCAGACTCTTAGCATTGCATATCTTACATCTCATGGGCAGTTTATTATACCCATGTGTTCTTGTGCTAATTTAAACTGTTTCTCTTCCTTGGTATTCCATTCCCTTGGCTTTTGTATTCTAAGGTAAACAAACCCTGTTCAGAAAGATGGATGCTTCATGATCAGCTTCCTTTTGATGAACCTTCTCTGCATCTGTTTCATTTTGAATTTGTACCTAGGCAAATGATACAGATGAGTTCCTAAAGGCGGCTTCTACAGCAATTAAAAGCCCAAGGTACTTGGTACTCAAGACAGGGCATGCAGTGTTTGCATGTACAGTCTCACTCATCCATACAAATAGGCTTTATTAACATACATCATCTGAAATACAGTCTGCTTTGGAGTAAGACTGTGCTCTTCACAAACCAGACAGTTGTATAATTTAGCTATTTTTTCCAATTCAGTTGACCTAAACAGCGTTGTTGGTTACAAATCTGCTTTCTGAACAGATACATCCTGTCAGTGCACACCCCAGTACTTGAAGCCTTGCTGTGTGCAGGCCAGCTGAGTCTCCTCCTCTTTACAGAGATCTTTTTGAGGCTCTCTCATCTCCCTCTGGTTGGCTCAAGGGAGAGGGTCTACTGAGGAAAGAAAGTATGGAAAAGGTTATGATCTTCAAAGATGAGATCCTTATTGTGGCTGACTGTACCCAAGTTCCATTTCTTCCACTGAAATCTGGACAGTCCTGTCCACTGCCTTGGGACCGGTCATGTTTCCACCTGGGGGCCGTTAGCTTCTTCCAGTAATGTCTACCTTGAACAGTGTAAGGCTAATTCAAACCAAGAGGACAACTGCACCTGCTTCCTCTCAGCCAACGGGGCAGCTGAGCATCCAGATGTTTGTAGCTGTGGTTGAGTTTAGATATTTTCCATCTACTTCTCACAGGAACTAACAGTATTGCATTCCAGTGACCATACAATCCTGGCTTCCTGTCTTACAGGACTATAGTATCCTTTTCACCTTTTTTGTCATTGTCAAAGATCTTCCCATTAGATTTCTTTTTTTCTGCAGCAAAGGTTTTTTTGGTTTTTTTTTTTTTTGTTTGTTTGTTTTTTTTCGTAAAGACTGAATCTGTACTTTTTTGTTCTTACTTGCATTCTTTAGACTGTCAAAGACAGTGTTTAAGTCAAGTATTGGTAGAATTAGCTGAACTACTGTGTTGCTAAATATGGAGCACGTACTGGGGAATAACTGACTGAGTTTAACTTTTCAGATCAGATGAAACTCTTAAATGTCACAGTTCATGACATTTTATTTATGGATTCTGAATTTAAGCTCTTCCTAATCTGGCTTTATTTTAAATTATTTGATGGATGCCACATTACATTTTTTGTCTGGCCATGGATGGCTTGCAAGCTGTTTGCAATGGAGACTGCTTTGTGTTTTCACACATTCATTAACTTTCTGATCATATATTCTTGTTTTTCTTTGACTCAATACAGGGTGTTAGAACTCTCAGCATGGGCATGTAAGCTGTAGATATTTTACAGCAGCCCTACATTCCCCATTTGCTCTCCAAAACATTATTACGGAATAACATGACAAAAAAATGAGTAAGAATCTTTAGCTGAATCCTTCTTCTCAGATATTACTTTTGCATCATTTGCACAGCCTGACTTTGACTGCCAGGCTGAAGATTCACTTCAAAGCAACCTTCTGCGGTGGAGTTTTCCTTCAGTCTCTATGACTTTTTAAAGGTAGTCATCATTGAATTGCAGTGGACTTAAACTCCATGTACAATGGACTCTGCAGATACACAGTGAATTTTTACCACTCTGATATATACACAGGGTTTAGTATGGTACAAGAAACCTCAGATGATACAGAGAAATTAGCCAAAATATTTTTTTAATAAAGATTATTTTCTTGTTTGTTTGTTTGTTTGTTTGTTTGTTTTTTTAACTTGAGTTGCCAAGAGAGTGATCACTGGTAATTACTAGCAATTATAACTGAAATAAGTCAGTTTTCTGAGGAGGAAGTGCAAAAAACAACAGGGAAGAGCACCATCTTATTCAGTTTATCTGCAGTGTAGAAATTTGCCTCTGGAGTAGGCTGCCTTGGAATCAGTTGGAAGGAGCAGGCAACTGCAGAGTGCTATTCATCTAACTTATTTTAGACTGTGTTCCTTTAGCATCTGCTGCGCACAAATACACTCCTGCTATATTTGGCACAGAATCACTTTCTCATATTGCTTGTGGCCTTCAGGCTTTCAGGACACAAGGTGGTAAAAAAGATAGCCCTATCCTCCCCTCATTCGATCTATGGTTTCTCTATCGATGCTTCCAGCAAGCCTTGCCAAGTAATACCAGTGGGTAGGCTGTAGCCTTTGCAATGCACAATACTGTCTAGTAAGACTTGGCCTGAACCCACCAAATCTGTTGATTTCATGCTTAGTTAAGTGAAGGTGACGTTACGACTCAATGACTTCTGTTAACCATATTTTTCCAAATAACACATGAACATCTTTCAGCCTTTTAAGTTTTATTAAAGATTAACCATTTGAAGGGGTTTTCTTTTTGGCAAGGATCACAAACACCGTTCATTCATCATGAAAACAGAACTAATCAGTATAAGGGCAGAACGTGCAGTATTCATTCTTGAAAGGGGTATGTGTTGGGGATGGGAGGATGAATGGCTCTGGCTAACCTTCTTTACCAGCTCCCATAGCTAAGAAGAAAAGATGTCCAAGTCCAATTTCCTTCCTGTGACATCTGTTCATTGATTACGCAGTTGCCTTTTAAGCAGGTACAGATTTCCTGGAGGGATGGAGTTAGGGGCTCTCTTGACATGGGATATTAATCCCTGTCGCCTATTCCCTGCTGTAGGATTAGGTGTTTCTCACGTTAGCAAAGCAGTGGGAACGTGAGTTTTGCCACCACCACATCATAGGAGAGGAAACAAGGTGTCAGAGGGAGGGGGAGTCTCTTCCTGTGTTCATGGCAGGTGGCAGCAGCCTCAGTGGATGGACTGGTTGTAGTCATGGCTGAAGTTTGAGGTTTGAGCCTTGGGCTACACTGTTTTCACTAGCCCTGCATTGACTGTACATATCTCCCAAGCATATGAGTCACCATCCTGGTCCTATGCCATTGACTTAGAGGCTGTGTTTTGTCCCATTTAAGGTCAAAAGACAACATTTCTTACAAATGTTGGAAAAAAGGACTAAAAGGAGGAATCGCCACAGTTCTCAGGGAATGGTCCTAACATGTGGTTTCATGATCAAGCACCATTTGTGGATCCACTGAGATAAACTTGGGTGTTTGTCTATGTGCGTGTGTGCACGTGCGTGTATGTGTGTGTACACAAAAGAGTAACGCATTGCTTTCCTTTGTTGGCAGTCTAATACTTCGGGTACTTTCACACAGGCTTGGAAGCAGAAGGTTCAAAATTCTTCAGGTCGGGGGGGGTCTGAACCAGTGTCACAGCTACAAGCAATATAATAAAAGATGTTGGTCTAGTTCCCATTTGTTTTTTACGAAAAGTGGCTGTACGCTCAGATTATCTCCCCTTTCAGGTCCTAGGCATTATGTCTATAGGTCAACAGTGCTTAGGCTGGATTCGATGCTCAGATGTCTTGGTTACTTACAGAAGGACTCCAAAGTCAAAACGTTGATTTTACATGCTTTTGGGAATTAATAGAGCTGGAATCATTCTCTGAAACCCAAAATCTTGAGCTGGGACTTAAGCAGACACAGTCAGTCTGAATCTCAGTCTTTACTTGCTGCAGGAACAAGGAGGAAAAGCTTTTCCCTCCTCAATTCTAGGGCTGTTCAGATTTCTGTTAGTTTTGTTCTTTGTTCCACTCCTTTTGCTCTTTGCACTGACACGCTCACTATCCTACAACAGCTATTTTGTTTCTCACCATTTGCCTTCAGTGGGCTACCTTTGGCAGAGGGTTCCTGCTAAGGCAGTGAAGAAACTGTGGACATGTTGAGGAAACTGTCTGTGATGGGGGCAGAGTCAAAGGCAATTAAAGGGGGAGTTTGTGCAGAGATTTCATAGCCAAGTTTTGACAGTAAAAATGTTTACAAGACAAATTCTCTCCGTCAGGCGCGGGAATAGCTCCCCACACAACTGTGCATGTGCTAGAGAGAAAGTTTTTGTGTGCGTGTTTTAGGCTGTTTGAGCAGCATACCCATCACGGCTGAGGGGTGTGGGGACAAATTGTAGCCTGGTTGGACAGGACCTGGAATAGAGGGTGGCCCATACACGTATATTGTATCATGGCTGAGGAGTGTATAAACACAGCACAGCCAAAATCCATGATCTAAGGAGACAGGTTCAGTGAAAAGCTCTTCACCTGCCAGCGCTGAAGTTTATAGGTTTCTTTTTCTTGGGTCAGTGGCTTTATTAAGACCTGAAATACTACGAGGTGAGTAGTCTTTAATGTACTTCCAGCTGCTGGGGACATACTTAGTTGTAACATACAGGTTTTCCAGTAAGAGGGGAGATTCAAAGAGAAACTGGGAGGAAAAAAAGTGATGAATAATCCAGAAAACCAGTTAGATGTCTAACTGCCACCTTAGACACTTAAATCCAGCTGTAACTCCAAGGCACCTGCGTGGATGAATCCTGGAGATATCCAGGTTTTTGTCAGTAAAATGTGTCTGTGCTTGCATATATACAATGTCAGTAAAATGTGTCTTCTGCACACACATGCAGGGCCCAGCCATTCTTTAACAAATATTTTTTTGGAAGAGGGTCTGGAGCCCAGCTTTTTCAAGTTAATATACAGGCTGTAACCCAAACCAGAACTTTTTATCAAACAAACTAGCAAGAGAGCCTCAGCCCACATTCACCTACAGGGCAAAGGTGCCACCTCCCTGGAGTGAAATACTTTGATTCAGATTCCTGTTATAAATCAGGAAGAGGAAGCTATATAGGGCTTTCATGCACCAAATGACCGGTCTAATCCCTGCCCTGATGGTCATAATATCATTGGGTTTTTCCTTGTGAGAAAGACACAATCTGAGTTAGGCACAGAACTTCAGGGGAGTATTCAGTCATAAAGCCAGAGGTTGACTTAAACTACAGATGGAGTAGGGCAGCAGCCGAAGGCTGGAAATTGACAAAAACCCAGTGTTCATTCTACCTACTTCGTGTACGGTGGAGCCCAGCCACCAGGGCTTTTCTTTTGCCTCTGTTTTGTGTCCAATTCCCTTTATCCCCTTCCTCAGCAGAGCCGCCCATTCTTGTCTTTGAAATGACACCTCTCATTTGGAGCAAGTTTCTGAGAAGTCTCAGACTGGTGGTGTGGTATGGAGGGAGGCTATAACTCTCTGATAGGATGGAAGGAGAACCCAACTTCTTTTGTTGTTGTTGTTGTTGTTGGGGGGTTTTTTTGGGTTTTTTTTGTTTTTTTTTTTCCCCCACCAGCCCAGGCTATTATACACAGAAGGCAGTGTTTTCTTAGTCAGTTACTTATGTATAGGGTCACTGGGCATTTTTTTCTGTGGTTAAGGGCTCCACAGAAAGGCAAATTACTTATGGTTAACATGGTAGAGCCCTTGATATCCAATATTAAGTAGAAGAAATACTGCTTAGGAAATATGAAAAAATGAAATCATAACAAAATCCACCAGGACTGAGACACAGTACCCATAGAGGATCAATGCTTTTGTTTTTATGATATATCCTTTATTATCTTAGCTCAGCAGCTGAGGAAAACAGTTGAAAGCTGTAAGGCATGAGGAATCTGAAACACCCAACTTCTATGTGCAAGGCACTAAATGAATTGTAAACATACATGAATTGTACATGAATTTGGGACTGGAGGAAGTCCAAATCATATTCAGATTCCTTTAAAGGCCAGACTGATATTTGAAAAATTTCTTCCAGACACTTGTCTTTCTTCTCAGCTGTTAACTAGCAGTATTTTATACTGGTTTTTTGAAGGATGTCTCATATATTAATTCTTCTTCAAGTAAAATCAAGTTGTGCTAAAGCCATTAAGACAGAATGGAAAAATTGGACAAAAGCTTAACTACGTGCTTCCTACACAAACAGCGTCCTTGGTGCTGGACCATGGTACTGGTGTTTGTCATTTGCCCTATCTTACATCTCCAAAGACTTAGGTTTTCCTGGTGCTACCTCCTCTTCTGCTAACACAAATAAAGTTCCCTGCCTTCATTTGTTGAAAGAAGTTTTTCTTGGCCTTGAGGTTCTGCCCATTTAGAAAATGTCTTTGTTAAGCAAGGAGGCAGTTATGACTAAACTCACTAGACAAAAGCAATATATGAGCATACGAAGAGCTTCTTTCTTGTTTCTCTCGCTGTAGGCTCCTCAGTCTCTTTGAAATGGGAGCTTTCTCAAAGTGTTCAAACAAGAAGCCACATTCTCTGTTTCCTCTTTCTGTGACATTTTTTACTTTAACCTTTCTGTATCTTAGTTTCCTGTGTTGTATAACAAAGGTAATAAAGTGTAGGGTTTTTTCTCTCTAAGATTATTTTGAGTTCTATAGTAATTCACAGAACAATTCTAGTTCCCTCAAGCTACAAATATTTGGCTAAAGAGGATGTGTGATTTTCAGAGGTGCTTGCCCAACAATTTCTACATCTTGGACTCCTGTGAGGTGTGTCATGTTAAGCACCAGAACATGGACACACATTGACATGCAAAACTTGCAAAAATTGCTGCTTTTGCCATTCTTGCCGGGTGTTTGAGAAGATGTATCCAAATCAGTAAAAAGTAGCAATCTTCTGTATGAGAGAAATGCATATTTTCATAATAATGGAAATCTTCCATTCTTCTAAAATAGAAGAATTATTTTTTTAATTGACAAATACTCTGAAAAAAAAAATTATCCTTACGTACACTAAGCATTACACCTTCCCCTTCATAATGCATAAATTACGTGTGCTGCCAGTAATGCTCCAGCAAAGCTGCCATTGGTAAGACATCGTTTTAACTGAATACACCCTGTGAGGGAGAAACCTCCATTATTAAGCAACAAGTAAGAATCACCCGCAGAGGAAATGGTTAAATGAGGCAGAAGTGCTGTAAAACAGAATCAGAGAATGCACATAATCCCAGCTTGATGCAATTACTCTAACATGAATTTAAAATAAAATTAAAGTTAACAGTTTAAACTGATGTTTGAGGGGTTTTAAAAAGATTTAGTTTCCCTTGGAACCACTATGTTATTTGAGCCACTGTAATCTCAGAGCACAGTGCTCGTAACTTCTCTCAAGCACTGTTACTACTAGATTATGCCCACAGGTTAAGTTACAAAAGTCTAAAAACCTTAAAATTATTAAACCTAGATTAAAGTGTTCAGAGAATATGGTGTTATTTTAGTCTCCTGCCATATCCTACATTTACTATAAAACTGTTATATTGGCATTCTAATAAAATGTCATAAAGCAAGTATGTAAGGAGGTGTTTTGGGTTTGTTGCAGTCCGATGGAAGCCAAGTTAGCATGGCAACCAAAATGTGTAACAGAAACACTTAAATGTTTTTCATAAACTGCAAACCTTGTAAGAGCCTAAGAGTACGTTGACTACTGGGCAGCACATTACTGAAGATTACTGCCATATATTCTTGATGCCTCATCTTAGATCATTTCTACCCAACTCAAAACTTAATTATCTGAAGAGAAGAATGTTCTTTCCTTCAGTCACACTCTTACCCAGTAGAGCCCACAGGTGTCCTTTTGACTCCAGCAGCACAATTAAAGAGGAAGGAATGGATTGTTCCTTGAGCCTTGGAAGCAAAGTTATTACACTCTGACTGATATGTAGAAAGTTTAGAGCCAGAAGAGTCCTACGAGATCCTCTGGGTTGTTTTGCTTTTCTTAAGATTCCTTAATCTTGAAGAACACCTTATCCTGATGCTTACACAAGGGATATACATTACCAAAGTCCATAATCTCTGTAATGCCTCATCTGCTGAATATGCTCCCGTTATTTTTCCTATCTGTAATGCACTTGTTCTTTGTTCTGGTATACAGATGTTTCAAAGTTCTTTATTTAACTCAATAAAAAATAGTCTCATTGTTTGACCTCAGTTGTTGTTCACAAAAATAGAAGAGTTCAATGATGTCTGGACTGTAGCTTAAAATTTTACCTCCTGGTATATTCACCGGGAGGATAGAGACAGTCCATCTTGACTAGCAGGTCATCTCAGTGTTCCCATTTGAGACACCCAAATCAGCATTCTCTTCTTTCTATCAAGGAATAAACAAGTTTACCTAGGCTCAGTTCTGCGAGAAAGAAAATGATTCGATAAAGTTCCTTTTGCCTAATTAACTCCAGATGAATCCTTTAAAAATGCTTAGTGCTGTTACCTGCGATGAGGCTGGGTTTTTTCTCAGTAGCAAAACCTCCACTGAGAATATGGGTATGAGTATATTCACATACAATACAGCAATATGGATTAGGAAGCTATATAGAGGTATGAAGGAAGAGTAGGGGAAGAAGAGAGCTCTGTGAAAGTGAAACGCTAACGTTGTCTGGGGAGGTGTCTTACATTTATTTACCTCAGCTGATTGGAGAGCAAAAAGCAAGAAGCTACTCTACTTCAAGAGACAGTTTGGTCATTTACAGACCAATCAAAAGTTTGTGTAGTAGAAAAAAAAGATATAAATCTGATCTGAGAATCAAACAATATACTTTGCATTGGTCAGCAAGGTTTGGGCAGTTTGGGGGAAGAAGTGCTAAAAGCATTGCATGAGGGCAGACACCTCAGTCATCCATAACAGAAAATGTTGAGGAACAGAAGGAGGCCTAGTATGTCCAAATAATAATAATAATAGTAATAATAATTAATTTAAGAAAAGAGTTAATTAAAATGATTGAAAAATGCAACTCAGAACTGACCACAATTTTCACTGGAGCCAATATGAATTTAATAAAATAGTTTCTGCTAAAACAACATTTAACAAAATATTAAAAAATATTTTAAATTTTTTCTTAGTGCATAGCCCCCTCCCAAAAAAACCCCAAACAACTACCAAACATTTCATTTTGAGAAAACATTTAGAATTTGACAAACTTTAATTTTTGATCGAGGGTACAGATCTTTCAAAGGTAAAAAGAAAGACATCTTTGATTCGAATAGGATGGTGAATAATCAATTTTCATTTTTTGACAAGATGAAAAAACAAAACTTCTAAACCAAAACACCTGAAAATCAATTGTTGACACAATCTCAGTTGCAACTGCAGATCTCGGCAGCACAAGTGAAACTGCAGAGGTAAATATAGGCTAATGCCTTCAAACTGGCCAAACTACACAATTTGAGCAGACTTGTTCTCACTATGGGTGTAGAGCTCCTGCTCCCTTCCTGCCTATCTGTCTGATGACAGCTGAGCTTCGCCTGTGCTCAGAAACCTTCGGTGATGCACACCAAGAAAGGTGTAATCGTCGTGTAAATGCAAAGACAAGACTGAAGATCAGTACCATGCTTTGTTCAGAGCTTTCAAAATCTGAATGAATTAAATTCCAATTATTTGCAGCACAAAGCAGAAAAAAAGTATTAAATCAGCATCTGCAAGCCAATCACGTCACCAAAATAGAAGTAGCCATAACAATACTGCTAGAGGAAACACATTATAAAGGCAAGGGAGGGGCTTCTTCCTGTCAGATCTACTGTATTTGTTTCCAACCAAGCAGTGGTGAGGATCATTCGGAGTCCCATCTGTGCCTCACGTAGTCGCACAGAAATGGAATATGAAGTGTACCATTAAAGCTTGTAAGTCTTTAACAGAGAACTCAAGTTTGCTAGCACTGATGGGCCTGGTACACCCCTTGGATCGTTGATGGTTAAAGTGGATTGCATTTGAATGTCCTGTTTGACTAGCTCAGAGACATCACCGTTCTGTTGGTACAGCTGGCAGAACTTGTAAGTCTCCTCTATTGTCAAAATATCTCCATTTCTTGAACCATGAACATCTCTGACATAGCTGGTAGAACTCACCATGAGATAAGGGATGATGTTTACAAGGTGTTTTAGCACAAGGCCTCACCATTCCCAAGACAGAAACAGTTTTGGGTCAAAGTAATTCCAACATTTTGCTGGGTCAAACTAATTCCAACATTTTGCTAGCTTAAATGATAACATAAGTGCCATAGTGGGAAACAGCAATGGTTCATGACATGTTGAACATCACAGTCAGGGGCACTTAAAAAGCTTGGTAGTATGGGCAGTAGAGGCAGGTGAGAAAAGAACCTTGAATAATGCAAATAAAACTGTTACTGTCAGAATTTGCAATCTTTGTTTGATTTTAAAATGTGATTGAAAGTTGATTAAAAGGAAAACAGTTGCTAAATTTTCTATAAACCTCACAAAAAGTACTGATCAGTTTGGCATAGAACAGAAAAGGAAATTAGTTTATCAAGCAGGACACATTTTAATATATCAGAAGTTTTGTTGCCTGCTCCAGGATGTAGTCAGACTCTTCAAAGTTTATGTAAATAAGATAATTTTCCCCCAGTTTTTAGTAGACTAGAATTTCCTCTGTGAATCAGGTGGAACATGGATTTTCCCATACCCTTCAGGCTCCTCATGAGAGAGTTATTTACTTCAGATAAATAGTCAGGTTTCTAAGGATAAAAAATTCCTTAACGTGAAAAAACTTTCAAAGAAAGTTTCTTGAAAATAGCTATGTTTATGGACAGAAGTTTTCATTTTGAAAAATCATCATTTTCCAGCAGAACAAAAGCAACAAGGTGGAAAATTTGCAGTTTGCTCTCATATGGATGCTTTTGATCTTTGACATTAATCAAGATTAAAAGATATTGTCATGAAGGTGGGGTCTTGAAAACAAACTGCAGGAATACATTTCAGAAATGGATAATGAATTTTCTTTATGCAAAGAAGGTGTGAAACACACAGGTAGTATCTATTAATGAGCCTAATACTAGGTATTGTCTTTAGAAAAGTTTAACTGGATCAAAGGGTGCTGATAAAGGTCGTTAATTCCACTATCTAGCTAATTTCATAGAATCATAGAATGGTTTAGGTTGGAAGGGACCTTAAAGATCACCTAATTCCAACCCCCTTGCCATGAGGGTGTTTCCCCAGAAAACTGTGTCTTCTCCACAGAATAACTCTGCTGCTCTTTCACCTGAAGACTGAGACTATACACCAGCCTTCACCCCAGTGTGCAGACAACTTTAGTGCATTAATATGGCTTCAGTTGTATTTTGAAGTAACAGAAATGTCCGTCAGCAAAATGTGCTTATAGAATCATACAGCTCAGATACTTCAGGTAGCCATCTGATGCATACCTCTGCCCAAAGCAGAGTCACCTATATCTATCGTACTCTCTCAGATCTCCGGTACTGAAATCTTCACAACCTTCTCAGGTTAAGAAACACCAAGACAGTTAATTTTTTTGCTTCCACTGACATAGAACTGCAAACATTGTCATATTGGTTGTCTAACATATGCAAAGACAGATGCATCCCATTCTTTTGTGACCTGCATTTTATTGGAAGGACCCATATAGATCATGTTCCAAGTCTGGAACTTTGGAGGCAAGATTTTATTTGCTGGCTCAGCATCCTCTTTTCAGTATGACTTTGGGTAACTCTCTTTCTACTGTGTTTTATTTCCTCAGAAATATAATGAAAGTAACACCTTCCCATTCCATCAGGAAGTGTAAGAAGGAGAAACATCTTCAAGGGGATTGACCCATTGTTGGCAAATTTCCAGTAAAGTCCCAAGACCTCTCCTGTAAGCTCAATCTTCCCATTGCTCATCAGGCCAGGACAGTGCCAGGAATATCAGCCTTTGAGAGATTTTGTTATTTGGGATTCTGGTTCTTTTATCATACAGAAGGCTGTTTTAGGCCAATGACTTCAAGATTTCCAGGCTACTTCCATACTAGTAAACTAAACTCATGAGGGCTTGAACACAAGCATTTTCCCATGACCATACACACAGCTTAACTGCTGGCATGATCCCTGGCCTGGTTCTGGCCCACACTCATGAGCGCTCTCCCACACAGTGCCCAGGCACATTGTGAGGGATTTCATCCACCAGAAGCTGCTCTCAACAGCATGTGTGGGACCAGTCAGTTTTGGGAATTCAGACTTACAGATGTGAACTTTACCAGGACACTTAAATGCTGGACAACAGGCACTGTGTCATTTTCTTTACTAGTAGAGATGTAGTCACAGGTCTGAAGGCCAGAAATAACCCAGCCTGACTCAGACTCAGGGTCACTGGCAAATTAGCCAAGAAAAATGTCTGGATTGCTGTAGCATGTTACTCTCTTCTGGTGGTTCTTTAGGTTCTGTACTATCCTGTGTTGTCGGTCAGGAGAGATAGGTGCCTCAGAGAGGGATGCTGAACACACGATGTGAGCCGTAGCTGGGTTAGCAGCTCTTAACATCAGGTTTAACTTAGATTACCAAAACGCATTTCTAAGGTTAAGCAATGTAAATAGCAACTGTACTTAGATAAGGGGAAAATCAGAACATAGCAATAGGCTTCAGCATGAGCCTTGGTTCAGACCCAGACTGGCATGTTAGTTTTGAATTCTTCTATGAACAGAGACATTTCACAATAGATAAACCCCTTACAATGTAGACACACTGCAGAGGACCTTCCACATAGAAGTCCTGCCAGCATCCTTATTATACCTGAGCAATACCAACTCAGATTGCTTCCCTCATATCAACTTTTAAAGCACTGATTCATGGGGAAAGAAAACCAGTCTCTCAGGTAACCAACTCCCAAACCACTTAGGTCTTTATAGGTTAAAACCAACACCTTGAACTCAGCCCAGAAATTTATTGGCAGCCATTGCAGATTTTGGAGACTGGTTTTTTTTATGTCCTCTCTGCATGATGCTCCACTTAATAAACAGGTGGTTGAATTGTGCGCACTGGATTCAGTTGCCAAATGGCCTCAAGATGTAGCCTCACACGGAGTGCATTAGAGTAATCTAACCTTGTGGTAAGAAAAGTATGGATAACTTGAGCAGGGACCACATGTGACAGGAAAGGTTGTGCTCTCCTTGCCAAACACAGCAGGAAGGAAAAAAAACCCCTCTTGGCTGGCTGTGTCTGCTACCACAGCATCGACAAGCTGCCCAAGATCTTCTGTGTGCTCCAGGACCTGAATGCTCAATGGGAAGCTGGACCTAAGTTCTGAAATAAGGCGCTTGGATTCTCCAGTGTGCTGGAGCAGGAGGCTGGAAATTATGTGACAGATTCACTTAAATTGAATAATGGAAGTTTTCATGACTAAATGTAAAATGAACAATGTAGCCTGTAATATAGTCCTTGTGTTACTTATTCTGATACTAAATGTAATTTTATGCTGTTGCTACAATTTCCATGTGGAATGTGCTTACTATTTTGAATTCATAAGAGCACAAGTTCATCACTGAAGTGGGAACATGAGGTTTGGGAGAATGCCTGTGGGCTGCTGAGGATCAGGAGAATGGTGGTGTGAAGCATGGCATTACAGCACTAACAGGCAACTCCTGCTAAATCAGTCAGCAATGAAACAGTTAAAAATGTAGACATCTTACTTGTCACTTGGATTCTCCAGAAAAGTCTAAGTGAAGGGATTATGTTGGAAATCAACATTGCATTGGTACATTTCTTCAAGATTTTCTCCACTGCCTGAAAGATGAAATCAATACCTTAACACAATAATGAAGACTAGAGTGGTGGGAGAAATTAAAATTCTTCAGCAAACAATCTTAGCTAAAGAATCAGGAGATATCTAAGCCCTAGATCATCATAAAGATGTGAATCTGTTGATTGTCAGTATTAAAGAAGAGTAAAAACCTGAGACCAGTGGAGTCCTCACTTCACCTTTGACAATTTCTTGCAAATTCTACTTCATCTCATTGCCTTGTATGTGTCAGCTTCTAATAGCAGCTTCCACTGGATTCTGGGCATCTTAATTAAATAAGGATGTAAAAATAGATAGACTTTCACCAAACACAAATTTGAAACTTTTTTAGCTTGTGTCAGTTTTTTCAGGTTGTATCAGTTGTTTTCAGGGATACAAGCAGTTGTTTAAAACGTTATTAAAAAAAGAGTTTCCTCATTCCCGAATCGGAGTGAATATTTGCTAAAGTATCTACATGATGTAGAAGTATACATTTCATTTGTCTGTGTGGTTTAAGTATCCTGATGTCTATGCCCTATTGTCTTTACTGCTGTGTTTTGTATAGTGTGTACTCTAGAAAATAGACATACAAAATATAGCCTCTACTCTGTTTTAATCAAAGTACACTGAAGAGGAAGGCCACTGTAAAAACAATCACATGAAGTCCTAATAAGTTACTGATACTGTCAATTAACTGATTTTAGCCGCAAGGAAATTGGAGTGGCTGATGCAGAGGTCTCTGTTTGCCCAAGAAGCTATTTATCCAAGGAACCTGTATAGGTGCTACTGTTGCCGTTCATGCATTCCTCCTGAGAAAGCTCCTCCTTTGAAAGAAAGCTATTTTTGGACTGCTGAAGGACTGTTCAACTTCTGCACCCGATCTTGGTGCGTATGGGGACTGACATTGCCATCAAGGGGGCTAACTGCAGGGTGCTCTGATAAACTCAGTTTATTCTTTTATTGCTTTAAGCATTGTAGTGAAAACAGGATTTGCATGTCATTTTTATTATAATTTGGTTTCCTGTTCAGGCTAAAATAGCTTTTGAAACTGCAGTTTATCCACTCGTGAACTAAAACAACGTCTTGTAAAACTGTGCTGGGTTTACGCTAGTTTCCCTTATTTGAAACATATGCAGAAGCTTATGGTTGTGATCTAGGATTAATATTGTTATAGGCTGGGTTAAATCTAGTTGGAACTGCTGGGTGTGACCGTCACTCTTCATTTAAGATAGTAGAAACAGGCTCATTTATAATGTGATAGCAGTATTCAAACTGAAACAAAGGCACACCCAAGGCCACTAAGGAATTTGAACTATCTTGGAGGAAGGCTTTGCTGGATATTTTTTAGAAGGGTATGTGTGTACATGTGTCTGTATGTCAGAGAGAGAGACAATTAAAGTGCAGAGAAACTCACATTATGAAGTCTTTCGTGGCAAAGCTAGGGTGAAAGATCCCTTTCCATTTCTGCCCTGTCTTATCTGCTTGCTCCCCTCCACGCACCCGCTCCGCTCCTCTGGACTTGATTAGCTATCCACTTTTGCTATTGAAGCTATTTATGTGGCTGTGTTCTCAGGCGTATCTGTATACTAGTTTATTTTAAAGAAAAAAAAGGTTTTCTTTATCTCCCCCTCCCCGCCCAAACCAAATAACTTCCGCGCCTGAGAGCGCTGCCACAGAAGCAGATGCACTGGCACAAAGGGAATTTGTACCGGGGCAGAGAGGGAATAGAGGACTCTGCAGCAGTCAGGAAGGGCTAGGCTGAAAACCTTAGCCTAAAGGAATCGTAACTAGAATTACAACTTTGGGGTAAAGCTGACCTTGACTTGAAAAGACTAAGGAGCTATATTGGATGATTCAGTTCTTTTAGCTGCCCTGGTATGGTAGCCTCCAGAAGCACCCAGAAGAAGAAACCCCTGCATATTGTCCATTCCTGGAGGCAGCTGAGTCTGGTTTGTTCACACCTTCTATTATATCCTGCTTCCAGTGCACCTGGCTTCCTTCTGTTTTTCTTCCCACACTAGTGCCTTCCAATGCCCAACACATCAGAAGACCTCTCTGTTCTCTTTTCTCCCCTGCCTGCACCAGCTTGGAGCTAGAAATCTTTGCCCTCCCTAAGGACCTATACCTGATGGGTCTCCCTCTCTGAATGAGACAGTGTAGAAAGGTCCTGGAAACCCTGAGAGATGGTCTACAGACAGCTTTGGAGGACTGCTCACTGACTGCTCTCTGAAAGCATCATGCAGATGAGAGTGTGGACTCCTTCTCTGACTTCCCTGTGGTATTCAGAAAAGACAGATTTCATAGAGTCTTTACAAGAACTCAGAATTGCATCAAAAATACTGAACTGGCAAACTGGCAACCACTTACTCTAACTAGTGGTTTTTCATTTAAGTAACAAGAGGTAACACTTACACCTCACAGGTAGTTCCAAACATAAGTTCAGCTCTGCTGCTGGTAAGTACTAGGAGGACCTATGGAGAGTTCCTATTAGGGACAAGGAGAAAACTTGTTGACAGAAGATGACATCTTTGCTCTAAGCTGTGTTGGTCACTCTAAATTTGCTATTGGACTATTCACAAGATCCCTGTGTGCTCACTGGCAGGTTTACATTACAGAACACATTTGTTTCAGATGATTGTCCATTTAGGCATCTGTCACTCTGGGTTTGCATTGTCTGTTGGGAGCAAAATGCTGTCCCACATAAGTATCCATAATTATAGCCAACTTCAAAACTGGGTGTGCATCCATATTGTGGGGCAAATGATTGGGAATATATCTCAGAAAATAACATTAATGGAGTAGAACTACTAGTTTTAGACATTATAGTGTGAGACAAGGTGGTATGATTTGCTACATTGACTCAACAAATATACAATAAACCTTCCTCAAATTATTTTTTTTCAACTAAAAAAAACTTATCATAATTTAATGCTTTCCAGGGACAGAGGAAACACAAACCAAACCTTGTAAGTCATTTTAGTGATCAATTAACTCACACAAGACTAAAGTTTCCCCTTTGTTTTGAGGCCGAATTTGATCATACTTATTTTCAGTCACCAGTTCTGGTAAGCTGAAGAGCCTTTGCCTGTTGATCAGCTCACACCAAACCTGATTCTTGTCAACAATCTCGTCCACAGATATTGTAGACAGAGTGGAGTCTCCAAGTCTTAGCTGTAAAATATCTTTTGCCATCTTACAATTTCATGTCCAAGTCCTTTCTACCTCCACAATATGCTACAGGACTTAAGGTCCAGCTCAGAGCACAGCATCCCATTAGTGGTTCTCATCACCACATTCAAGAGATAACGCAGTGTCCTCTAGCTTCTTCCAGCTTCCTCTCCTCATATATATAAGAACTATATTACCCTTTTTGTTTCAATGCTACATTGGGAATTAGAGCTCAGCTGTTTATCCTTTACAACTCACAAACCATTTGCAGAGGTACTTCTTCCCTAGTTTGTAAATACGGTTTGCTTATACTGAAAACAATTCCAGTTGCCTACAGCTGACCACAGAATCCTAATTATTCAATTTAACTGATTTATTCTCTCTGTTATTAAGCAGTCTTTCCTATCTGTTTCATCTCTCAATATTACATATAACAATTCTGTGTTTTCCTCCAGTTAATCAATAAAAACATCAAGTAGCAGAGAGCCATGAATTAAAGCTTGTAGAACTTGATCAGAGATGTCTCATAAATGACTCCTTGTTCACAATTCCATATGGCTCCTTAACCAGTGGTTCATTTAATGGAGCAATACTCTGAATCTACAACATACACGTTTCTTGGTCAAAGTAAAAGAAAATGCCAAGTTGGATACCCCACAGAAATCTATACGATCAACATCATTATCACTGAAATGTTTAATTTCATCAAAGATATGAAAGTACAGACATGATATGAAGATCAGAGAAGATCTGTTTTCATTAACTTTTCATTCTGATATTCATTATATTGTTCTTTAATTCTTTATTAAAGAAATTACGAATGACCCATTCCATTATTTTGCCAGGGACTAGTGCCAAAGCTGACATTCTTATAGTCAAGCTTTCACAGTGTTGCCACAGTTGTAGCTGCCTTCTACACCTCTACAGTTTCCTCAGTGGCTCAGACAGCTCATGTGTTTCTTCTCTTCCCACCTGCAGATGCGGGAATCCTCACCTATTGATTTAACAGCCTCCTGTTTTGCTGCAGGACTGGAAATATTTTCGGCACTGTCCTTTGATAAGAATGTGTCCTTCAGCTCTGTCCTGAAGAAAAAGCAGAAATACCCATTGAACACTGCTTCCTTTGTGTCGTTAGTAGCAGTTGGATTAATAGTTCCAACTACATAATGGCATGGACACTCACAGTTTTTCTTTGGTGCTATTACACTTCTCTGCTTTGGCAGTGTTCCTCCTTGCATACTTTGGCTTCTTTTGTAATTTTTGCCACAGTTCGTCATCTGCTACTATGCTTTGCTGCTGGTTTTCACTCTATTCCTCTTCCTTCTAGATGAATTTTAATTTTCATATTTGCCATCATTTCTCCCCCTATTAGATTGTTTTACTTTGTCACCATAAATGTCTTATAATTGAAGGGTTGTGAATCTGAGATAAGTGAGAGAAAACTTTTTTAAACGTTTCCTGATTATCTCTTCTTTTTTTAACATTGTTCTCTGCAGATGATTTACGTTCCTCATTCTTGTCAACTTTGTGAAATTAACTCTTCCGAAACACCAGTCTGTAGCCACATCCTAAATGAAAGAAGTCATGAATATTTACTTGAAGACAATTATTAGATTTCACCTCTACAGTGGCTTGCTTGGTTTATGTCAAGATGAGAACTAGGTAGTTTCCTTTTGTTGGATGCAAGATTTTTTGAATTGTTACATCTCACTTTCGAAAATTGAGTGTTATGAACAGAGAGTATGAGGTTTCCAGTAAAAGTATTAAAGTTCTCCAGGATAATGCAGCTTACTTTTTTTTTCTGGCATGCAATAGGTCATGAACAAACTGATCATTCAGTTTCCAACATGGATTGTGTACTACACATTGTGATTTTCCTGTAAAGGCACAGATTTAGTAGCATGTAGGATTATTTTTGTATGTGGCATAGAAACAGGTGGGTGGAGATCACCACCTCCTTTTCCCTTTTACTCACTAATCCATTTTAAGTACATTATAACCTTTAGGGCTACCCTAAGGCTGGGTTTCCTGGACATTTCTTCCTTCCTCTGCCAGAAAGTTTTGTCCAGACAGACTAAGGGGGGATTACACATTTGTCTGGGATTTCCCTATGGCTGGTAGCCCTAACTAGCTGGACATCTCCAACTCAGCTGCTATATATCCAGAAATACATGTGGGGCTGACTAGCTGCCTGTGCCTTTATTTATAGGAAACATTCAGTTTAATGGCTCCATCGTGACTCTACAACCGTACAGTAGGTCCAGTGCTTCGACTTCCTAGCACTGGACCTTCCCAAGCAGCCTGTGTGCACATTGCCTTGAAATATCAAAGTCAGAACATTACAAAAGGTAATTTTTGATTGGACTAAAGTATCTTCAGCCCAGCAGCCTGCCTCTGACAGCAGGGGAAGTCTAGAGAAAAGAGAATAAACAGAGCAACAGAAAGTGCTCTTTCCCCGGCAAGCCTCACCCCCTTCCTGCCGTTAGAGAATTAGGAACTTTCCAAATTAAAGGTAACATCTTTGTGTTTAATAGTCCTTGTGGTAATCATCTTCAGTGACTGAGCCTCACCAGTTTTTGAACCCCACTTGACTTTTGGCATGTCTGGCATCCTGTGACAGTGAGTTCCACCGTTACATTGTGAGTTGTATAAAAAAAAGTTTTGTTATATTTGCCTTGAATGTTCTACCTGATAGTTTCATCTGATAACCTCTATTTGTGAAATATGGTTAAAAATAATTCCTCTTCTACAGCACGCGTCATTTTATACACCTAAATTTCACATAGAACGTGATTTTATGTCCTCTCTCAGCTGAGTTTTTTCTAGGTTCATTTTTTCATCATATGGTTACTGTTCCATATTTCTGATCGCTTCTGTTGCTTTTCTTTGTACTTTCCTTAGTTTTGCTATGGATTTTGGTGGATGTAGCGCCAGACCTAAATACAATTCAAGATGTGAATGCACCGTGCATTTATTGAGTGACATACCTAAGATTAATGTTTTATCTTCAGTGTCACAAGTTCATTTTAAATAAATTGTAGATACCCCTCTCCCTTTAGCTCATGACTCATCTGAAAGGCCCATCCTCTCCATTTTCTGCTTTCCTCCCATGCTTACAGATCCTCTTTGTCCTTGCCATAACCAGCTTTGCTTTTAGCTCTAACATCAGTGCTGAGAGAGAGCTAAAAGCATTGGCTGGACCTGGTTGACTCCAGCCAGAGTCATTCACATCAGTTGTCCTTTCTAGAAGCAGGATGCAGAGACACTCAGGCTGGTTCTGGAGAGAAGTAGCACAAATCTAGCAGAGATTTTCTCTCTGGGCTTTGTGCCACAGCTCTTTGTTAATGGGATCCCCTTCACTCAGGAGAAAGCACTGCCCAAGAAGCTTGGTTCAGTATAGCCACTCTGATGTGGCTGTTGCCAGAATGTGGCAGTAAGCTTTGCATTCAGGTTTTGAAATATTTTACATTAATTCTCACCCTAGTGATTTTGGCTTACCCATCATCAAGACCACCATAGAGAAATAGTGATCGGTAATTGAAATATGTGCCTGGAAAGCCTTGCATTATTAACCTCATGTGTTCTGGGCAAATTCCAGGTCAGATAATTACATTCCACCCACCATAAATTCTCCCTGTGGTTCCATGTGGGTATGTGTTAAGGGACAAAATCAGGCTGCTGATGTAGGTGATTATTTTCTTAAACCTTAACCAAATGGATGAACCAGGCTGGGAAAGCAGTTATGTAGATTATTCCCAACTTCCATTACTTGGTATGAGGTTATACACATCCCATGCAATTCAGATCAAAGGCTTTTTAAAAATGGTAAAATTAGACAGGTATTATTTTGGTTACTACTTACTGACAAAACAGTTTCATTCATTCTGCCAGAGAAATTGTGTTTCCTCCTCTCTTTCATATTGTTTTTCCTGCAGAAAAATATCTCAAACTAGCTCTGTCAGTAAGAATTTATCCTGTAACATATAGTGCGTTTCCAGTTCTCAGGGACCTGTGCTGACTCCCAGTTGGTGCTTAATGCAATTATCATTTATTCTATTTGGATATTAGCATTAAAAAGGTGTAATTTTTTTTCATAACAGCTTTGCGTATGTTCCGCATTAACATTCCAATGCTGCCCAGTAAAAATTGTTGGCTATCTGCCCACTTTTTAAAGTAAATTTTTGGTTTACTATTTTTTAAATTTGGACTTCTAATTATAGTTAGCTCTTCATAAATAGTTTAGCAGAGCTGGAGAGAGTGTTAAGCACTGCATTTCTGAACCTTTCCTCCCTAATAGGTAACTGTAATCTGGCTCTGACACACCTCAGCTATCCAAATTCCTCCAAAATCCAATATATTTTTGTAATTTCCCCTTCTTTGTTCTGGAGACTTAGGTTTTCTCCCTGAACTTTCTAAGAGGAAACATCCCCCTTACCTTTGACTCTGGCAGCAAACCATCATCCTTTCTCTTCACTTGCCTCCCACCAAAGCAGCTAGTGTCTTCAGACGGACCTGTGGGCCATCAGCTGCAGGTCCTATGTCATCAGAGAGCTATTCTGTGATGATGTGGTCAGCCTTCCTACGGTTTCTAGTAAGCCAGTCTTGGCAGGTTCATCTTGCCAATGCGCCAGCTCACACAGCTGTAATTATAATTGAATCCACAAAGTTAGATTTAGTCTTCCAAGTCCATATATCAGCCTTAGTTACTGCAGTTTTCTGCTACTTAAGCATATTTAATTTACAAACTACTGTGCACGTTATATTTCCAGTGGCTTTTGAGATGTGTGGAAGGGTGTGTGTTCAAATCAGAAGCAAAAAAACCTAAGTAACCACACACATAAAAGAGAAGAGGAAAAAAAAATATGAGAGGACAGACATAAATGCCTTATGCTATAATATTTCAAATGAGCACATCACCCCCCACAACGGCACAGCTAAAACTGGGTGACGGTCCTCGGGATTGTTAAGCCAGATACCTCAGTACAATTTCAGCTCATTCGCCAGGGTCTTCCTGATCTTCCTAGGGGTGAGAGCGGTGTGAAATCACAATAACATCTGGGGACGAATCACACCTTGAAGCTTTTCTTTGGGGCACAAATGCTTTTCTGTGACCAGCAGAGAATTCAAAAAAGCCCCCAGTGGTCCAGAAATTATTTTTTGCCAGTGTAACTCCTTTCAAGATTTACACTGAAATCCCTGTTGAACAAGTATGTTCCTCCTCACTCACAATCTTCATCAGGTAGCGAGGGAGCAAGCCTTGCTGCTGGTCTGTAACCTTTTCTTGTAAGTCAGCTGCATGATTTCTCGCCAATTTCTTTTATGATCATTATTCATTCAATGTACTGTACCCAAATTGACCCTTTATGGGAAACATTTTTTCCAGTATCCAAAAATCAGCTAATCAGTATCGGTTTATGTCTCTTCATTCTTAAGCTTTTGAAAATGCTACTGAAATTATGCAGAGATATAGAGCTAGATTTTTATACATTTTTTTGGAACTGTCTGTTGTCCCTGCCATTTCCTTAAAATTTGTCCTTTATCATGATGTGTTTTCCAGAATTCTCCAGAGGAGGGACTTTCCATTCATAAATGTCTAGAATTTTTTATTGTTTTCCAGAGTACCAGAGACAATCAGTCAAAAAAACAGGTTTTGAGAGAAAATTATTTGGGAGGGAAGAGGACAGAGAAGAGAAAAAAAGAGGACATAGGTGTAAATAGCTAGCAAAAATCTCTTATGCACAGAATTCAGAATATTTTCTTTCAGATATTTTGATATATCCTCTCATTGCAGCTGTTGTTCTTTAAATTCCTATCTACTTCTATACATTGCGCACACAGCCTGGATATTATTTCTTATGATGTCCTATGCCTGAGGATTCTGGTAAGACACCTTGTTATAGTTCTTCATGAAAAATGTAGTTTAACTAAGGATTAACTTTAATTAAGTCTAACAGAGGAAAAGAAGGTATCAAAGGCAATCACATGAGGATTTTGGAATCCCTCTTTTTTCTCCATTGTTTATGATTTCTTGTTAAAAATAGTTTCTGACTACCCCAACTGCTAGTGTAAGAGTGACAGAAATCTTCGAAACATTTCATAAGGAATCAGATGAATAGAAAGAGGAGAAGAATCTGATTGAAAATTAACAGCAGCTTTTCAAATCATAGAACTCATAGTGGAAAACAAATGCACCTCCAGCACCAAAGTGCTAGTAAAAAATTGAAAAGAATGATAAGAACAATTAATAGAAAAAGATCAGAGATGGCATTGCAGGACCTACTTTACTTCTATCTGTAATACTGACATCACATTTCAGAAATTAGATCCTTTCTTTTATCAAAGGTAATAAACCATGAAGATCTTTACTACTGCCAAGTCTACTCCAGTGAGACAAGATGGCTAGCATGCTTGGTGTGGAAAAACTAAAATGACAAAAGAGTTTTTCTGTCTATTAAAATAGAAGATAAATAAACAGCTAGACTGTGAGACTAGTTGCTGGACTCTGAATTAGTAATTTCACAAGGAGTTAGAGTGAGTTTACTTAGAATAACCTACTAGTTTCTGACATTCCATAAGTAAAAATATTTTAATCTGTATGCTAATTAATAGATCAGGTATGACTCACAAAGTTCTATATAATGTTATCTGTAAAGTAATTTCATGACAATGTAGCTGCCTGTCAGAAACTGTTTTAGATGGAAGATTGTAGGCACCGATACAGGTAGCTGGTACAGATGGGAGAGAAGAAAAAAAAGACATCCCGAGCTTCTTCCATTCCTAATTCAGCATCTCAATGTCTTGAAGAAAGCTTTGAGACAGGTTCTAGACACAGTTGCTGAATTAGTGTGTCATTACAATGTAAATTTACAAGTCTAATAATAGGTATAGAAGAAAATAATAGTGTTAGGTTCAGGAACTGAGGCACACAGAGGGATGGAAGCTCTGCCCATGCATCTGAGAATAATAATGTGGAGGCATGAAGCTGTTGGGATTTCCTGTCATCCTTTGCTTTCCCACTCTTAATCTCCTGAACTGTTCTAATTTTGACATAAGCCCGATTCTAGCATGTTCTTTCGATCAGTCTTAAGGACCGTGACACTACCCAAATTTTAAAAGAGTAAGCTCAGGCACATTTTCCTGTCACATCCCTCCCTGCATGTTACACTGCTCCTTGGCACATTCTTCATGCTGCAAAGTCACGAATGCCTATGGAGGAAAGTTCCACAGGGGCAGGGGGTCTCCTTCAGTGTGAACCACGACTCCAAAGTGTTCTCTTGACCACCTCAGTCACCAAAAAGAGTCTGGGCTGGGAGTGAGGATCTCAGTCTAAATGTTTGGCTTAGTAAGTTCACTCAGAAAGCATAGGACACGTTTGCAACCACTCAGTCTCAACCATCAGCAAAAGACCATCCTTTTGTTCCACAGTCTAGCAACAGCCTGTGAACATCTCTGTTGACTGACCCTTTTTTAATAGATTTTCATTATCATTTTTGTGTACAAGAGGATTCTCCATTGTTATAATTTTTCCATTCTATATAATGCTTTAGCTGTGCAGATGTTAGTAAATTTGCAGTTTTAGAGCACGCACAGGCACATTTCAAATTGTAAAAGACTTTCGTCTTTCCTGCTTTAAACTCTCATTCAACTGTGTCAGATACCAAGCTTTTGTTTTGAAGATTTTTCTTTAAACACGCGTATGACTTACTTTAGTTTTGTAACAGATGAAGTGCACTTATAAACCTCAATACCTGTGCAACTGTAATGTCTTAGCAATTTCATAATGAAATTCATATGGAATTTAGCAACCCAAGCCAGATTTGTGTCAGAATCTTTAACATGTTCCAGTTGCATGAAATACTAATTAAAGGCACTCATTGTTAACTGATATAAATAGTCCCCACTTAGCCCATTATAGGTATGGGTTGTAAAACAAACAATTATGTGACAGATGATACATGTTAACACAGAGAAATTCTGTAATGACATTTCTGTAACACTGTAACCTCTTCAACCACCATGTGTTCCACATTACAGGCTAAAGGGGGTGCTGATTGCAAAGGTGACGTACTTTCCAGTTTGTGACTTTTCTTCTAAGAATAGAAATGCCTTAGAGCACCTCCGAATGATTTACATTACAAATTTAGTTCAGGCAATGAAATCATTAATGCAAACTTGATTCTAGCTGCTACATGTGTTTGCTATTCCATGCGCTAGTGCCAAACAGTTGAATATGCCTACCTACCAAACAGTACCCTACCTAGGAACTGACCTGGCAATACAAGCAAACGATAGTTTCCTATTTACCGTTTCTTTCATCCAATACCCATTTTCCTTTCACTCTGTACTATGATTAAGATGATTTGGACCAAACAGGAAACTGACTTGGGAATGTATATTTTTTTTGAAAAATATGTCATCAAACCTCCAAGCTAATCACGGGATAGAAGCAATCTCCTGGCGTTTGGATAAGATACACAGATTATTCAATTAGTAAAAAATGGTGTCTGCCTTTCCACTAGCCAACATATTCCTGTAACATTAGAAGCAGGTGGCCTCCTTACTCAAAGCACAAACACGCAGAAGTTGCCTAGTGAATTTGCCCTGCCAAAAAAATATGTATTTTCGCATCTGTGAATGTACGATCCTGTGTTTAACCCTTGCAACTACAGAGTTTCTAAAGCAATAGTAGAAGACATGACCAAGGTACGTGTGTCTTCAGGGGGCAGTCAATGAAGAAAAGGTGACCAAGATCTATGGACAGTATTATGACTTATTTCAGCCATAACTTTGAAAAGGGACTGATAAGAATGGACGCAGGGCAACTGAGCATTTTTTTTTAAAAAGCAAGACATTTATACTCATGTAAATGCTTGTTTAGGACTCAGAAAACTCCAATTTTGACATCTATTTTTAAAAAAATTTGGCCTTTGTGAACAAGACAAAGCTACTCGTCAGCAGACATCTGTCTCCAAAACACTCTCAGAGATGTATATTTCACCAGAACCAAACCCAACTGAGCTATAACATGTACAAGACAAAACTAAAATTTTGCTGGTATTATAGTGATTGATTTGCTGCAGAAAGTGAAACAGTAAACACATGAGAGAATGGATGATGCAAAACTTACACATTAAGGGAAATATCCTTGTCTTATATCACAGCTAGAAACAGTCCTGGATGGAAACCCTTGAGCTCATCAGACTTGTCCTTGGAGACACTTTTTATCTAGGTGTGGATCCAAACTTTTTGGCTTAGAGCTACTTTCTGATAAAAGTGTGGAAAGTCCTTTGTGACACCTCACCTGCACAGTGGACTGAGGGTTTTCCAAATTCACTGGGCTATCCTCTCTGGCATTACAGGCTCCACCCATCCCATTCAAGCAGAAACCAAAAAATAACATCTGATTTCATGTTATGCAACTCAAAAATAAGATATGTTTAGGCAAAGCCTGTGAAAGAACAAAAGTATCAGAATGTAAAGTCAATACATAAAGACATTACTATCCAGAGCTGTCTAAGCACTCTGGAAAGATTGTGAATAATGCTAATATCTTCATGGGTAATTAAAAAAAAAAAAAAGTAACACTGTTAATCTCATTTTAACCCCTGCTTAATCTTGCCAACCTCAAGCAGACCCACCTGAAATTTTACCTAGCAGTCAGTGGTCTTATCCCAGAATGTACATTTGTTTCTGGAACATTTGAAGCCATTTGGATAGGACATTTGGATGATATTATTGTCCAAAAATGGGGATGTTCTCACTCTTTGGACTTTTTCCTAACCCTTTTTTTGGTTTTTAGAACACAAAAATGATTTACCCTAGAAATGTCAAACTTGATTCAATGCTTGCTTGGCGAAGAGACATGCTTTTGGAGCCTGTTAGAGGGCTTAGGTGGGTAATTGTAAAGTTATTGTTAGTTTTTTCCACACTCATGGCATACAGTACATGGCCAGCTCGTGTTAATAAATACCTGTTGGGTACATGTGTGGCTTATAAAGGCTTGATTCAAAGCCCACAGAAGTCAATGAAAAGACTTCTCTGGCTATGAACAGGCTTGGAGTCAGGCTGTAAATGTAAATGACAGGATGGAAGAGAATCTGTCATAGGAAGAGTGGGAGAATCATGTCTCCTGCAACCCTTAGAGTCTTCATGGACAGACGGAGCACGGAGAGAATGGGAAGACACCCATCGTGTGTGGACATTGTGTACTATTGGGGCCAAAGGATAGAAATGGGAAACGGAGCCTTGGGAAAAGGGAAATCCTAGGGTCACAGTGGGGTTAAAAAAAATTGCTTGAATGATAACAGCTAATACTGGTTAAACATATCTGTCTTTCTGCACCAATGGAAAAAAAAAAAAGAAGAAGAAAAAAAGTACATAATCTATAGAAGCTCTTATCCTTGCATGACTAATATATAGGTGTTCAATTGCTTTTGAGCAATATATATGCATTTCCCAGGCTGGGTCTCCCTCACGTGAGTGTGCATGTTGATGTGGTGACTGTCAGATAATTGCAACACCCAGCTGTGGAAGGAAATGAGCCGCAGCAGCAGGTCACCCTCCAGTCCAGCTGCATGCCTAGCCCAGCCTCATCCTGCAATAGAGTACTGGAGCCCTCGGGAGCCCCTGTCATCACTTGCCTGAGAACTATTCCCAGTGCCTCCTTCCTTCAGCTCTCTGAGGCATTCCTATGCATCTCATGAGTCCTGGCAGCATGAAGATTTTGGTAGGCAGCTGGGAGGGTCAGGAAGGTTGCATGCCCTCTACTGAAAGCACACATTTGCTCTGCTTCCAGGAACTAGGCAAATGTCTGCAGAATCAGGCTGTGAAAAATCTCCACAGCAGAGTAAAGATCCTTCACATCCCTCTGTTTCCATGCAAAGCAGAAACACTTTTGCACAGAGCCTATCTATAGAGCTCTTTGTATATCTGCCAAAAAGTACACATCTCTACTCACTGCTTACCATGTACAAAAATATCCCGCTACATTTGATTTATTTATTAATTTACTTATTCTGTCTCCATTTTTGAATAACTCTTTTAAGGTGGCAAGGCACAATGACTTGCCTGACCACGCTTTTGTTTTTCTGTGGGTGTGTGAAGTCCAGCAGTAGCTGGTTGGTAGTTTGCCACTCGGAGTTGAAAGTTCAACAGCCACCTGTGTCACATCTCTCCCTTTTTTTGGATTGAAAGTGTGTTATATGAAAGGTGTGTTTGCTTTTTCTTTTTTTCATAGAACTAAAAATGGAAGGGAGCGTTGTCTGTGAGAAACTTATTTCCTAGTGTAGTGAAGTAGCCAGCTGGCAGCCAGATGGCATCAAGCCATCAGGAGGTCGGAGGCCATTGGACAACTGTGTGGGATTTGTTTCTCACTCGATGTGTTTGGTTTTAAAATCATTTATTTCTGGAGCAAGTCATAGATATGGAAAGGGTTTTACCTAGGGGACAGTTGTTTCCCCATCCAGTTGAAACCACAAACAGACAGAAAGCTGGTCGCTGGCCAAAGTGAAAGGCCAAAGGCAAATTGTCCCATATTTATCCTTTACTGGGTCAAAACTCAAAAGCTGGACACTGATGGCAGTTCATAAATATTTCACTGCTCCAATCAACAGATGAGATAGAAGGACATTGCATGTCAAGAAACTTGTTGACTCTTGCAGAGCAGATAGCCAGCTGGCATGAGCGCCGTTACTGCCCTGTTACAGAGCTGAAAGGCCAGAGGTAAATGGTGCCAGATTTGTTCCTGGTTTAGCTAAAATAACACAGGAATCATGTTTATGTTTTGATCTTTCTGTGGCATTGCCTGTGATCCTCACTGGCCATGTGATCCTGACCTATTAGTAAGAGGAGACTCTGAAGTCTCCAGAGAGAAATTCTGCCTGAAGGTTTACAATTCCTATTTCATTCAAGCTTCCCATTCATCTCATATTTTATCCTCTCTTGTGTTTGCAAGTGCTTTGAGAGCCACCAAGAGATGCTTTTAACATCGTGTATGGGATCTGATCCCATACTCACAGCTCTGGAGAACTGTGGGTCGGGTTCTTTGTAAGTATGGATGGGCAAAAAGCCACTGAGATCAGTGAAAACAAACCTTTGTGTGTTGTGTAGGTAAGGATTGCATCCTGACCAGCAAAGTTTCCATCTTTGCACAGGAGCAGTGGGCCAGCCTGCTTATTCTGAAATGGTCAATGAACGTCTGTGGCACCTCCTTGTACATATCTGGAAGGGTTAACACTTCAAATTTCTGCCCCTTGTTTGGGATGGGAGATAAACGGCCAAGAAAGAATCAGCTATATGCTTTCCATAGAACATGCCAATAGACAACCTTCTGGCTCCTGGTCCTCAGGATGGCTCACTGCCCAGCATCCCTAGTGATCCAGAAACACAATGTTTTCACAATACCTGAAGCAGTACAGTTAAATTTAGATTCTGATCAGCCTGGCAGGCCGCCCGCATAAAAGTAAGGGGTTACGAGCATGCCAGCTGGTCCCCTGTCACCGGCTGTGGCTTCTGGAAGGCAGATCTGCTTCCAGAGAGCACAAATCCTCTGAGGAGATGGGTTGAGTAAGGCTGTGGGTTTTCAGTTACCCATGCAAAGGAGCATGGCAAAACAGATTTCCTTGGCCCCGCACATGCTTTACAACCCCGTTCCAGGACAATTCAGACAGTGACAGAAGGAACTTCCAAAGTCTCTGTGGTGGTCCAGCTTGGTGTAACCTGAGAAGTCATCCTCTTCAGCTCTCTGCCCCCAGTTCTCTGCCCGGAGGTTTCCTCCCCAGCAGCAGTGGTGGCAACAGAATTGTTAGAGTGTTTGGTTCCTCAGCAACTGCTGTTGACTGTCTGGTATATCAATTTAAGTCACAGTCGAGTTCAGTTTGTGTTAATGAGCATGATGATCTGTGAACTCTGCTAGCAGAGGAGCTGGCTGCTCTGCTGCTGCTGCTGGGGAAGGACCAGCCACCGGCAGCGCTGGAGGTGGGCAGGTGGGAGAGGGAAGGTCTAACTTCACCCCAGCCTGACGATGAAGGAGACGTAGCTCCCTCAAGCTTCATCAGGGTCCTACTTGATTCTGTTTTCTGAGAGCAAATGGAGAGGAAGCAAAAGATAGAGAGGTGTGGGAGTGAGGATTCCTGCTTTTGCTGGCCAGAAAGACTGTATGGAAGCACGGCTGGGAATAAAATGTTTTACTCAAGAGGGTGAAGTAAAGGAGAGAGAAAGAGCATTGAGGAGAAAACTGTAATTCTCTTCTGTCATCTCTTGTTCTCTTGTCTGCTCTCAGCACAGGTTATATTATCACCTTTCAGTTTATTTTCCCTTAAACTTTTTTTTTTCCCCACCCTCATTAGGAGCTTTGAAATGGACAAAATGCTACGTTTCCTTTCAATTCTGACCTGCAAAATCCCTAACTGATCCAGATTTGTCAGTGTCCTGAGCTGAAAGTCAAGTGATATCTCCAATTTTTAATACCTTAATGATCTGGAAAATGTGACTTGATTAAACTCCAGAGTCAAGAAAGAACAAATTTATGGAAGAAGACTTAATGAGTCTTCTCCATCTGTAATGTCAGATCAGTTTTGAAACTCAGACTTTCAATAAATACAAAGATTCCAAATATTGATGCATTAATGCAAACTACAGCCCTAGAGTTTCCTCTCATGGGACAACTGGAGCCAGGTCCTTGTCTAAACGAAAGACAAGAACAACTACAGAGCACAACAAAAGTGGGACTCAAACTCTTAAATAGCTCAATCCCTACAGATATGTAGGACAAGTAAATTGATTGTTTCACAGGTTGATCTCCCCTTGTCAGAAAACTGTCTATGTTTCTTGAGTTTCTTTGTACTCAATGTTACATTTTTCATCAGAGGAAGGTAGTAAGAGCGTCTTCCTGTGGCAGGTACTGTGTGTCACTGTGGTAAATCAGTAAATGTAAGGACTTCTTGAGAACAGGAAGCAGTACTACTGGAGGCTAAACTGTCTGGTAGAGATTCAAGTGTTACCGCAGCATTTATATTTATGAGTTGCCACAAATTATTCCGAACAAAAACACTAGACACAATCCCCTCCCTGCTCCCTGAAACTCCATCAGCTTTGGGACTGCACTGAGACATAGACTTGGACTGCAATACAGGAATAAAAGTTGTGGCTTGGATCTATATCTATACATACCCAGGAGAAGGACTGAACCTTTTGTATCTATGAGTGAATGGTGCATACATTTTACTTGTCTGTGTCTTCCTCACACTCCCTGCTATCTCTGGCAGCTTCCTCACTCTATCCCCTGGCATGAATGCACAGCACACCCTCATGTCACTTAAATCACCAAAAGCTGATACTACTTTTTTGGTCAAACATGTGCTAACTCATTTTTATAAATAGGAATATAAACTGCTGTTTTATGGACTAGAAGACTATATGTTACCTGAACTGTGGTTACTGATCAGTTAAAAATAGATATTTGCTCCTTCTGCATTTACTTAAGTTTTCTCTCTATTAGCTAATGTGTATTGATGGAATCTCATCAGCTTTTTCATGACCATTTTGAGATGTGTGCTTGCCAACAATGTTAAACTACAGTCTCGCTCTCCAAACCAATGTACAGCTGAGCTAAAAATGTCATGTGTTGGCTTTAAAACAAAGCAAAAATGAAAATTGAGTTTTGCTGCTGCATTCATTTCAGATCTCAGGATAACTTCCATAAAGGGTATAGGCCAGATTCTTAGCACATTGAAAACTGCATAGGTCCACTGATTCCCATGAAGCTACGTTGATTTACAGCAGCTGAGAATCTGGCCTAAAAAGCTTGGGGCTATATATCTATCTTATGTTATGTTAAAGTCCCTTGACCTCTTACTTGATTGCCTTGCTCCAGCGTGTGATGCGAGCGTAGGTAAATTATACCTCTGCTGGCCACTAAGCTTGCTGTTCTAGCAACATTAATAACCTCAAGGCTTCTAATTTTCTTACCAATGCTTACTAGACCCCCTGTGCAAGCCTCTAGGGCTGCTCTGACAATAATCCCAATATATTTTGTTTTGAATGAAAATAAACTTTATTGCAACTTGTGCTGGAGGCAGACCCACGAGCCTAGGCTCTAGAATGCCTAGTAGGCAGCTGTGTAATCATTAGCAATACTATAGGGAACAGCACTAGGATCAGTTCAGAAGGGTTCTTCATCCAGCTGGGACTATAATTTACAATGCCACCATCACTACAATAACAAGGTAGCAGAGGGAAAACACTCTGGAAGGGGTGGCAGTGAAATTCAGCCATCGCAAGGTGTGGTCTTTGGGGCAAAACTTTTAATTGGCAGAAGGTTCACTGACTGTTCTGGTAACCTCAGACTTTCACCTTTCATTAAATCTAAACCTACAATCAAACTGAACTTGCAAAAGCATCCAAATCGATCGGGCTAGCAAGCAATGCCTCATTTTTCCATGCAGAGCCAGGGAGATTCTGGTGTCCTGGGCACCTTTCTCATCAGGTTCCCCTTGCCCTTATGCCCCACCATCCTACTCACTCCATCACAATAGACTTGTAGCTCTCCTTCCTGCACAACAAAAGAAGCAGTAGAAGCAGTAGCAACCTGTCAGGTTTTGTTTCTGATTGGCGTCTAGCTCACTCCAACTTTTACTTTACCTTATTTTTTTATAGTACATCTGACTTAGATCTATAAAGTTTTATTGTAGTCATTACAGTCAGCTCACACAGGTCACTACTGGTCACTTGTATCAAAAACTAAGTTGTGGGCTAATTTTATAACAAAAACCATGATGTTGAAGAGGCACAAATTTTAGTTTAAGATCTCATGTGATCACATGTGATTATAAGCTGTTCCTGGGCTGGATGAGCATAGGCCTCAGAGCAGAGTTTTCCCTCTCTGCATACATACTCCATATCTGCTGTGAGTTCAGTGTTAGTCTAACCCCCACATCCATTTGGGGAGCTAATCAGTGGAAATAAAAAATTTCCCTTTTGAAAATTGTGAGTACTTTCACCCTGCTGTCTTCCTGAAAGTCCCCTGAATGTCTTTATAGGGTACAACATTTCAAGGGCAAAGACTGTGGGATTTGACTAAAGGGTTGCTGTTTTTTATCAAATGTTAATTCAGCATAATTTGCTATTCATGTTGTTCATCTTTTCTTTTTTGTTGTTGGGGTTTTTTGTTAAAAAACCTCCTTAAGCTTTTCCCAGCAGTTTGTGATCCTCTCTGGACTCTCCTGTGACCCCTAGAGTGGTCATGACCCATAGTGTGAGGAGCAAGGCCAACACCCAGGCAAAGCAAAGGCAGAAGGAGTAGGAACACACACAGATGCAGTCCAGGTTTTAAGATTTGTATAAAATGTCTTGAAAAAAGTCACACAACTTTACCACCACCACATATCCTTACTTAGGTGACTAATCTTAGCTGCTTCTAAGTTGGTTTCAGAGACTGACAGCACACAATGGTGGACAGCATTGATTAGAGACCTAGAGAACGATCCTCAGAGCATTGCCACCTCTGACAGCAGAAGGTAACATGTTCAGCGTCATCGGTCAGGTTACTAAAAAAACAGGTCTGGTTATCAGCACTACTGTCTTGACAACTCCTGCCCTCAGTCTCAAAAGCCCAGATCAGCACTTCAGCAAGTGGTGACAAAAATTTCTGGAGAGGCCCTGGTTTGCAGGAGGTGAAGGGTATCTGCTCCAATGGTAAAAATGTCAGGTAGAGTACCACTGGAATCCTTATTCAATATCTAAGAACCTCAATGAAAATAACATGCTCCTAGTTTTTCTCTAGTGCCAGAAATGTGAGTGGAAAAGGAGCCCGTACAAAAAAGAAACCCATCACTAGACAACACATGGTTTCCAGAAGAACATTAGGCAAAGCTACATCTAAGTAATTTATTTTAATTCAGTTTGTTTTATCATCATTCAGTTTGTTTTATCATGTGCTCCATCACTTGTTCATGCTGCTGCATTGAACTGCTTTGCTGGTTTCCTTAGTCTGTTGAATAAGCTCAGTTATGTTTCAGATCTTGTGCATTTGCTTGGTTTCCGAGTTGATGACACAAGGTTGGTGATAGCCACCTACCTTCTAAAGCACTGAGATGTCTGACAATGTCTGCTGGAGTAGTGGGAACATGAGATACATAACTACAACTCTGTGTGCTGGTCTAGTTCTACCACTGACTTGTTCCTTGGCTTTGACAAAGCCACTTGACTCCAGGTCTCAGTTTACCCAGCTAAAAAATGAATTTCTGCTTTTTTTCTTATCAGATTGAAAAAACTCGACACAACAAACCATCCAAACCAAACAAAAAAAAACCAAAACAACCCAACTCCAAAACCGCTAAACAGTTCTAGGTCAACCTCAAGCTACAGGCTTGATGTGAATAGATTATTGAGAATCTACAGCTCACTGCTGACTGGAGAAGCTCAGAATTAATCGTGATCATGTCTCCAGCTTTGAAATGAATGAACTGTAGGCCTGACTTACTTTTTATACTTAACATATTCTTTTTTCACTGGAAATAGAATTGTCTAGACCATCAAGAGACTGTGGTAAAGGGAATTGGTAAACATTGTCTATTACAATGTTTTGTTGCAAATGTCAATGTAATTAAATGTCAACTATTAACTTCTACAAGCATTAACAAGTACCACGGTCACAATGAAGACGGTCTGAAATTCTTCGGGCATATGAACCCAGAGGTTTTCATGTCAATTACAAAGTCTTAAGGAAACTTTTCAAGAACAGGAAAACAGTTGCCATATAGATCTTCTCATCATGCTGTTTTGGAAATGCATCATATTCATAGAAAAAGCATGCAAACCTACAAACAGAATTCATGACTAAATCACTTTCATCACCCTCGAGTGGATCCATGAGGAAATGTGATGTCCTAGCTTGTCAAAGAAGGTTTTCAGGCAATGTCATTTCCAGGCAATGTCATAACAAAAATTTTGAACTCATAAGAAGATCTGGCTTAGCTGACACTATGTTGATCATTACGAACTGATCAGAGAAGATACAAGTAAATCTTGGTTATATCATTCTGACTACTTCAGCTCTAATTCTGTTTGTGATAAGGGTTTAAAAACTGATGCTAAGTTCATTATCATGTTAAAAACAGCATTTTCTAGTCAAGGTGAAGCTTTGAGAAATGCTTCGCCAACTAATGGAAAAGCAGCTTACAGGGTCTGGATTATGAAATCAATGTGTACTTGGCCCTACAGAGTTTCTTTATTTCTAACATAAGTTTTTCATTAGCCCAGATTTTTTCCTAGTTGAGTCTTATTTGATTTTTATGGCCTGGGGTCCACTCACACATAAAATGGGAAGTGGCATAGTCTTGCTTTCGTCTGCTGAAATGTGAGATAAGGTATTGTACGGTGACTTTGTCTTTAGTGTTGCTTGGATTTTGAAGTTATTTTGCTACAGTTTATGCCTTGACATGTAGTTAACAAACTTCACAAACAGGGTGGTCACATCCAGTGAACAGGTATCTGAAATGGATCAGTTTATGCATCCATGTGTGCGATAAAGAATATAAATAAGGTAACACAAACTAAACTCTGTGTAGCTGCCGGAACTGCAGCCAGATGAAACCTGAAAGAGGGCAACTTGTCAATTCCCCCTGTTGCCCAGGAACACATCTCTCCCAATGGATTGGTGTTCAGGTGGGTAGTTATGGTTAGCCACAGCAACCACTGGTTGCCACAATACTCTGTTAAGAAAATCTATCTTGACTGATGTCTGTATTTTGTTTTTTCTTGAAAATGAAAGGACACAATGAAGAACAAATGAGAATCCGTCTGGCTGACTGACTGATTCCAGGGCTAATCAAACTTTATGTTTTACGATGTGAACTCTTCAGGGCAGATCCAACTTGCATTGTTGAAGTCTTTAGTCAGAACAAACACAACACAAAATCTCATTTGAAATAGTAATTCCACAGCTACATATTCATGTCTTTAAAGCTCAGTGATTACGTGTATCATGACACTGCATGGCTTCTTTCCACTTCATCTTATCAATCAGCCCCTGATCTTGGTTATGTCCTTATCTTTCAAAATGTTTGAATCTTATAATTTTCCAAGATTCCTCCTGTGAGGAAAACAATCCTGTCTGGAGACTAGTTAGCTCCCTTACATGGAAGCTCGTGGGATCTCCAGAAACCCTGGTGTTCAACAGGAAGGGCTCTCGTTTGTTAACACTCAGCTACAATTTCTTAGCTAAACCCACTGCTTCTTGGCTCAGACAGATCCCTGCCTGTACAACTACTTTTCTCGCCCAATCATTGTGAATTCAGACAGTTAATTTAAACAGTAGTGGGAAAGAGCAAAAAAGGTCTGTTTGCACCAGTCTTAGCTGCAAGTGGTGACCTTTTCTGCTGTCTGGCACTTGCCTGTACAAACGCTCATCTTTTATTCCACTGTCTCTGGTCTAACCTTCCACCTTATGACAAACATTAATCTTAGGACAACCACAACATTTCACCTGAGACAGACGCCCATTAATGAGCAGAGTGTTGTAAAGCACACAGAAAAGAGAAAGGAAGGGGCACCCAGCCCAGCAGTGACCGGGCTCAGCTGGGGAAGGGCAGGTAACCCGGGTCTGACTCCGTAAGTGCTTGTGCTCCACTCTGCTTTGCAACTGTCGTGACCTCAGCTAATCTGTTTGATTTAACACTGCAGTCCGGCACTCACTCTGACAGGCGATGATCTGAACTCAAGGCAGGAAAAAAAGTGATAGCTCTTTCCCGGCTGAGATTAGTCACTTGGAACAGAATTCCTGTTAACCAATGTAAATGCCGACATCTCAGCTAGCTTCTCCTCTTAGACAATGAAAAGGTGTTTTTAAGGTTGTCTTCATCTCAGTGTCATATAGACACCTAAAACGGATCCAATGGGTCACACCCCACACCATAGATATCTGAAGTGAAGGAAGATTAATCTCTCCTTGCTAATGTAAGCACCCTTTTCATATTTCGTTGCACCAGTAACTTTAGCTATATGATAGTGTATTATGATGCACAGAACAACAATAACTAGGTCTGAGTCACAGGTGTAAGACAGGACTTCCATGGAGACATCCTCTGGTTCTGAAGACACTGAGTGTTTTCCCATGAACTGAGGGAAGCAAGGAGGGAACTGTGGTAAGGCACAAGAGGGATGTCTGAATCCTCTCTGCAAAGTGAGCTATTTATCAGACTCAGAAGAAGAATTAAAGCACAGACTGTAACCTATAGCTCTGCAATTCATCTTGCTTAGATCAAGGCATTACTCTAGTTGGTTCAGGGTTCTTTGTTGTTGCCAAACTCGGGGCACCAGCTGAGTAACTCCACAGTGAAGACATAACCTTAATAAGTGAGATTTTTGCTGCTCTAACCACATAGCACTTCCCCCACCACCACTTTTTATTATCATCTGTCTTGAATCATTTCCTTGTGGGGAACTTCAGCTACCAGTGCTAATTGTATTACACATAAGAACTGCCACTGACGCCAACACAAAGGGGAACAAATTCTTTTTTGTTAAAATATAAAAATTCCCAGCTATATGTGAGCAGGACTACATTTGAAATTTATCTTACTTTATAACAAAAGTGACCTGATGCACTTATTTACCTTTAACAGAAAGCTAAAACCAACCCATTTAGAACCTGAAGCAATAGTTCTAATAAGAAGAGAAGGCAGAGAAGCAGGGTAAAGTTAACCCTAATACCAGGATTAATAATAAAATACAGTTGTCACGTGCTGTTTACTTGTTTTAACATCTGGAAGGGTTTGGGAGAGTTAAAAAAAAGAGACTTGTTTAATGTCTGATTTCCACTCTGCCTCATTTGCTCTCATACACTTAGTTTACACAGTTCCTTGTTGGCTCAATAATGTTTCTGAGAAGCTTGCTTTTTTGACACCATGTGGGGGCTGTCTCTAGCAAGAACTTCACAAGACATTCTGCACCTAATTCCCTTACGCTCCTTCATCATACGGCAAAGGATAATGTCCAGCATGAGTTAATCCAGCATCACAGGTTATTTCTCCATAGCTTGCCTCTTGCCAAAGCAGCCCATTCTTAACACAAGACAAGCCTAAAGAAGGAAACAAATGTGTCCTAGCAAGCAATGAGATGAATTCCTGACTGCAAAATTGGAAACAAAAAATGAAATATGAAAACAGAAACTTAAAATATATCTGACTTCAAAGTTCCTTTTTAGCTGTTCCAGTATCTTGGCTATGATGAGTGCAAAGGTCTGGCAATGTAACGCCTCTCCCTCTCTCTTCCTTTATTTCCCCTTCTTCTTTCTTCAAAGCCTGGCCTCACCTTGGAAAGCTTACCGAGCTTACGTTTTCTCTTTCACTGTAGTTCAAGATACAGTCTGCTGCTTCTGTGTCCCTTAGCCTGGTGCACATTGGCATTCAGTGTAAATGTATGAAGTGGGCTCTTCCCCTCCCATGGGGAAGGGGAACTTTTTCAGGAGTACCTGCCTGTTTTGGTCCTAAAACACCGCCTTCCTTTTGATTTCATGGTTTCTTTCTGTGACAACACTTTGGAGTTATCCTAATATTTTTCAAGACATCTGTTAAATTGAAATTGTCCATTGTACATGGTCTCCATCATTAGAACTCTTTATGTCCCTTCTCCTCTTTATGCCTTCAAGGAAATGTCCTAGCTAAGTCATCCCCCCTCAGTCGTAAAGCATGGAATGAGATGAAGGAAAGAAGGAAGGGGGGAGGAAAAGAGTAAAGGAGGCCATGCATTTTTCATTGATTTTCTCCCCATCAGTTAAACGTTCTCTTTCACACCAGTGTCCCATCAATTTTAAATAGCTAACACTACTGGGAAGCTGACCATCTGAATTGTGTCATTTACCCTGGTGTGTTTCTTTATGTGATTAACAGTTCACCAATCTTTGTGCCATAGGAGCTGTTCCTGTTGGAGGTTAGGGCTGTTTCCTTGGGGTGCAAAAGCTTTCCCTTTCATGTCTTTTCATAAGCAATACTGTTCATTACAGTGAGAGAATGCAGCACATCACTCGTCATTTATTCTCTCCCCTGTCACTGTTTTATTGGGCAAACCTTAAGACAGCTCTTGGACCTTTTTATTCCTCAGTTCAACCCAAGAGTCATTTAAGTTGACAGAACTGGTGTTTTAAGCCTGTAGTGTTGTCACGTTTAAGCTTGTGATATGTTTTGAGACTCTGAAGAGTTAAATTTGGACAGAACATTCCTTAAATCGTGCATATGAATGATACACACCAGAAAACACAGTTAATTCCTTGAAACTACTACTAACCATTAGCAAAAGGTATGATTTGTGGACTGACTTCTCACCAGTGTTCTGCAATTCCCTTACAAATCTGTCTGCTTGAGAAGAAATTTCCTGGAGAAAAATCTCTGTCAGATTGCATATTGTTTGTTCACCATACATTTTTTTTTTTATCCGAGGTATAATTTGTTACTATTTTGATACTGAAGTTTGTAATATCTCAAGCTTCTGAACTGCATTCAGTGAGAAGGATGATCAGAAACAAACACAAGGTTAAATGACGTACTGGTTCATCTGGAAAAGCCTTCTAGCTTTTCTTTTTTTTTTTTTTTTTTTTTTTTAATAGAACTCTGTGAATAATAATGAAGAGGCAGAGGCTGCCCAAAGGCAGAAAGGAAAATAGTTAGTTTAGTGTGGGTTACAGCATGTAGATGGATCACTAGAAGTGTTATCACCAGTGACAGTTCAGTTCACCATCACTGGCAATTACAGTTAAGATGACAAAGGATGTAATCTATTGGAATAAATGGAAATACACTCATAAACTATAACTGACTTGAAATTAGGCACAAAACCTACGTATGCATGAAAATTTTTTCATCCTTATAATCCTATTTCCCTTGAGCAGGGAATTATTCTCTTTAATTGTCATTACCTGTATTTGTACTGTTCCTTATGCCTGTGATATTGCAAAACTAAAAACTTCATTCCAAGTGTCATACCTCTCTAGTATGACATAAGTTTACTGTCAGGATGGGAAAGCTAGTATTGACACACAGCTTTGCTTAGCGTGGTGCAGAAATTTCCTGAGTGCTAAAATGACACATAGCGGCGGTAGCTGCCAGGTCTGTCTAGGTGGAGGTATTTAATAGAGCTGCAGACAGATCCTTCAGCTAAGTACTTGAGTGCAGAAACATCTTGGCTCTCCAACCTCTGCCAGAACCTGGCTATTTTCAAGGTCTGTACTCCTGCCTGAGGATGTGGGAGCAGGTTCAGGAGGCAAAAAGCCTCTGGGAAGTAAATGTTTGCTGAAGTGAAGCATGCCGCAGGCAAATCTACCTTAGTAGATTAGGAGATGGGCTTGGGTGAGTGCAGTTGGTGGTTCGTGGTGGGCAGAGGAGGAGATTGGTGTAGGGGTACAGCTGGGTTCTCAGTGTGTTAAAGCTCTGCCATTTTAACTGATTGCGCAGAATAAGCAACTGAGAGAAGAATATGGAAATGTGTCTCCTAGTGCCCGCATAGGCTAGACCTGGAAGCTATTGTTCTCTCTTGTGGTGCTTCTTGTCACCAACGGTGGTGTTCCTAAAGCACAGGATTCATCTCACCTAATATTAACATCTGTATGTCAGAATTATGTGAAAATCCATCATTTAATTTTATGGAAGGCTATGTCAGTTTTCTTCAGTTTCCTTCTGGGTGGGTTCAGAGCTATTAGTTTTGCTTGTGTTTCAGGTCCAAATAAACTCAAAATCTCAAAATGAAACATAGTCAAAACTGCCAGATTTTGTCTGGTCCCTTGTCAAAATCATGTGAGAATGCAAAGCATAAATCAGCCAAGGTTCACTCAAAACTGTGCTTAAGGTTCACTCAGAAAGTCTAATATTTTTATTAAACATGAAATCACGTGAGTTTTACATAAATTGGAGTAACATAGAGTATGTTCCTCATGGTTCCATGAACTTCATTTTAGCACCTCATTTATCATTTTATCTGAAAATTGGTCTAATTTGTGTTGTCCAGATTGAACCCAAAATTCCACTGGACATGGTGATAATTTGATTAAATTCTAAGAATCAGATTCAGAGTTGGATCCACTAGGCCAGCTGAAAAGAGGAGAATCTGCTCGATTGATTCCAAATCCCTTTAGTAGCACAAGTAGTCCTCTCAGACTGGAATATTTAAGAAAAGCAAACAGATCATCAAAAAAACCCATATGTCCTTTTTTCTTGCTTCCTCATGTGTGTAGTCCCTGTAGTCATTGTGTCTTAAAAGAGGAGTACCCAGAGGTTATATTTATTTATATTTATCATAATTATCGATTACAATGTAAGACACTTTTTACTGTATGATATATCACATAGTAATTTCTCATACACATAATTTTATTGTTGAACATTTAGGCAGCGACAGCCATATCTTCTGATAAGCATCTAGCACAATGCTCCAAAACCGTGTGAAGTGGAAAGGAAATACTGCATGATAAGCTCATCATTTATGTTCTTTCTTGAGTCAATAGAGAGGCATAAGTAGAGTTTCAGAGTGCAACCCATTTCGTCCTAAAATACATGTATAAAAGATGGGGAGTTAATTTTCCTGGGTGTGTGTCTGTCTCTGTGTGCATTTCCCTTCTCACTGACTTCACAGGGAGTCATAATGACCAGCTTACACTACTTAACTCATTTGTGATGAACAATATTACATAGATGCTTCAGATCTAAGCATCACCATTGACATCTTTCCTTATCAGGAGAACTTCTATGGTGCCCAAAACTGCTAGCCTTAGAGCTCCAACGGCAATGATGGTTTAAAGTGTGTTTTAAGACTTCTATTTCTTATGTCTAGCCCATTCATATATTTTCATAAATGTAAACTGGAATAAAATAAGAGCGAGAAAATATTTACAGTTTTGATTAGCCAGTATTGGGGGTGAAACAGTTATTTTCTCTACTGTTGTGTGTCATTTTTCTGTAATAAGAAGTAGCTCACATGCAGAAACACTGGAGTCACTGAGAACATTTAATATGATGACTGATTATTTAAAATATGCTGTGAAACACTTTGGGTTTAGAAATACTTATGCCCTGAAGACTATCATGAAGAATGGCCGCATTCCACAGCAAGAACAGTGTTTGGAAAGCTTAGCTAACTTCAGCCTACTCACAATGATGATAAATTGCATGTATTGTACACTGTATGCACAGTTTTTATGCAGGTGTTTTTGTTTTGGTTTGGTTTTTTACATCAAGAAAACCTCCTGGCTGCTTTTTTTCCCCCCACGAAGAACATTTAGATCCATTCCTTCACTATTTCAGCCCCTAAAGTACAAGCAGCAAAACAGCTACGTTAGCTTCGCAGCAGGGATGAAAATCCTGCAGATTTTCTGATCTGTTCTGTCCCGAAGTACCTTGCTCTGGAATGAAACAGGGAAAACTCCAGAATTACTTTGACCCCAATGTTCTTACTGTTAACCCAGCTCGCTCTGTGCTGCCCTTTGCCTCTTCCACTGAGTGGGAGGAAGGAAGAGAAACTGGGTCACCGTGTACTCTTGCTAGGTCTGATTGGCGCTTCCAGGCTCTCACATGTACCGGGAATTAAAACAAGGAGCAATGTCTTTCTGACCCCTTTTTCAGCAGAAACTGGTTACGTTATCATCGGTAAGGTCAAAGACTTCTGCAGTACTGAGCTTGACAGCAGCAGCGTCAGGGGTCACAGACGTGAGTGACAGACCATGTACTCCTCCCCCTCCTTTTGCTCCTCCAAAGAACAATTCCTTTATTCAGAGGGAAGCAATGATGGAGAAGAGCATGGCTGGGTCACCTATGCCACCCCATCTTCATCCTGAAGCCTGAACCTTTATTTGTTCATCTGTTTAGACATTGTTTTTCCTACTCATCGATGTAGGCTTTTCAGGGAATCATTTATCCATAGCAACTCAAGTTATTAGGTTATGTCTAAAGTAGTACACAGACCAGGGCCAGGGCATGAACCCAAGTATGTCAGGATTCTACCTTCACATATTTTTCACCCAGACTGGCTGGCACTGACCTACACTCTAGCTGGGACATGGTCAGAAATTAATGTGGGTTGGGTATTTTTGTCAGTAAGATGGTTTGGAGGCAAAGGAGAAAACAGATAAAACTATATCAACATAATACATGCATCAGAACAGACAGTGGTCTCTAGCTATTTTATTTACTAGTATAGATATATTCAAAGTGGTTTATATAAAATATCCTTTTCTCATAATAATGTAAGAATCCATAAGGGTACAAACAGATACAAGGCTTGTACGGATGCACACAACCTAATATACTTCTCAGAAACTAAAATGTTTCATTACAAATTTACCGGCATGAACAAACAGGGCTTCCTCAGAAATATGTTGAAATTCTTAAATCACTGCTTATTTCCTTGCCAGTCAGCAGCAAAACTTTAGGGAGCATGGGATGCAATATTTCTGGCCATGTAAAATAAGTGTTGCAAAACTGAAGATGCTGCAAATGATTTCCTAGAACTTCGTTCCATGCTATGCATTTTGTCTGAAATATTTCACCAAAGAGAAACTCCAATTTCTCTCACAGCTCAGATAACAGGAAACAATGCAGTAAAAGAGTTTAGTTTTGTTCTGTTTTTCATGCTCCAAAATTGCACTGAGCTAACTGCATTTTATCTTAGGAATGTAGTCACAGAGCATTTTTTGAGATTCACGTGCAATATATCCAAGAGGCTCATCTACTTAATTTTTTATTCTTTTCTCAAACCAAAAGTATGGGAATTGTGCAAAACTATATGCAAAACAGAGAGACTTTGTCACAAGCAATTAGGTTACAGATTAGTTTTGTTTTGTTACATTTTCTTTTGCCTCCACTGAAGCCATTAGTACTTAATAATACCTTGTAATTCACTGATTCCCCTAGGCAAGGAAAGATTGTAGGCACAAATATGTTGGGGGAGATGTTAAATGAGGGTCTCTAACCTCAGAAATGATGCTCTCAACGACCAATTTAAAAGATAAAAGTGAATTTTCTCCTCCACCCTTTAGGAAAACAGTATTTCATTTGAAAGGGGTTGCTTACTTACCTCTTGAAAATGCTTCATTGTCCTGAATCTGCTTATAGGCATTTCTGAGCACCAGAGAGGTAGGGCTTAAATCATAGTCTCTGTTCCCAACCCTCCCTCTCCTCAACGTTTCTAGGTTGGGCAGATTTTTCCTTGGTGTTCTGCTTTCTGAAACTCCTAATATCTCTGTACATCACAAGGTGAAGCCCACACAACAAAACTGCGGTTGAGGGTTCCACACACCTGCACAGCACTTGGAAATTTCAAAAGCTGTAAGGCACTGGGTTATGGAGTGTAATGCTGTGCTATCCATTGCCTTCTTGTAGAAAAAAAACAAACAAAAAACAACAACAAAAAACACCAAAAACCCTTAACAAAACTAGAATCTCCACAAATTAGGCTTCTTTTGCCTTCTGCACGTCTGATATGAAAAAAAAAAAAAACCACCACAAAACTGCTTAGTAAAATAAAATTCTGAATAACGTAACTCAGAAAAACACAACAGAGTATGCTTCACTTACTGTAAGAAGTTCATAAATTCTTTTCTGTACAGCACATTTTGCGTGATATCAACAGCTTTCACACATAGCTGTAGCAATGCTGACCCATCCAGAAGGAAGCAAACTGATGTATAATTGCAACATGGCTAAGAACATGCTTAGCTGCCAAGCAGCTGTCACTGAAAAGAATTCCCCAGACGACATGTAGAATAAGGCACTGCTAAGTAAGATTATAACAGCGTGGTCCTTTATGAACCCATGTGACAAAAATAATAAAAGTATTTGGAGTGAACAGGCTCTAATTCTATTTGCTAGGATCAACAAACCATCTTGACTGTCCCTCTTGTAATTTGTAAATGAACCAGAATTAACTTATTCGCAGCTATGTTCCCGTGACTCAAGGTTGTCTACTATATATTCTTTCAGAGCCCTTTGTGAAGTGAGTTATGGTAGGACATAACATATATGATGTTTAAGTCACAGAATACAACTGAAGAACTAAAGCCAATCTTAACTGAGTCTGAAATAGGATTAAGCCTGCAAAATGCTTTTTAGGAAGAACAGTTTAAATGCTGAATACAATTGCAGTGTCTTTGTGACTCTGACCTAATAAATATGCATAGAATCATTCTAATTATTTGGAGATTAGTGAGTTTCTCTTTAGGTCACTAATTCTTATACATGCTTCAGCTAGATAAAAAATGATATTTAAGAAACCTCAGGAATGATATCAGGAACAAAAACACACCACGCCAACTAACTACAGCCAAAAACCCTTCAAGAAATTAGCAAAGTAAAATAACATGTTGTGCATTATACTGGGGTATTTATTTCTTTTGTTAGTTTGATTGGTTAATACAAAAACCTCCTAGATAAGGTGATTACAACACAGGAATAGCAGCCAAAGTCCTGGCACAAACCACTAAAATCCCCACCTCACTTTATTCAAGGTCAGCATCATTCCCAAGCCAAATTTCATAAAAAGGATATACTCCTTGAAAACAGACCAGTGAGAAAGGGATCACTGGAGACCTAGAATCTGGCAACCAAATTCCAGGAAATTCTTTTGAAAAAGTGACTAAATTGGAAGCTGAGAGAGGCCTTCCTGAGCTTTAAAGGGGACCTGTATCATGGACAGTGTACTCATCACAGAAAAGCAATTCTTGATAACCCTTTCGGTGAAGAAATTTTTCCAAATATCCAATGTAAATGTCCCCTGGCACAACTTGAGGCTGTTTCCTTTTGTCCTAGAGATGAAAGAAAGAAGACACCAGCTTCTCAGGTCTGCCATTGTACTGAGGTGAGAGGTTCAAGGCATATAGGGCAGAGAGAAAAGTCCCAGAGCCTATAGCAGAGGCACTTCCCTCTGGCCCCAGTCTGGGGCATTTTGTGTTACTTCAGAAACCTTTGTTTATGAATATGACTTGTTTCCTGTGGGGTCATAATCTAAGTTATTATTACTTTTAGTTGATCAAATTAAAACTGTGCATGAATCATGACCCTGACCATGAATGTGACAATGAAACGTGAAAACTCTTTTCCCCTTTCAACCTACCCCAAACCAAAAGCATCTTGTACCTTTTTTGGAATTATTAGGGTGATATTGACATTGTGACACTATAGCACACACAGAAACACATGCTACAGTATTAGCTTGATCAATCCATATAGATTACTTCGTTCCAACAGCAAATAGATATTTTTTGTTCTCCTAGACTGCCTTTACCTAAAATTGTATGATCTTGTAACTCGCTTTTCAATCAAGAAAACACGTTGTCTGTTTTTCTCTCTGGTCATGAGGATATCTAGCCATACAAATATTCTTTCCTGACTATCATTACTAAACAATTAAAAGGAGATGAATTTGTTGTGCAATTGATTGTCTTCAAGACATACATAAACTGCCTTAGAAACAGTAAAAAATGTAAAAAGCTTGCTACAATCAAATGATTGTCACTTTGACAATGAATGTTTACAGCAAATAATAATAGTATTCTAACTAAAAAGCAAGGTTAAATCTTCCATTCAAAATATAACAAAAAATGAGAATGAATGTTTGTGCCTAACTACCTATGTAATTCTTATGCTGCATAATACAGAAAATTACCCTGGTTGTGATTTGACCTTGTCATAATTTGATCTCAAAGGCTGATTATCTCTGTACCCTGCAGCTGGAAGGAAATGTTTTCCAGCTCTTAGAAGTCACTCTGCATACCAGGCAAAGCTGCCTAGTTGCAGTTTGCGATTCTGGAAAGGTGGCAGTCAGTGGAGCGATGGAAAGAAATGCTCAGTGACTGAATACTGCTTATATTTCTCACACAATGTGCTATAAGATTTATATGATGCAGTTTAAAACAGTCTGATTTTCCTTATTCTACAGTTTATTACCTCATTCATTTATTCACAGAAGGTTAAATTATATCAAAGAATTGATGACAGATTCTCCAGTCATAAACATAACTCTTATCTGAGAACAAATCATGGCAAACTGGAAGAAACGTGAAAGGATTTCATTTAGTGATACACATTAGTTCTCAAATATCTGACTTCAGACTTTGATTTCATCAAACGAAATTGTGTTAACCCAGTTCAACCACCTTTTCTTCCTTTTCAGGAAATTGTAAGGATTATTGAAAACTGAAATTTGATGAAAGGTAATATACAAGAAATACATAGTATTGAAAGATTCAGTAAAATATGTTATATCTTATAAGTCCTGTGCTAGGAACTGGCTTAACGTTCTATTTTTAGATGTTACTTCTCTTCATTTCTTAAAGCTTTTATGCTTTTTTATGCTTTTTTATGCTTAACTCACATGCAGAAGTATAAAGAAAATTTTCCTTGTATAAAAAGGTAAGAACAGATTGCAGACACTCAATAAATTTTGAATATGAACTTCCTGCTAAAAGTAGTTTCAAATGTAAATTTAAGGGTTTTTATAAACTGGTTTCAAAAGTTAAAGATGAAATAAAAAGCATTAAGTATCATTACTTAAGTATCATTAAGTATCATTTTAATTAGTATGTTGAAATTAGTGATCTCAGAATTGTATATTTGAACACAGTATCAAGGTACACTTGAGAAAAAATACATGTTATGTCAAGGATTTTTTTTTCTCCTGAATAACATTCAAAATAAAGTCTTGCTCACCATTTGTCATATGACTGAGCTTTTTTCTCTATCCAAGCAAGACAGAAACTGACTGACGGGCTAGAACAAGGAATTCAGGATGTCTCCTTTATATTCACAGATGCATAAAAGCATCCTGCTCTTCACTCTGCTTTAATCAGGCTTTTCCAGGGTAGGTTATGAACTTAACAAAAGGGGGTTTGTGGTCTGTGTCTGCAGCAGAAAGAAAAGGAGAGATCAGGTATTTATTCTCTGCCAAAGCACGCTTATTCTTCCACGTCTTATCTCATTTCTGCTGGACCTTTGCAGGCAGAAAGGTGCAGCTTTCCTGTCCATCGGCTGCTCCTCAGAAGACTGCAGACAGCGCCCTTTGCCTGAGCTGTAGCAGCACACCTACGATGAACAGCCCCATGGCACAGAATTCAATCCTGCCCTTGCTAGAGTTCTAAAATAGTAGAGGTGTAAAGACTTTGTCCAAAATTCTCCCAATCAGGTACAAAGACCGAGATACCTGTTTCCCACTGATTGCAAATCAGCTGTCTAAATGCCATTTTAAATCCAGGCTGTGAATACTACAGTTGAAAAATTGTGCTGCCTTTTGCTGTAATTCACATGGAGACTGTACTGTCTTGTAAAAACCAGTTCCTTCTTCATTGCCTAGCTCAATCTCTGATTAATTTGAGCTCAATAAAAGCAATGACATAGTCTTCTTTGCAAAAAATTTTTCTTACTCTACAGATCGTTCTTTTGTGTGCGTGTGGGCATGTGCACGGGTGTATATGACCACCTATTTCACCTGAAAATTGTTTAGAATTAATATGTGCAACGTAATTATGCTCATCATCTGACATTAATGAAGATCTGCTAAACCAAATCTATTTACTTCCAGGGACTGACTATTAGAGTAAATTCTTCACTGGTGTCCAATAGGGAATATGCCAGCAAGAACTTGGCCATAGTCACCATCTAAAGAACATCAAATGAACATGTGCTACCGAAAGTGAGTAATGATCAAAAAATCAGGCCTAAAACTCCTAATGGATATTAAATACTTTGACACTGGCGTTTAATCAAGAGACAGAATGCCAACTATTGAAATAAAAGCATTACTTTTACATCACATTTATTACACTTTCATATTTTTCTGAGTGTTCTTGCCATCTTTCTGACCTGTCATGATAACTTGTTTCTGGCTCTTCCTCTATTTCTCTTGATCCAAGGGGCTCATTCAATACCCACTAATAGAGGGGGGAAATCTTTCCATGACTTCAGTGAACTCTGGATCAGATCTCACATTTTCTTAAACTTCCACATCCTTTGAGACCCCAGTTCTCACATTTTGCGTTAGACAATATTGTCTTCACTGGATTTCTTTTTCACTATGAAAATCAGTCTTTTCTTCTTGTTGACGAAATTGATGCCAGCCCCATTATTTATATCACATTTAGCAAACCCACAGGAGTTAAGCAAACCTGGAACCCTCCAGGAGATTGACTGCCTTGATGAGTGTAGCATAAGTCACCCAGGCTGAGACCATTTGCTCAAATATTTCCGTGTGTAAATATTAAGTTACAGTATACTGTAATGGAATTAACAGTGCGTGCCCCAAGTCAGGTGCAATGAATGAGCTCGGGTTCAGTACCAATAGTTACACACATGCATCACCCTTTGCTTTCAAAGGGACATGGATTATCTCAGATATTTAGACCAAGTTCTCTATAATTTCACATCCTGGGGACATCATTGTCTTCTTTTGCTGTAGTTTAACTCTTACTCTGCAGGTAAAATTGCTCCCAGCCTGTGGTTACTTGCCTCCACCTCTGCCACAGAAGGGATGGGACACATGACCCCACACTATGACCACTTGCAGAAACATGTCTGTTACCGCTATAATGGCTGAGTCTTTTGAGTTTAAAAACAGATCTACCCTTTTTTCAGTTTGGAAGACTATTACCCAAACATGTGGTTGCATTTTGTGGTTTTGGACCCTAGGAGGAGGGGGAAGGTGAGACAAGTTATTTAGTGCATATGAGGCACCTCAATAAGTTTTGTTTCACGTGGGTCACTTGTTTCTGTGGATTGTCTCTGGACAGAACATGCAGAACTTCTGTGCCATCACTTAATAAACACTAGTGCAGAGAGTCTTTATTTTTTCCATATTATTTACCCATCTCATACAGGAGAAAAGATCGGTGATATTTCTTCCACCTTCCCCAGTAAGCCTTCAATGATTCTTTAATCTGGCCAAAATAAGAAGGGCATTATGCCTTAAATTATAGCTTTTTCTGAATTCTCTACTAAAATAACAATGAATTTCATAATGCAAAATAATTAACCAACCTGCACAGGAGTAATTTCTCCACTTGAAAATGCCTGATTTAATTATTTTTTTAAATGTATACAGAAGCACTAGACTTCCGTGTCTAAAAAATTTCCAAACTTTAATTGTGGAAAGAAATATTTTTCACATTATAAATATGTAAAACAAGCTTCTGAAACTCCTTTATGTCTAACTCATCTATTTGATGTTGCCCTCTAGTAAGTTACAATCATTATTTTCCCTGTGCTCTTTGGTTCAGTCATCATTCATCAAATCTCAGACTAAAAGGAGTTTTTACAGCTGGGTCATAAACCAAATCAATGGAAATGTTGATGCAGCATTAACTATATCAATCCTAACAGGTGTCTTTATAATAACCCTTGTAAAAGAAACACCTCTATGCAGCTCACCAGCAGGCTCCAAGGAGTGTGTTAAAGTGGAGAGCAGGGAATAATGACTAATTAGGGTTTTCACTAACCAGAAAGATAGGTTCTTTCAATTTCTGTCCGTTAAAAGTCACACATATAAGCATTATGGTAATATAGATCTCAGCTGCACACTTCCAGTAAACTCATGATGAAATATTAATAACCAACCCAAAAGAGAAATTGCTAACCTTCCAATTACCTTGCTCATTATATGCAGCCCCATGAGCTCTGCCACATATTCACATGCAGGTATCCATGTATGGTATTTTTAGCAAGGAAAATGGTGTCTGTTGGAGTGATGGGTAAGGAAAATATGATACTGGTTTGTTGTATTTATTGTTTAAATCACATTTTAGCAAACATCTTTGCATTTTGTGTTGGAAGCCCAGGCTAAGAATTCTCTGGAGAGCTGACCAAAAAGCCCACTGCAGAGAGCACCACTCCCACCACCCTGGAGGTAGCTCAGGACAACAGTGAGCTGTCTGTCAATAGCAGCTCTTTTGGGGTCCATTCCTATATACAGAGGCACGTTGTTCTAGAAATCTGGGTGAAAGAAAATGTACCCAAACACTAATTAATTCACAGATAGACTGAAAGGCACCTAAGTCCATTCTTGAGGGACATTTTCTATATTTCTAATGTGAATCCTCAGATAATATGAAGAGCAGAAGCACAAACATGCTGTTTCCTAGAGGATATCTTTATCACCTGGTTTCACAGGTTGACTTGTTGTTGGTTTTTTTCTCTCTCTGGGTCCAAAATTCTCAAATCTTGGCTAGGCAGTGACCCATTCCAAACAGATGTGACATGTATAGTGTATGTGCATGACCATACAGCAGCATTTTCTTCACTTTGTTTTCTAAAGCACAGGTAGGATATGGGGGACTCGGACCACCTTACAGACAGGAGATCCAAAACATGGTCAACTCTTTTCTCCAGGCATGCTTTAGCTAATACTCTGACATGAAGAAAGAAGGTTTGTGCCTTTGCTCCTTTTCATCTCTCTTGTTGGAGACATCTACTCTAGGCAGAGCTGGATGTTGCAGGCAGAGATGTTGACTTTAGAATTCTTTCTCAAACATCTGTTCAGTCCTTTGGTCTGCCTTGTCCTGAGTAGCTGCATGCCCAGAGAGTCCACATACCAGAGCATTAAATCACTATACGAGAATATTGATGCTCTCTATACAACCAGCACTGAGACAGCAGCTCCTGATTCTGGAGACCTTTAGAGACAATCATAAAGTATTCTGATGCTAGTTTCTTTCTAACTTTTTCATATAGGAGTTTTCTGATCAATTAAGATCTCTCTCTGATTGGCCCTGCCCAGTGCAACTCATTCTGTGCCACATGACAGACCACTTGTCACATCTGTCCTAATCACTGCATTTGCCTGCATCACTGCAGAGCAGTAGCATCCTCCATATGCTTTGGAAGACTGTATGTCTGCATATGCTAGAAGGATATGTAAAGTCAAAGCCACTTATTTCCCCCAGAGAAAGCTGAAGCACCTCCAGTGTTGATTAGTTAAGCTTTTTATTAACTTTTGTATGACCCACAATGGGCTAAAAAATATGATTAATTCAGTTTCTAATGGCACAGTAATCAGTAGCAAAAAGAAGGACTGTAAGCAGTGTGCAGAACACCTGCTCCTTGTCAAAACCCAGGAGCCTTTGTACAAGAGAACTTAAGGATGCAGGCACATTTCATTCTTTCTTAAACTGTTTCTGTCTAGTACGTAATACAGCAGTTTATCCAAATCTCCAGAAAGTAATTTTGCCTGTAAAATGTTACACAAATTATTTGTGAAACACAGAAAACATTAGTGTGCTGTTAACTTGGTCATATTTTTAAGGGGTCTGCATATCCCTTCAAACACAACACTTAACAGGACTGGGATGGGGCACAATGGCCCTTCCCCAGGGACCACACACCAAATGTATCCCAAAGCTTCCAAGCAGATAAAAGCACTTGTTCCTTGTTGCAGTCTCCTCTGTTGTGCCTCTCAGTGGCAGTGTCCAGGCCAGGTCAGTGGGTCTCAGAAGCAACATCATACTTGTTTACTTTTGTTGAACCTTCATTCATCTTGGAGAGAAAAGAGTGATAAGGAAGGAACTGCCTACAAAAGACCACACAGGATAGGAAACTCTTTTTCTCTCCCACATTTCACTCCATTGTAAGGGACAGACAATATTTTCCCCTTATTTGGGAACATTTACAGTTCTGATACCTTTAAAAATGTTGTCCCAAGATCTGCAATGTCTCTGAAGACCATTATGTAGAAGTCCTCCTGTGAAGATTAATACAATTAATACAATATGGCACAATTAGAAACTGAACTTTTGCAAGTGTTTTCAGCAAAATGAACCAAGTCTCCCCATCAGAGACTCCTGGAGAGCTGGAGTCTTTACTGGTGGGATGTCTGGGGTTTGCCTGGGAGAGAAAGAAGAGTGAGGGAGGAGACAAGAAGCACAGCACAATCTGTTGAGACCTATTAAATCAGGATGAAAACATGGACTTCCAGAGGGGCAGGAAGGAATACAAGTCCTTCTACTCCATGAAAAACAGAGAAAGAACTCTCTCTTCCTAGTTTGGGTATACTCCAACACAAGTCCCCCTCTGGCCTCATTAGCACAGCTAGAGCTCCCTCTTCTGATTCACTCACTCCTCCTCTTTGGGATGTGGGCTTTAATATTCACAAGAGCAATGCAGGACACACGCTGACCGGCACCCAGCTGGGCTCTCCACTACTGAGCTGGTATTTTCCATATCCTGTCTGTCAGCATCAGACCATGATTTACAGGGATATAAAATTGAGGGAGGCAAAACCTGGAACTGCATATAGGCAAGTTCGATTCAATGGGGTTCTTTAGACATGCTCCAAATATTTGGACAACAGGCTAGAACCAAAAGTAGAAGTATCATCTCCAGAGGAAACCTACCATTTGGAAGTAGCCACCTGCCTCGGCTGCCTTGGGGTGACAAGTGTTTGCCGTGTGACTCTCTTCTAATCCCTGTGCAACTTGGGGTTTCCTTGCAGACCTCTTGTATCAAAGATATATAAAGAAATGTCTGTAAAGTTTTTCATTTTTCTGTAATAGTAGCAAGATCCTACACAAATTCCAGAACAGAATAAGTTGGCAGCCTCTCACAGCTAAAAATATTAATTTTTTCTCTTACAGCAAAAAAAAAATATTAAGTACCACTTGACGTTCATATTTTTTATCATCTTGACATTATAAAACCCAAAGGAAAGACTAGCAGTTCCCTTTTTGTGCTGCCAGCATTGATCTGCCTTTGATTTCCACTTTGCTATGCCTAAATGTGCAAGTGCTCTTCAGAGAGGCCAGATAAAAAGATGCGGAGTGTGCAGAGCCTGTTCTTCACCATTTCTTTGGAGAGTAAAATCAAAATGGGGAGACACTTCCGAATGAGCCACTCCGTTTTCAAGGCATGTTCATGTAGAATTAGCTCAGTGTCTTTAAAATAAAAGGGTCATACTAAGGGGGAAACATTCCCCACTCTTTAATCCCCTCTAACACAACATCTGAAATCTAGCCAAATGTCACATGTGTACAGTGCTCAGTATATACAGAATGTATATGAAGTCAGCAAAACACACAATTGCAGGGTTTCTATTGCGAAAAAAGCAGGCCTGACCTTTTGACAGAGTAAACACTGCTTTCTCGCCCAGATACATCAAACTGGCTTTATATTTCATCATGCAATTTGCTCGCGTTTTCTTTTTCTTTTTCTTTTTTTAATCACTATTTTTAACTTTTTCCTGATCATCTAAAACCTGGGGGAATAATCCTAATGATCATAATCCTTCCCCTGCAACCCTCCTCCTGCTCCCTCCCTTTCTTTTTTTAGCCTGTTGGCAGCCCTGATCAATGTTGATTCATTGAAGGGAACAGAATCTGCAAACTCTTCAGTAACACTAGACAAGCTGCTACTACAAGCAGCTGCAGTTGCAGTTCGCATCTCACTAGGGGTTTTTCAGAAAACCCACCCACAACACACAAGGGGAATTCTCCCGGACAAGCTGCAGGTGCTATGGATATTTTCATTTAATATTCATTCTTGCAATTCAGCACATTTGTAATCCATGTGGTAAACTGTTACTTACATTTCTCCCAACGGACCACAACCAGATGTCGAAAATAAGAAGTCCGGTGGAGATATCGCTTCTTCTCCTCTTCATTGTGCATTTCAGTGGTCTTAAAACAAAACTGCTTTCTCAGGACAAAAAAATGTGCTTTTGTATTTAAAGACACATTTGTTGACATTAAGTAATAATAAATAAATTCAGAAATTACAGGCCCCACGTAGATTATGAAGTGCTTTAATTGGATGAGTATTCTTTGTTATATTAGAGAAAACGTACACTTTTCATTCGGTGTTACTCCATATTGTTAACTAAAAGGCCAAAAAAGGATCACGGTGGAATATTACGTGAATTCATAGACAGTTTTCTGCATATGTCCCAGAGTTTTCCCAGAAAGCTTGAATTTCCCAATGTCAGGAGATGGGAATTCTTGTACCTCTCTATTTGTTTGTTTGTTTGTTTGCAAACATTTCTATTACACTCTTCACCATAGTGCTTGTGTATTCTGAAAGTATGCCAGAGTTAGTAATTTTTTGATACTGAAAAGAACTAATACTAGAGCCTTCTGCAGAACTGCACTTAAACATACAACGGAGATTGGTTGTGTTGTTTTGTTTTTTTAAAAAACCCAACAAAACAACAAACCAAAGACAAAATTAAAACACAGCATTTTTATCTGACACAGTTCTACAAACAATCCCCCAGACTGTGCGTCAATGACAGCAAAGGATCTGCTGTTCTCTTTGTTTTCCTACGCTCTGCCCATTCTCAGCATCATCGGGTACTGCATCATTCCAGCAGTACTTGAAATAACATCAAAGCTTCCATTAATAACTCCTCTCAAGAGAAGTAGAGGTGTGAAGAGGATCACCTAAAGCCTCAGGTACAAAACACTTCACATTTTCATAAATTTTTAGAGTAAAAATGTTACTCTCTAAAAGAATGTCTACAGCCTCCCGGCTTATGAGAGAATCTCCAGACTCATAAACAGTGTCAGGATAGTAACATCAGATACAGGTAAGAAAATAGGTGGTTCTTTCTTTGGATATCTTTAAATTATGAACAGATTTTTATATTTTTCTCGGTGTTGAACCAACTCTTGCTTTTCATACTGAATATTTTCCTGATCCGAAAAACCCTAGAAGAAAGCAGAGTTCCATATGGCTAAAAGGATATATAATTATATTGAAGAGATAACTGTTGTCCTAAAAAACTTTCAACAGAAGTTCAATCTCATTGAACAAAGTCATACGCTTTTCCTGATAGTTCTGAGTCAGAAAGAGACCAACGTCTTCATTGAATCTTCCTGAGAAGACAGTTTGAATGAATATAAAAACCTGGTGAATGAGGACACCACTGTGATGCATTTAATTGGTTTATTAGGGCCCCCAAACTGGTTTCTTTCGCATCTGTCTCTCCAAAGTCAGGAATTCCAGCATAAGCTTAGGTCATGATTAGATTAGTGACCTCATCCCAGTTTCATATTGCAGACTTTGGCCATGACCTCCAGTTTCAGGGCACATGGGGTGAAATCCTAGCTATGCTGAAGCCAGAGGGGCCCAGACTGGCTTTCTCTTCACATTCTCGAGTCCTTCAGGCTTTGCAGCTGTGCTGCAAAAGGTGACATCGCTGCAGAATCCGAAGGCTGAGTTGACCATCCTTTCTACAAAGTGAAAATGTTCATGTAGCAAGGGTTTACTTCTTTTTATTAGGGGAAAGAATGAGGGAGAAAACTTAAAGCGCTTCCAAAGATTGCTTGGAAATGTTTGGAAGAAAAAGATGTTTGTCTCAGAGAAGAGGGTATGTAAGAACAATGGACCTGCTATGCCTGGGTACCAAGGAAAATCCTAGAATCAAACAGCTACCAAAGATATACAAGTAATAACACAAGTGGGTATATAGCGTACACTTGAAATTATATCTTGCCAGGGCTACTGCGACTCCTTCATGAGATGACGTTGATTCACATGTTGAGGTGGGAGAAAGATGAAAAAGCTCAAGGGCATAAACCACTGCTTTTTCCATGTGCATTACCATTACTGAAACACCTGAGCTAAATAGCCTACGTTAAGCTGCTGTAAAGAAATTCAATAGCTCTCATTATAACCCAGAATTTCTCATTTCCTACTTGTGGTGAGATGCCGGTTGCACCCTGGGTTGCTGTCTGGAGCATGTAATGACAGTGGTTCAGGGCCCATTAAAGGTATTCTCTTTTTACAATGCCAACAAGGTAGTGGCAGTAAAAAGAGAGGGGGGGAAAAATCGAATGCATAACAATATTGGTGAATGAGAAGCATATGTGCTGACAGAGGAATGCGTTCTGCGGGAAGCTGCAGAGAGTTAGTTAGATCCGGATGGTCTGTGGGGTTCAGAGATGTGACAAGAAATAAGGAAGGCAAGTGGGAGGGCGACAGGAGACACTGGCACAAAATAAAGTTGATAAAAAGATTGCTGTATTTGCATGTGGCTATTACAGCAAGAACATTTTTACAGTATTTTCAAGATTTAAAAAAATGTGAAAAGGTAGTGGCAGTTTCTAGACTCCGGACTCTATGGATCTACGTAAAGGGATAAGTATTCAAAAGTGCTTAATTTACATTCCATTTTCAAAAATCATGTGTAACAGTTAAGATGTTATCTATTACTATGTCTCAGTGCCTAAGTCTGTTCTGAAAATGGAAATTCAATGTCAGGTCATCTAAGCTGTTTGAACATTTTATTCTGACACCTTTGCCTTTAATTAAACCAAGCCTGTGATAATTCCACTAATCATGTAAATACTAATATAGAATAGTGGAATAATGCTAATGGAAATAATAAAGGACTATTTATTCCAGCAATATAAGCTATAGCTGTGAAATACAAGATTAATTGCATTCATCCAGACTTCAGATACTAACTGGTAATATTTTTTTAATAAATCAGGGAATGACCATATATAAACCATACAACTGGTCAAGATGATATCTGAAGGTGTTGCCTTACATTCTCTTATTTTTGTGGTCATGGAAAATGAAAACTCAGAGGAACACTGGAAACCAAAAAGTAAGACCTCAAGGCTTTGGTTGTAGGTACTGTATACCCACACCACCTGGTTCTGAATACAGATAAATACAGTGAGGCGTAGTTCACAGAAATGATATTTGAAAGAAATCTGAAATCTAGTTAAATATAAACCTGGATACTTTGCATTTTATGTAAGATATATGAAATGCCAATATTTTAATTACCTCAGATAAAATTTTTGTGGAAATCTTATCAATGCCTTCAGAGTTTGCCTCTAGTCCACACTTTAAGCTTTTCCTTACTTGGTTTTTTTCCTCTTCTTTTCTCCTACTGCCTTTACCATGCAGCTGCTTCCCAATCCTTGTTTTTTCATTCATGAACCCAGAGTAAGCCCTTTTCAAAACAGAACCTCAGAAAACACACACTCAGATTTCCCCAGTTCCTTATTCCATTTTATCCAAATGATGGTCATGCCCTCTTGGTAAAATGTTATGGTGATAACATCTGCTTGGCAGTCCTTGCTTTCAGTTACCAGTCCAAAGGTTTGTACTGGTAACTGAGAGCAGGCGGTCTAAACAAAGCATATACAAAATGGTCCTTTTGATTTTCTGCCGCACTTTCCTCCTTTCTAAGGTTCTTCTTCAATGCAAAATGTACCTTGAAAGATGAAATTTCTGGACTTCTAAGACTAGCAATAGAATTTGTCATTTATTTTTCCACATACAATGTCACCAACTTCTGTGACAGCGCTTGAAAGCAAAAACTTCATGATCTACATTACATCTAAAGACCTTTGCTCCTGTGGGAGTTTTGAACAGAATAGAGTCCATCAGCGTGCCTTGAGTCTTGATGCATTTTAGATTTCCCTTGCTTAGTAATGCTAGAAAATAGTTCCAATTAAACTTAGATGTCAGTCCTTTGTTTGCCTATAACGACGAGGGAAGCAGACAAGTTCATCATGAATTAAATTTCAATATAGTTTTGGTTTTAGATAAAAAATTATCATTACTCAGTTTAGATCCTATGAAATTCCCAGCATATCTGGGAAAAAAATTAGTTCTTAATTTTCAAATCTCTGTATTGTCCAGAACAAGTATGGTTGTCCAAACCTACTCCAGTGAAAAACCACATGAATAGAGCCTTCAGAAACTGAATGGATCACATCTGAGAGAGTTTGATTTCAAAGATATTGAGAACTTTGCAGCTGAAGCCAAAAGATATGATTCATATCAGATAAAGTATGGAGTGCTTCTGCAAATATAACCCTTAGGGCTACCTAATATTACTTATGAGGAGATGGGATTCCCAGCAATAAAGCCAGAAACACCTTGTAACTAGGGAAAAAAATTTAAAGTACCAAGAGAAAAATGACAGTGGGAAAAGGTTTCACAGCTCTCAGCAAAAAGTGAAAATACACTTCTTGGAACTTGTTAGTGTATTTTTTAACTCCCATTTGGACAGTCTGGGAAAAACTCAGTCTCAAAATGGTCAGAGACATCCTTCATGATTGTCTGAAGGTGAGGGTGGCCCAGAAAGCGTTTCAATTATCAAAGAAAATATACCAGCACAATTCCTTTTAGCACATGTGGGCTTCAATTCAGAAGAGCACTTGATTTGATCTATGAGTCGTAAATGACTCCTTCACTAAGATCTTATTGGAAGAAAGGAAACCCAAAAAAATCAGTGAGACTATTAATTCAATGCGTTACCCAACTGCTCTTAACTGCTGGCTATCTCACAATTTTTAATCAGACTGAGGGTTTTTTTGATATGGCTTCACATTTCTAGAGGAATGTTGGAAATGCTCAAGTCCCACTGAGGACAGCAAAATGTATGGGAACTGCCTTTCCTTCTGCAACTTCATTTTCCTCTGTGCAAGTAAAGCTTACCAGTTGAGGAACAAGGAAACAAAAAAACCTGTTAAACAGTTACTCTCTTTTTTGTCTTACAAGAATAAGGTGGAACAATACTCTGACTAGACAATGGATCAATTTTCCAGAGGCAAAAGGAAGACAGTCTATAGTTAAAATCAAAATTTATAATTAGAAAAAGAAAAATTGAGTGCATCTATGGTAGATATAGCCCCATGTCCAAATAATGTGATTTCACAAGCATTAGTAAAAGGCATGAAATTAACTAACATTCTTAAAAATGAAGGAGATTCCTGAGGATTAGGAAGTGGCAAATACAACTCCATTAGTTTAAAAAGGGTCAAGAGATTAAAGACCAAGAAACTGGAGACCAGTGAGTTTAACATCTGTTGAAGGAAATCTTGGAAACTTTAAACTCTGCAGTAGAAAGAACACCTGGGAAAGTGGTTTGGGTAAGCGCAAGCAGTGTGGAATCAAGCAGGTTGTGTTTAACTGACTATAAATGCCAGTAATAAATAGAGCTGATCTGCTGGAGTTGCTCTGTAGACAACACCCTTGTGATAAGAGAAAGGGAACTTAATGGCTCTGCATAGCAACACTCAGTCATACGCTAGGATGCATAAAATAAAATACGAGGCAGTAGGCCAAATGCATGCTGGATAGAAATGACGTTTGAGAATACGAAAGAAAGCTTGGGATCTTTTTAAATTAGAAAAGGGTTCCAATTGGAATAACTGAGGGGTTAGTTTGGGTCCTCTCTTATATGTAATATAGATGTAATAAACTATCACAGTAAAGCTACTAAAAATAATATTCAAGTATAAAGTGAATTTTGAGAGTGTAAAGTTGGGTTTGTTTATACATTATACCATTATACCTTTACTGATTTTAAAATACGAACTGATTTCAGTGAGGAATTCCAAACGTAGCCATGCAGTCTTGCTTTTATGTCTTCCATTCATCCATTCTGATTTTCTCCAACTGAAGCTTGTTTGGAACTAGACATGATAATCTTTGGAATAAAAATAATTCTTATCTGTGTCTTTATATTGAATACAGTGGGGTTTCAGTGCGGACTGGGACCCTGAAATAGGAAGTCTACGAAGTAGTATCAATGATCATGCATGGGATTTTTCTAGCAGTAGTGTATAAAAGCACTAGAGCTCTCTAGCTTCAACTTCAGGGGTGGCTTTGAGGAAGACTGAAAAGTCAGGGGAGCTGGGCTCTGTTCCCAGAGCTGCTATGGACACCTTGTGATGGTGAGTACGTTCTTCTACTGCCTCTGTTTAACTTTCCCTTCTGTTAAACAGAGATAATAAAACCAGCATGTTTTATGAGGTTGAAGATGTTGTAGCTGTGAATTCCTGTGAAAACATAGAAGGGGAAGATCTATAAAAGTACAAAATTTTCTACTTCAGAAGGAAATGTGTGTGGCATATTAAGCACAGAAGGAGTCCTCATTTGCTGTGAATGAGAAGTACTTCACCTACTGTATCGGGTTATAAACCTTTTGACAAGACTTGGGTATTGATATGTCTCCAGATACATTTGACCTCTTTCTGCTGTGCCGTCACCAAGCGTGTTACTGAAATAGTGACATGGTAGCTAGAACTGGGCAAAAGAAAACACACCACATGTTTAACTCCCTGCTCTGCTTCTCAGGCAGGGACATGATATCCTGGGGAAGACCTGTGTCACCAGGTGACACAGAATTAAGCTGTCACTGAAAATTCGTATGAGAAACCTTCCCGACTGGGTTACTTGAGTAGCTGATCCCATTGGCATGCACTAGTTTCTCTGGCAGATTTTAGGAATAGGTCTGTTCCCCCCAGGAGAACATCTCTTGCTGTTTACCAGCGCGCCTCCAGCATCACTCTCCAGTGTGATGACTGGCACATTGGGAAACAGGACTTGACAGAGTTCACGAGCCCGAATCTCCCAACAGAGTGCAAGCCCAGATCTCCCAGCAGAAAGTAGATGGAAACTCTTTTTCATATACTGCAGTGAAACAGGATGAGGATTTAAAGGAGCAATTAGACCAATAGGAGAGGAAATCTAGGCCTAAAAGACTGTTTGAAAAGCAGATTTTCCAAACAGATGCTTATGACTCCTAATGAAGAAAGAGATATCTTTCTGTTGCAATATGAAATGCCTCCCATAGCATGTTTTCTGTGTTTACACTTGAAGGAATACAAAATTTAAGTATTTTTTATCATAGCTTTTTAACACAAGTTCTGTCTCCCAAAATGCAGCTGTGTGTGGTGTTGATTTTATCAATATTTTTCTGTATAATCCCTATGTTTCCCCCTTTGTTCAACAAAGCAGAGATGCTAATAGAGAGAGCACAAACTATCCAAATTAGTTACTTGCCCCTAAGTATTAATTTACGTTCACCATTGCTGAACTGTGTTTGCTACTTATTGACCTACACAGCTGAAGTTTTTTGAGGACAACATAGTGGTTGTGGGGTTTTTCTTTTTAAACATTGTGTGTTTATTTCATAAATCAATCTCAGACAGAAACGTAATATTTTTTGAAAACAAACCTCTTGCTTCTGTTACTGCTCTGTCCATAGAACCAGATATAAATTAACATAGATCCATTGACTTCAGCTGGGTGCACTGATTTTTAACAAATAAAAATCTGAGCTGTGATATATTGTTTGGGGTAAATTAGTTTCCTGTACTCTTGTCCAGATCCATCCCACCTTGCTTTAAGCAGCTGAGACATCTTCATTGGGAGCATACTCACATCGTCTACAGACTGTTAACAGAAAAGTAGCTGCTTTATTAATATGAAAGACAGGTGCATTGCCAGAGATCTTAGCTGTAATTATTTTCTCTCTAAACATGTCAGCACAGGGTGACTAGGTAGCCATCTTGCATAGCTCAGATCAGTGCCCTGAACCATGTGATGAATCTGAGCTTTTGACTTTTCCCCCAGGATTCCTGAGGGCAATTGGGATTCAGATTCAGATTTCGACACTTCAGTTTAGATGTCTAAAGAAAAGGATGCAAGGAATGTTCCTTCACAATGAGGCTGGCCAGTCACTGAAGCTTAGTCTTAGGCTTACATGAGGAAGACAGGGCAAGTTATTTTTCTCAGATTAGCGTGACAAGAGCTGACTGGATTTCCTATATTCTCCATACAAAACAAAAATTGAAAATTTAACTTTTATTTAAGAAAACAAGTAATCTTTGCTTGTAAAAGTTCTGTTGTGACATTTCAGAAAAAAACCCCAAACCTAGTTTTGTAGCCTTCTGCTTTTGACCTTCTGCCTTCTGCCCCTCTACTACGCTCTCATGAGACTCCACCTGGAATACTGTGTCTAGCTCTGGAGCTAGTAACATAAGAAGGACACAGACCTACTGGAGCAGGTCCAGAGGACGGCCACAAAGATGACCAGAGGATTAGAGCACCTCCACTATGAAGACAGCTAGAGACAGTTGGGTTGTTCAGCCTGGAGAAGAGAAGGCTCTGGGGAGACCTTATAGCAGCATTCCAGTATCTGAAAGGGACCTACAAGAAAGCTGGAGAGGGACCTTTTACAAGGGCATGTAGTGATAGGACAAGGGATAATGGCTTCAAACTGGAAGAGGGGAGATTTAGATTAGATATCAGGAAGAAACTTTTCACTATGAGCGTAGTGAGGCACTGGAACAGGTTGCCCAGGGAAGCTGTGGAGGCCTCATCCCTGGAAGTATTGAAGGCCAGGTTGGATGCGGCTTTGAGCAACCAGGTCTAGTGGGAGGTGTTCTTGCTCATGGCAGGGGCGTTGGAACTAGATGATCTTTAAGGTCCCTTCCAACCTAAACCATTCTATGATTCTATGACAGGAAGTTCAGGTTCCATGGCTGAACTACATCTCCTAACAAGTACAAGGGCATCCAGCCTCAGTAAGAGGAGGTAACACGTTATCAGATCCTGCAGGAAGTACTCCTCTGAGCTGTGGCATTACAGGGATTGGACCCTACTCCTATTAGGACACACTAAACTCAACAGTGTAGAAAAAAAAATCTAAGTAAAATATTGTCATTGTCTCAGATAGGTTTTGGAAGAATTTCTGATCAAAATCAAACAGTCAAAATCCCAAAATGCCATATACAGACAGGGCAATTTTCACCAACAATAAAACATCTAATCCAAAATTTAGACAATAATTTAGAGAGAGATTTTGATCATCTTCTGGATACAATCTAATAAAAATGCACAAATCATAATTAAGGTGTATATTTTTCGGAGATAAACATCAGTGAGTCAAAAAGAGCCTGATTTTTTTCACATTTTCCATTTTAACCTGAGTGATCAGCTCTCTGAAATAACATTATTTCTGCTTTACAACAGCATCAGAGCTGAAGCACTGAAGGCTGAATTTTGATCTTGTGACCAGGTCTCTGCATTTCCAGTAAAAACACCCCACATTTTGTCTAGCTTAGTGAAAGATTTCATTTCTGAGGCACCTGAATTTGGTCTGGGTCAGGCACAACAGTTGAACAGTACCAGTCGAAGATGGGAATGATGAGCATTCTTTCCTCCTTCTGCAGCACAATTTTCAAGCTGAAGTATTTTTGGAAGATTTTTTATTTTTCCAAGAGAAGACTACACAACAGCAGAACCAACCTAGCAATGGTTTTGCATCTTTGAAATACATGGAGTTTCTTCCTAATCTGTTGTAAATCAACAAAGCTCCAAGTGAAAATCTGATCTGACATTTAAAGCTAGGGACAGGCAGTGCAAAATAGTGGGAAGCAAGAACGTCTGAGCTAAGAAGCCGCTGGAAGACCTATGAATCGGTTACCCCATTCATGTGATAGGGAAGATAACACCTACCACCCTCTCCAGAGCGCAGGGCTTTAGAGACAGAGACTAAGCAGGACTTTGGGTGGGAAACTTTTCACATTTTTGCATTAAACAAGCTGTCAAACAATATCCATGAAGCTGTTTAGCTTCTGGTAGTTCAATATTTCTTAGGAACAACCAATGGAAAAAGATCGGAGGTTTAAAGGCTAGACTACTAAATTTCCTGAAGACTTAGCGCCAAATATCCAATAAAATAATCACACTGAATAAGCATTAGCTTACCAATCTGCATTTTGTGAAACAGTCAAATAATGAAAACTTGATAAGACATGATGGTGTTTTTTAAGGAAAAAAACCCTTAATTTACATTCCAGATGGCAAAATTGGGGAAAATGGGCAATGAAATGTTAGAAAAGGGGCGAGACCAGCCAAAGCCTTGCTTGTTTTTCCAAGACTGGGTTAGGTAAAAAAAAGTATGGCTCAAGTCAGAAACACACCACCAGAATTAATGTTTCTCAGATCTGGCAAGCCAGTAAGCAGACATTCAGTGTATAAATAACAGCCAGACATTTTATTAGTTTTTCTCCAAATTTTTCAGTTTTCAGGAATCATAAAATGAGATTTGGTTTTTAGGTGCTTGTGAAAATAAAATATTGATTCTGAGTGTTTCTGAGGGGTTGATTAAGAGAATTCCAATTATAACTAAGGCCAAAGTTTGCTCTTCTAAACAACCCCCTTATCCCCACTGAAGGATGTAAATCAGAGGAGAATTAGGTGAATTAGCATTCATGATGCTGAAGAAAAAAATTGTTTGCAGGAAGGGGAACTTAGCTGGCACACTTAAAGATTGGGGAATCATTAGCTGTCTGAACAGAGTCTGTTGTGAGCCATTCCAGACAGCACTTATTCCACGGTATTTCCATATGGTTACAGGGAAAACAGAATTGCACGACAGCAAGACACTTGACCTAAAACACATGGCAAACTTAGGAGATGGCAAATACAGTTCACCATGGACAAATAGATTTGTTTTGCATGGAGCAGAAGACAGTAAGAGAGAACTGCTGTTGTGAGACAGTAAGGGAAACGAAGACTGTGCCTTAACTTGCTGTATGCCATGTTTAAGAAGATGCAGCCCATCACTGTAAAGCTTTTATGCAAGACTCCAAGTAAGGCCAAACAAACCAGGCCCATGGATTTGGATAAAAGCATCTCTCTTTGGCAAGCAGCAAGCCAAGGTCTGCTGAAGATAGGCTGGGTATCCAGCAATCTACACACCCACTCTTAATTCATCCATGAGCACAGGCTATAGTACGACATAGACACATAAATCCAGATCATCTGAACAGAACTATCTCCTTGCTCAACATGAAAATTCAGGCTGGTAAATATACGATAGCTCCATTCCTGTTTTGACAGTTCTGTGAGTCCAGCAATAAATTCTGAACTGATTTTTATTTGATCTTCTCATTGTCTCATGATAAATTTGTGCCAGCGCTGACTCTCAAAGTACGGATTATATGCTTCCCTTTCACATCAAGAGACATCAAATTCCACATATATCACACATTTATAGCAGATGTTCCTAAACAGACAAACCAGGTGCTAAACATATTTTATTCTGATGGGTAATTTTTGAAATTATTGCAATCAATGAGCTAATAATACTGGTGGTAATGATGAAGTCAAGTTATTATTACCCATTACATTTAATCATTGACAGCAAGTTAATTGGACCTAATTGGAGAAATCATCATCAATAACATGGAGCAGATGGTAGACGTTTGTTTTTCCACTTCTAAATCTATGTAACAGAGTTATAGATAAAGTTTGGATGAATCAATGTAAAAGGATGGAAAGGATGTACGTCCCCCCATAAAACGATAGTTCACATTGGCAATGTTGCAAGTCTAGCAGGCACAGACAGCTTTGACAAGGTTGGGTAGATAAACACAACTTTTTAGCCGTTAACTACACCTCTCCACTTTTTTATACACTGGTCACAATCCTGTGTGCTCTCTCAGTCGCAGCAATGAGATTCGAGAGTGATGGAGGTAAAAGGGTGCAAATTAAAAAGGAAGCAGGAAAGAGGAAACTGATCTGCTCAAACAGATGTGTTTAAAACACAGACTTCTGCATCTGACCTTATCACTGGAGACTCCCTTTGGGGAGAAATAGGTGCTTCCTGGGTGTGACTGATCTTACCCTAGCACAGACTTCTCAGAGAGGCTAGAATAGCAAGCCAAACTGTCTGTTTGTCCTTACCAAGTATAAATGGTGTCAGATGGAAATGCTGACAGGCAGATGTCTAAGTGAGAGCATCCCACCCAACTTGCACACAAACTGAGCCAAAGGCTAGGGAATGGAGCAACGAATTATGCTCCTGTTATGGCAGCGCGTCCACACAGGACGAGAAGCAGTGACTGCAGGAACGGGAGCAATGCTCGTGGGAGCTTTAACTACCTGGCACAGGAGTTGCAGGGTTGTGATTTCAGCACAGGTTAGCAGCCCAAGCTTGCACTCACTTTCACTACTAGATCAAACACTTTCAAGACACTGAAACTCAGTCCAGTTTAACAGCAGGACTGGTCCTTTGCACGCACAGGGCCTGCACCAATTAACACTCTTCTGGATGATTCCCAGGCATGGCTTCAGAGTGAGAGCAAACCCTTCCCATTAAGTAGCTGGGATCAGCTGCCCGGTTCCGGAGGGTAGGAAAGTTTAGAAATATAGAAGCAGCCAGACTATCACAGTTGGCTTTCAGGCCAGAGGATGGGTTCTGCTGCTCTTCCTTTTGCTAGTTCAGACCTAAAAACACTGTTCATAAACTTGTGTGATTTTTTTTTTCCTGAAGTTCATGGCATTCATTGGTGTGTTACCCTTGATTCTAGACAAAAAAAAGAAAAAAATTGGATGTCACATTTTGTGATACAGCATCCCTTATTATTAAGACATAGCAAGAATGCATCCTTTTGTTCCTGCTTAGGAAATATGTGTATTTCAGGTCTTCCTCCTGTCTAGTAACTATTTGCCTCTTGTCTGATTTTAATGGGAAGTGTTTTTCTTACTCTTTTATACTGCATCTAAACTGCAAGGAAATGAGAAACAGAACATGCACTGTGGGATGACAATGCTGTACATCTAGAAATATTATTCCACTTTTTACATCAGTGCTTTCAGCCCTTTCTACATGTTCCCAAGTTGTTAGGAGAGCACTTGACAGCAGTGTAATACTTATCTTCTCTCAGATGCCCTTTGTGATCAGTGCACGTATCACCTTCTCACTGAAGGAGCCAATAATTTATGCAGATCCTATTGCCTGTTATGTGCAACCTGTAATCAGCTACTTTAAAGCTGATTTCCTCTTTTCAGAACCTGACACAAATAAGTGTATTAGAAAGGTTGTGCCCTGATTGCAACATACATGTTTCATACTCCGGTGGGGAACAGTGGAGGGCATGACATTGGCCCCAGGTTCTGATTTGGCTCCCTGGATTGCTAAACCTTGTAGCAAGTGGTTTTGAGAAAAACTCACAACAGTTGGAGTTTACTCCTAATTCTTTAATTCCCTACAGTCAGAGGGTTTGTGTAATGGCTTAATATTGAACAACTAAACCACAGTTAGGAAGTGAGGTGTTCTGAGGCCCATTGAACACTGCAGATTTTTTTGCTGACTCAGTCCAAGGTTATTTGATAAATTAAACCAAAGGTTTAAAATACCATAAAAGCGGTATTCCACCTACCCACAACAATGTATTTTTATACGGTTTAGCTGATATACAATAAAAAATATTTTTAAATGTTTTTTTTTTAAGCTTTCCAATTTTCTTATAAATGTTTTTAAATTGTTTGCCTCCCTGTACAATATTGTCATAATGTTGTTTCTTTCTATTTCTTCACTGTAAATGTACATTTAATATTTAATATTTAATGTCCATTTAATATTTAATGTCTATTAATATTGAATCTTCATCTTCAAGTGCAATCTACACTGTAGTTTACTCATTCATCTGTATCCATACACTCACACTTCAAAAGTTTCCATACAGAAATAAGTTTCAAGAAAAAACCAAGTCTTGATCACAATTTAAATGTGTGCAAACTTACCTCTTACCAATGTACATGCAAATTAAATGTGATCAGTTATTTCAAGACCGTATTTGGCTCTGGTACTACATCATAAAAAATACCATGCACAAGGAAGTGAATGGAGAGTAGTATTACCATCCCATGACTTCTCTCTGGTTGTTTTCTGCTGGGTTTTTTGCTTTTTCTTGTTTGTTTGTTTGGATTTTAATGCAATTTAATTTAAAATGGAATACTAACATGAAAATAATTACTTTAACCATGTAAAAGTTAAGCATTTTGTGTAAACTAAGAATCTAGGCTGCCTCAGAAGCCAATGGAAAAAAGAGACACTTTGCGAAGGTGATTTATCCTTTTTTGTTTCGGTTCTGCAAAACTTCCTAGAAATTTCATTGAGAATTCAGTGTGTGGGCTCATATTTATGCTTGATATGAGGGATTTTTTTTTAATCCTTTTTCATCTTCTATTACAAACTTCCAAGGTGTGTGAGGTTACATGCCTCTCGGCAACTGATTTTTCAACAGTCATTGAAGAAGGAATCTTGGTGCCTAGACTGGAGCACATAGTTAAGTTGGGTGATTTACCTAGTTTTAAGTTCTGCAAGCTGATCTTTGAATTTGTAACTCTTTAGTATTACAGAAAGCTAAAGAAGAAGCTGAAACTAGCAGCTCTGGAAACATTCAATCCTAGATGGAAGTCATTCACCCATCAGGAAAGTTGACAGACTCAGTTTACGGGGATTCAGCTTGCTAATATGCAAGTTAAATATACATTGTTTTCAGTAAAATAAGAACTCACTCAAACTTCTGATGTTCCCTGACTGAATTACTAAACTTAATCAAAATGTTTTTTAGATATTAATATTTGGAAGACAGTTTTCCCACCAGAACATAAACCAGCTGAGCTACAGCAAGAGCACCTTCTCCATAGTTTATTAGCAATATTAAATAATCTTACTGACCAAAAATTCACCAGCCTGCAGTGGGTCCACCTAACAGTGACGAAGTTCAGTTGCCTAGGACAAAATGTAAAAATAGGGCTGGCTGGCACACAATGATAATTTTGCTTTTGCTCTTTCGAAGCCTCCAGCAATTGTAGCTCAAAGTCCTCCAGCACGTCCATGAAATTTGGTAGGCATTTAGAAGTTAAATGCAAATGCGATGGTCTGCGCTCTATTTCAGTACTCATTTGAGAACCCAAAGCTAGTCAGGATGAACCTTGTCTCTCTATTTCGTGTAGGTTAGTGATTCCCAAGGGGTAATTCTTCCTCACAGAGAAGACACAAACACAAAGCAGCTGATGTGTAAAGCCTCAACAGATAAACTCTGTCATAGCCAGCTTCCCTGAGCTGGATTTTGAGTAGGCAATAGCAGCAATCTATGAACAGAAAAGAGCTGAACCAAACACAGCAAGAAACACTGCCAGCTAGCTCAAGCGAAGGTCAGCTACAAGGCATAAGGAAGCTCCTGCACAGAAAGAAGACCAAGTAGCTGTTGTATAGCAACAAACTTTGATCAGAACCTGTTTACAATGATTAGATAGTCTAGGAAAAAAAGTGCTTTGGATCTATTTGACAGTCTTCTCAGACTTCTGAACCCTTTGCTTTTGTTATTTGCAAAGTGAAAAGACTTGTGTTAAACTCAAGTAACATTAGCTCAGGCAGAACTTTAAATAGTGTCTCAGCTACACTCACAGACATTTTTACTTTACCCTTTTTAGGAGGAACGAGAAGCAGACAACTTTAATCACCTGTCAATTTATTATTTTCTTAAGAAAAACTAAAGTTGCGTTAATGGGCCAACGGTTAAAGTACTATTAATAGTCAATATTAAACAAAGAAATCCAAAGACTGGAAGAGTCTTTGGAAGCAAAAGCAGCTGGGAATCATAGGCTAATAGAAATCAGATACAGAAAAGATCTATTAAGTCATCCAATCAATGCCCCAGTTAATAGAAAATCATTCCCAACAGCACAGTTTCTAGTGCTCTGTCCAGTCTGGATTTAAATATCATGAGCAATGGGGTTTCTGACACTTCTCCACATTCCTGTGAATCACTCTGCCAGGAATTTTTTCCCCTGATATTCTGCCTATGTTTGCCTTTTCCCACTATTCAAGCTATGTTGATGTTCCTAAAGTAATTCCCTTCCTCTTTTTGTCAATTATTTTTACAAGGTTTTCATTAGTTTTTTTATTTAACCCACCTGCTCTGTGCTTTCTATTTTAACGTTCTAAGAAGAAAAATTTTTAAATTACAAGAGTTAACCTCTTCTGAATTTTGGTCTATTGGATCAAAACTCAGTGGAGATTCTAATGTGTCACAGCTAATCCAGAATGGTTTGAAACCACTTAGTCTTCAAAGTGTTTGGGAAGTTGTTTGTTAGCTGGACATGTATTTTGCAAGTGAAAGAGGTTTTATATTTTAGTTGAATCTGCCAGGTCCCCTTCTTTACTCACTTCTTTCCTTGGCTCTGGCTTTCTCTGGAGAAATACACTCCTATAGAGCGTAAGCTTTTCTGCTGCTTATTACCATTTTTTCATCGAGGTATAATCAGTTCCTAACTGAGTTTTCCTGGGACAACTAGCATTTGCACAACTTTGAGGAGTCCTTTAGGAAGTTACCTTGGCCATTTCTTGCTCTCTTTTGTTCTTTTTTTCCCATAGGAAACCTGTTGTACGTCATCATGATCATGTGTTTCACCTCCACCTTCCTCTAAGTCGTGTTCTGGAGAAAGGTGCCAGTAGGAAGAGATTTTCACCTGTGAAAAGCTCAGAGAATTTGATGGTCCCAAGGATTCCGTCGTACAGATCAACTTGCAGGATCACATGAAAACCTAAAAAAAGACAAAAGGGCATAGGTTAAAATTTACAAACCTAACATCAGTTTTGTTGTTCCAAGGTGCTAAGTGCATTGTTATTCTTGCTATTCACAGTACTGAAAGACAGTGGGTGTCTCTTCTGCGGCTGAAGGTGGGCCAGGTACCCTTTAGACCTCACACTTTTGAACATGAGGGTGCAAAGAGTGACACTACTTATACCAGGTCTAAGTCTTAAAAAATGAATTCTTACAAGACCAGCACCCATATCTGATGAGGAAAGACTTGGCTGGGCATTTAGTAAGAGCAGACTTCTCTGTTTAACAACAACAACAAAAATGGCGTAAGATCAAGTGACTCAAATACAATGATGTGTAGTTGTTTTTAAACGATGAGGATAATTAAACATTAGATGAGGACAATTAAGTGTGGGGACAGCTTACCTGAGGATATGGCAGGTTCTTTAAAACTGTAATCAAATTTGAGTCAGTTTTTAAAAATATGTATTAATGCTAAAATAGAAAATATTGGCCTGAGGCAAAGGCGACTAGGTGATTACATACTTAGTTTGTGTTATACTATATTGTGATAATGGCCATGTTTCAGAATCTATGTATTAATTTTATTATAGTGGAGGCTCATATTTTGCTCTGAATCTGCACTAAGTAATCCAACAAAAGAATGAAAAAAAGAGAAAAAACCCCACATTTCCATTTCACTCTTGTAATTAATCCATGATTATTAAAGGTAGACAAGTCTGGTTACTTTACCCATATACTCTCTAATTTTACCTTGATATTCTATCAGAAATTCCTGATTAATTTATCTAATTCCACTTGGTTAGCTTGTGGCAGTTGTACAGCTTGTTGTAATGAGCAGACTTCTTGGCCTGGTGGCAGTTTACCATTTCAAATAATCTGCCAGGTGCAGGACACAGGAAAGCTGGGTTCAAAGCTCCATACGTCTTAGGATACAACAGTATAATATTTCAGCAAAAAATCAACACTAACATTTTCTAGAAATGCTTTCTTTCCCGAAATAGAAAAAAAATAATCCTCTGATTTAGTATTATATGTTGCTATGTAACAAAATAATTATTTCTTTGTATGTCAGAGTGAGAAAATGTACATTATATTTCAGAAAGCTGAATTTTGATTACCACATACAGAATGAATTTAACAGAACTACAGGGCTTCCAAAGTACCCCAGGATCATCTTACAGATTTTTGAGACAGCTTATTGGCTCCTGACAGACTCTTTATGTTTAGGAACACTGTTTTTAGTCTAAGAGGTGAGGCAGTATCAGGTTAATATTGCATATTTATTAGAAAAGACTGACTTCCTGATACAGCCTTAAATTATTAGTATTGAAATAATGGCATTAAGACAGTTTATTGACTAGGAAAAGGAGTTTTGGTTAAGAAATGAAATGGAGAGTCAGGAAATCCAATTTCATTTCTTGCCTCTGGTACCGATTCTCTGCACAGCTTTGACTGGTTAGCTATATGCTCATATACCACAGCACATATTCAAATTGTCTAATTTAGGTGCTGGATAATATTAAATTGTAAGGACGGGATATTTTTCTTAGGTATTTAAAAATTTCTTTCAGAGGAAAAGCCTGAAAAAGTAATTTAGGTATCTAATTTTGTTGGTGTGAGGGCCAAACACCTTCTGTTTGATGATCACCCTACTTACAATAAATACCTAGGATAAATCTCCTAAAGTCCACTTATGGTGGTACTGGACTTACAACATCATTGGAGAGAAATTCAAACTACTAACAGTTCATTACCACTTCTTTCTGAGCTTTCTTTAAATCAATCCATTTTAGGGTGGCCTCCATTTTAGGCCGTGCTAGTTCCTTGCGCACCAACAGGAAATCTCCAGTTTGTAGTAAAATATACTCTAGTAAAGGAAGAGATGGAGAAATGTTAGTTTCCAGTGAGCAGAGCAAGAAATTCTTGTGAAAAGGTGTATTGAAACCAAGTTTCAGTAGTACACAATATAATAGGAATAAACCATCCTAGTTTGCTTTGAATGATGCATAAGCTGGACAGAAATCTAAAGGTAGATTTCTAGAAGCAAATGCCAGAGCTCTCCAAAAGTATCTCCATAACAGACATGCTCAGTGTGAGCATTTCTTAGCGGATGCAGTCTACAGACCACCGGGTATTTTTCATTCCTTTTCCACTAGCACAACTTTTACCAGTCTGTACCTACTGTGCATCTATAAGAAATGAGTTTACTTCACAGTTTAACAAAATTCCTATGAATTCTGAATGCAGACAGATGACATGACTTGGGATTTTTTGTATGTCATTTTCCATAATTTTATGTAGAGAGTAGTAACAAGTAAATGTTAGTACTACAACTATTATTATCTTATTTATGTATAAGTGCCTAAACTTTTCAGGCTTGTCTGATCACTTTTTTTGATTTAGTCACAGCAGTAAAGAAAATGACTGGTCATCAACATAAACATTCACAGAAATCTGCAAAACTACTCACCCACATGGGTGACAGTAGACAATGACCTTTAGCTGTCTAAAATGTAGTTATCTTGCCTACGTTAGTTATCCAGGTTTATTTTACAGTCAGTGTAGAGACAGAGACGTTACCAGAAGAGGACCAATCCTATGGTAAAAAAATTTCCTAAGATAACTGAGTTGACTTTCTCTTTAGAAGTGCTTTTGTTTCCATTGGCTGCAGAGAAATGCTAGCCAGGACTGAGTCTAGATGCCTTACAGCTGAGACTAGGTCAGATGAATCCCACCTGGCTGCTGGTTTTTTCTCTTAAGTCTCATGTACTTAGGAACTTAATTATCTTATTAGTTATAATCACAAAACTTTGATTAAAGCCAATAAAAAATGAACATAAACAATGGGTTGAACAGTACAACCCCAGAGGAACCCTTGACTCTAGGTGACAGTGTGATTGGAAAAATAAATCCTTCTATGTCATCTCCTGCTACAAGGGATACGTGTAATCCACATTTCCTCTTGTCTGAACACTCAACTGCAGCTTGTTAATGCTAATGACCACGGCAGCAAATGAACTACTTTCACGTGACAGAAGTACCTACAAACTCTCTTGGCCATTGTTTCAAATTTTAAGTAAAGCTTTCCTTCTGGTTAAAAGGGCAGTCAAGGTACCTTTTATCAGCCAGATTGCCTCTGTTTAACTCTTGTCATCCCATCATTTGGCATCTCCACAGTGTTTGTCAGGTCAGTAGAGCTGGGCTGAATATCTGGGTTACGTATGGGACTTGCTCTGTAGCAGAACAATTTAAGTTGGCTTGTTTCAGGATGTGCTTTGCAGATTGCACGTTTCCCTCAGCCTCTCCGTTCAGCTGAGAGTATAACAGCCGAGCTGTAATGTGACAAAAGTTATGCGTGTCCATAAATCATATGTATTCTTCCTCATCAAACAGGATGCCTTGGACTGTGATAATTTCATCTGGGTTTCTCTGTTTTGCCAATATATTTTTCAGCTGATTTATGGCACTTGCACTAAGTGTATGATCTCCAAATATCTGGAAAAGAAGCCATGTACTTTTGCCTCTAACTCACAAACATCAGGCCCCTATGCTTTTGAGGGTGTGAGTGATTATTAATGTTTTCTTATGTTGGCTTTCTTAACAGAACTCACACTGGCTAAAATCACAGCACAAATAATATGTCTGTGTTTCCTAGCCTCTGGCTCAAAAACAGTGCTCTTTCACAACTGTTAACAATGCCCAAATACCCCATCTTGCTCACTGGAAAAGGATAAGAATGACATTTCTCTTGGAAAGTGCACTTATCACACAAAGTAACTTTTCTGTTTGGTTCTATAAAGTTATCTTTTTAAAAAACAAAACCCAAACCTTTACATACTGATGACTTTCTGTGGAGTCCTTCAATAATCGTAAGCACCCTTAGAGTCAGTCCCTGTGCTTCATAGCATCCTGTGGAAGCTGTGAATCTCCAGGCACTTGCAGATTTCATGCCCTGGCCACATCCAGAATACACTGATATGCACAGTGATCTGGATTTCACCGGACAATGTGAACCCTCTTTGTCTCGTGTCTTGCCATACATTGAAATCCTAGTTTCTTCTTTGGCGCACATAAGCAAGCTACACAGTAAGTAAAAAGTGTAAATTCCTCTAATCTGCATCCTTTTCGTATACACAGACTAAAACATTGCAAATTTTAGCTTTATTACATGATGTGTAGATGATTTCAGATGATCATCCCCATAATGGTCTTTTCACTGGCACCAGCACCTGCAGAGCCTCACAAGCACCATAAAGTTATCCTCCAGAAACTTCAGAAAGGATTTCCCTGTCCCATTTATTGCTATAGTTTGACTCGGTGTTCATTTTGCAGTGTTTCTGCTAGATGTGCTTTCATTTAGGTGTTGAAGGAAACTATGAATCTTTTCACATGGTGAGATTTTTCTGGGAGTCTGTATATTACTTTTGAATCTAGGCACAAATGTTACACATTTATAATGTGTCCCAAGAGGTCTACCATCTCTGACACAACCGACACCTTTCTCTGTTACTGTTGTTTAGACTCACTAACTGAAAATTGACTGTTGATCGATTAACGTGGGTGCATTTTGTTGTTTATTGTTATCTTTTGTAAATATGTTCCGTTCTGTGTAAGACAGAAAAGATGTAGTGGAAGATCAGGAGGCAAATCACCTTATATGTATTTTTTACTTCTTAGTCTGGGGTTTTTTTTGTGTTTCTGTTTTAATTCTCTTTTCTCTTTTATGAGCTTTGAGTACAGATTTAAATCAAGAGAGAATTGAGGCCACATGTTAAGATGCCACATGCCTTCCTGCTATGTTCTGAGTTAGTATTATTGTTTTCCTTTGGCATCATTTCTGTGCAATGATAACAGCAATTGCGCGGCACCAGAATTATCCTGGAAGTGTGATATTTACTGTTATCTTGGCCTTGCCTGAGTGCAGAAATTTATTTGCTATGAAACATGTGTGGTATTCTTGAGGGGAAAGTAACTGGTCACTGAACAGCCTTGGAAGGATGCCATCGTGGGTAGATGAGATGTATTCTGCTGTTGGAATCAGCATATTGAGTTATTTCAGTGGAGTGTGCTTTTTCTCATTAGTAAATATGCACACACTAGACTAAGATTTTTTTGTAGAATGGTCATTTGGTCTACCTTTCCCTGTCATTTTGCTAGCTGAGCTTATGTTCTAGACTTGGAGTCCTTATTTAATTCATGCCAAGAAGTTTTCATCATCTCAATTAATAGAAAGGAACACAAAAGTGAGTGCTCAAGCATCAATGTTTTTTTCTGGTTTCTCAGTGTTAAAAACCACAAGACTAGACAGTATATTGGAACACTGCTGTTAGAAAAATGCAGAATAATAAACAAAATAACTTTGTTTCAAGCTTATTTCATTTTAATAGTGGTTTTATGGCCAATTAGTTCAGAAAATCAACGTGCAATTGCTCCTCTCAGATTAGTGTGATTTTAAGTGACAGAAGACAAGAAATAAAATATAGCTATATTATTAACACAAATTAGCTGTAACTTCACTGAATTGCATCAATATCTACTGAGACTCAAACACATGTTCAGCTAGGTCAGTTTGAAAATATCTTTTAAACTAAAAGAAGCACTAAAATTTTTACCTTGACGCTGCGGGGAAGGTAAGTCTAAAGTTTTCTGGTTTTACTCCACAGTTACCTTAAAAGTTATGGAGGACCACAGAAATGGAAATGAAAGCTCTCAATCTATTTTAAAAAGTAATATTCATATATTTTCCCCTGGCTGATAGATGGTTTGGGTTAATAGGAACACTGAAAAAGAAAACTAAAGCAGAGAAGGGAGAATGGAGACTGGAAGTCAGAATGATGTAGAGAAGTGAATAGGAGATAACTACACCCACAAAACAAGCAAACGGCAGCACTCCATGAAACTGTCATACAGAAGATTTAACAAACAGAAACACACTTCTTGGGGTTTTTCCACAGGACAAAATTGTGTTATTCATCTTCACAGTAAATTTTGGATGTCAAAAGCACAGATTAGCTGAAAAGAGAGTTAGATAAATTTCTGGGTGTCCAGAGACAGCTATTACAAATGATGGGACAAAGGCAAACTGTTTCAGGACATTATGGGATGTCCTGATTGGGGGATGCTGGGAGTGTACAGCTGCAGCTTCTCTGAGTCACCATCCTGGTCACCATCACAGTCCCCTCCTGGTCACCATCACAGGCAAAATACTGCTCAAGAGGGAAACTGTTTTACAAATTGTTATGGATCAGACTTGAAAGTCTAAAATGTATAACTGAGATCTCTTGAATGATCACAGGCTGTTTCCATCGGACTGGCTGTAGTCCTTTGTTAAAACAAACAATCAAACAAAGAAACAATGACCCTCACCCCCTCCAAAAAACACAATGTCTTCTCTTTCAGGGCAAGCCTCAAAACAGCTTGAGAGCACTCATCCTGGCAATGTGAAGGTAGTCTCATCAAGTCCAGCATTGCTTGAGGTTCAGGCCTCTTCCCTTCCTCAGTGCCACTGTGATCTGTAGCCATGGGGTACATCACAGCTCAATATCAAATAAGACCCTGTGGTCTAGCACAACAGGCAATGAAAGGCATTGAGCACTGCTTTCTACTACCTGAAACTCCCTGAGAATCTAATCAAAAGATGGCTTCACCACCAAGACCTTGGCTGTGCTGGGATGGGACTCATTCCTGGACTGTAATTGTGAGCTGGAGCCGGCAGAGGGATGGGCTTGGCTGGCACATGGGAAGTACAGTGTCTAATTTAATGTTATAAGGGAATTAGTACCATATGTATAACATCCATACTCTTGCAAAACATGAAAAGAGAAGGCAGTCAAAACCTCAGATTTAATTCTTCTTCAGCAGTAACATAGCCACTGTTGTTAGTTCCCTTTTAAAAGCCATTGAAATGTTTGTGGAATGATTTTCCATGGTAACAAACTCTATGGTTTTGCTTTATTTCGTATGAGGTCACCACTTTAGGTGTTTCACCCAGGTTTGAACCTCAGCCTACCACAATTACAGTGTTAGAGTTCATCTGACTTCTCCCAAAAGTCTTGGTGGGCTATTTTATTTTTTTCCTGATGAAATTGTGTAAATGTCATTGTACTACTACTGCTGGTCTACTGTTCATGTATTTGATTTGGTGGCACTGAAAAGCTCACACCACACGTCCAAGCAAAGGACAACCATGAAAATTAACCTTGTGTTGCTTAGCCGGAGAAAACATGGTTTAAATGGTTGGTCTTGGCATGTCCCAAAGGATCTGTGAAATGGATTTGGAGCCAGCCTTCTTCATCAGCTAATCTATGTGTGAGAGCTAAATAAAGGAACCTGGGGGAAAAGTGAAAAAAGAGAGCAGGTAATTAAACATAAGAAAAGGGGGAAAATAAAAAATTGATTTATACCATTTTTAATGGGGTTTTGGCTGAAACAGAATTCATGGAATATGTAATTGAGTTGACAAATATATCATCAGGCAGAGGTTAAATAAACAACCTCTGGTGAAAACTATATAGACTAACTCAAGATAATAAAATGTTGCATGAAGCAGAAAATTCTATGACAATTTGGTACACAGGGTATTCCCTTTCTTTCAGTTAGAGGGCATTTATTACCAGCTAACTGTGTCTTGATACTCAAGCAAGACAGATGATGTGGTGACAGATATTCAAGATTGTGAACTAATGTTCAGTCTTTTATAGAGAACAAGAGAAGGCGGTAGATTCACACACACACCCCCCCCCCAACAGCTTGCTTTTTTTATTGGTCTCTGGGAATGGAATTGAGCAATGGTTCCTGAAGGGTTGGAGTGGCTGTTAGGGATGAGGACACAAGAAACTCCAGTCCACTCTCTCAAATTTTTATTTTAGCACTGAAATATCTTCAAAACCCTAATAGCACCAGCATGTGCTCTGATCCTACTTTTTTCCAGTGTTTATACAGCCTTTTAAAGAGCTTATCAGGCAATTGGCTGTCTTCTGTCTCAGTCTAGCACAGGATCAGTGCACATTACGCTCCTTTGAAATTTGTGAGATGGGACTCTTTTAAAGGAAACTCCTAAATTGCATGTGACCAGCTGAACAGTTAGTCATTCTAAATAGAATCCATATAGATATCCACAGACTTGTAATAATGCAAAAGATACTATTACATTGACAAAAATCTACAGATTTTCAGCTAATCAGCTGAAGGATCTATTTTGTGATAAGGTGAGGACTGGAGGAAAGCTAATGTCATGCCAGTCTTCCAAAAGGGCAAGAAGGAGGACCCAGGAAACTACAGACCAGTCAGCCTCACCTCTCTCCCTGGAAAGGTGATGGAACAGCTCATCCTGTATGTCATCTCTAAGCATGCAGAGGAAAAGAAGGTTATCAAGAGTGGTCAACATGGATTCATCAAGGGGAAGACATGCTTGACCAATCTCATAGCCTTCTATGGTGGCATGACCGGCTGGGTGCATGAGGGGATAACAGTGGACGTTGTCTACCTTGACTTCAGCAAAGCTTTTGACATTGTCTCCCATAACGTCCTCATAGGTAAGCTTAGGAAGTGTGGGTTAGATGAGTGGACAGTGAGGTGGATTGAGAACTGGCTGAATGGCGGAGCTCAGAGGGTTTTGATCAGCAGCACAGAGTCTAGTTGGAGGCCTGTAACTGGTGGTGTTCCCCAGGGGTCAGTATTGAGTCTGGTCTTGTTCAACATATTCATCAATGACCTGGATGAGGGGACAGTGTACCCTCAGCAAGTTTGCTGATGTTACAAAACTGGGAGGAGTGGGTGACACACCAGAAGGCTGTGCTGCCATTCAGCGTGACCTGGACAGGCTGAAGAGCTGGGCGGAGAGGAACCAAATGAAGTTCAACAAGGGCAATTGTAGGGTCCTGCACCTAGGGAGGAATAACACCATGCACTGGTACAGATTAGGGGTTGACCTGCTGGAAAGCAGTTCTGTGGAAAGGGACCTGGGAGCCCTGTTGGACAACAGGATGACCATGAAGCAGCAATGTACCCTTGTGGCCAAGAAGGCAAGCGGTCTCCTGGGGTGCATTAAAAAGACAGTGGCCAGCTGGTCAAGGAAGGTCATCCTCCCTCTCTACTCTGCCCTGATGAGGCCACATCTGGAGTACTGTGTCCAGTTCTGGGCTCCCCAGTTCAAGAAGGACAGGGAACTGCTGGAGAGTGTACAGCAGAGGGCTACAAAGATGATCAAGGGAATGTAGAACCTCTCCTATGAGGAAAGGCTGAGACACCTGGGTCTTTTTAGTCTGGAGAAGAGAAGACTGAGAGGGGATCTCATCAATGCTTATCAATATCCAAAGGTCAATTGTCAAGAGGATGGGGCCAGACTCTTTTCAGTGGTGCCCAGCAACAGGACAAAGGGCAATGGACACAAACTGGAACACAGGAAATTCCATCTCAACATCAGCAAAAACTTCTTTACTTTAAGGGTGACAGCACTGGAACAGGCTGCCCAGAGAGGTTGTGGAGTCTCCTCTGGAAATATTCAAAACCTAGATGTATTCCTGTCCAGCCTGCTCTAGATGAACCTGCTTTGGCAGGGGGTTTGGACTAGATGGTCTCCGAAGGTCCCTTCCATCCCCTGATTCTGTGATTCTATGAATCGCTAGTGCTCTCAGGTTGTACTAAACTGGGCTTAATTCATTTGTTTGTATGCAAGCAAGTAGTGACCCTGGGCTAGATGCCTGCCCCCTAAATCATCTCATTTACCCTCCAGCAACTCCAGAAGGGTATTGGTCTGCCATAGTCACGTGCCATATTTGTTATCTGCAAGCAGATGTCTCAGATACCTCATGTGTCTCAAAAGGTATTAGCCATTTGTGTGGGCAGCTGAATCAAATGCTATTCCCCACTGATTGCAGTGGGGTCTTAGACACCCAACACACATACATCATTGTATACACTTAGAGCCTGAAGCTGATGCTGCCCCAAATTTTACTGAACCCCTCAGAGGGACAAGATAAGAAGCAATTTTGTTGGCATGTTACTCTTTAATATATTTCAGTAAATGAGCTTGATTTGTCACATCAATTCATTGTTCACAAATTGGGTGTGATTCAACAAATTCCTCTGGATAGGTAGCTCATTTAGATCAAGTCCTCTTGTTGCTTTCAAGCAGTATTGGGTCATTTCCCCAACAAGGCTATTCATGCAAGCCATAAATGGCTAACAGGAAAGTTGTCTATTCTCCGGACGTACCATCTGCTTTCCTGTTATTCTCAGTATCTGTTTTAGGTTTTCACTTTACATGGCAGCTTAATGTAGGTGAACACACTGAGTAAGATATCACTGAAGTTACAGGTAAAGTTTTATCAATGCTTGTCCCTGCATAAGCCTTTTCGAAAGGTCAACACAAGTTCTACTTTTCTATGTCATTTACTCTTGGGCAGTCAGAAAATCACATGCTGTACACATAAAAGGGTGTAAACGAAATGATCTTGAAGCCATGCTCTTTGAAAACACCTGTAAGATTAATGACGTGGCTGATGGTTTCCTTTCCATGATATCTGTCTAAACATTTAAATCGGTATCACATCCCAGAGTACATTCTGCCAGGCAAGATACTGTCTCACAAAACGGATCTCCAGCGTCTGTCCTTCCTGAAGCCATGCAAGACTTCTATGAGCAGAGCAGTGTTCATGAGTCCTGGGTGATGCAGACACTTGAGAAGGCTAGTCCATTAGCCCACACACGCTCTAAAGCTCTGGTTTATTGCTTGGCTTGTAGCAGGATTCCCGACAGAAATGTTCACATTGTTGACTGCCAGCTGAAGGACCTGCTCTGCAAACTCACGCCCTACAGAGAATTTGCGGCTCAAAGGCTGGCACCAGAGACTTTCCCCTTGAGCACATTACATGGTGACTTCCCATAGCTCATGCAGCAGTGCAAGGTTAGTAGAGGTGTGGACTAAAGGAGGGAAAAACCAAACCAGGGATAATATCAAAGGGAAGAACAGGCAAATCAGAAGTAAGACCGCAGTCAGAGATCATTGATCACCTTTATCTTGTTTCAGACCCACAACAAGAATCACATTTTTGTGCATGGACCAATCTCCATTTGCAACACAAGAAAGAGTGATGCTGTTTCTCTAAAAAAATTTGGATTCCTCTAATGAAGAAGCAAGTAAAAACGATCTGTGTTCCCCTTCACCAGAACATCTTAATCTCAAATATTTTGATAAGATTCTTGGAGATGGAGCTTAAAAAGGGAATTTCCCAAGGGAAAAACTGGCATAATATTTTTTCTTTTGCCTGTTTTCCCCCTACAAATAATTAGTACTACTACTACCAGATTCTACTACCAGATATTTTTTTCCACATATTGCAACAAAATCCTGCAGTTTGAGTACTTCTAAGAGACAATTCTGTCTCTCAAACTGTGCTCCACTTCCAGGGTGCTGTTAGCCTGAGATTTTTCCTCCAAGTGGTAATCATGTCCCCCCTAGGGGTATGAAACATTCATGCTGCTACCTCCAAACAGAGGTACAACTAAAGCAATTCCCCAGCAAAGACAGACAGAGATGTTCCACCCTCCTGGATGATCCCTCTGAGCCATGGTGTCTGTAAAAGATAGCAAAGAGGCTATTCATCCCACGATGCTTAACCACCCTAGGATAAGTTATCCGTGAGAAACAAGGTAGGCTCTCATCTCATGCCTTTGTGATTACACACAATGAAGCACGAAGCAAACTTTTACACCAGAAGTTTCTCTCTCTATCTGACTGAGCTTATCTCATCCAACTGATCTTTGCAGGCAATGTTTGCTAATATTGATTGGTCTACTGGCTCTTTCCCCTCCTTGGGCATCCCAGGGGTGTTGTCTACCTTAGAAAGCACAGAAAGGGGAGTTCCCCTGGGCAGAAACATTTGTCTCTGTGGGAACTACATGAAAAATCAAAACCTCGTCATTCAGTCCTCAACATCAAACGTGTCCGAGAGTGAAAATACTAACATATGCACCTAGCAGTTTCAGCATCTTTGAGCCCAGGTTGAGATCCTGTAAAATAATGCCTGCTACAGACAGCATTAGTCGATTCATTAGTTTGTGCTCTTCTAATAAAAAAGGAAAGAAACTCATTTAAAGCATGTTTGGTATCAGCCTCTGTTGGAAATGGGACTGTGGTCAAGCTATTGATATAAACCGTTACGGGAGCTCCAGTGTTGCCACAACTGCAAGAGAAGCAAATCAGCCGAAACCAAGGAAATGACTGATGGCCAAATGCAACCCCAAACAAAAATGAGTCATACAGATTTGAAATTGAAAGGCTTTGGTTTTTCACCTAGGTTTTTCATTTGTTTCCTGGTTTAAGTTTTTCTCTATTCCTTGGCCTTAAAGCTGCTGTCGTTCTAATTATAAACTTTCATAAAAGATTGTGATGCAAAGTAAAGTCTTTGCTGTTATGCCCACTACTTTTAAAGGGCCTTTTAAGATTTATTTTTTTTTAACGTGAAAATAAAAAGTTGTACCTGATTCCTCGTGACATTTTCGAGAGCTACTTTTATAGTCACCTTCACTTTTATAGTCATCTTCAACCCTTTCATGGCCACAAATAATAACAGCTGACCTGTAAAACAGCATGCCCCTCAGAGGGTTTGCAATCTGAAAATCGTTGCCTACAGACCAAACCAAAGAAAGTAGAAGCGTAAGGACAACTTGCGTTCCCTATTCCCTTCTGCAAGACCTAAGCAACTGATACTCTACCCATGAAAGAACAGAATGTTTGGACACCTGTGCCAGCCAAATACCCATCCAAGATGTTTCATAATCATGCTTATTTATGGAATCAGAATAGGATGCCAAGTCAGGTGGGAAAATAAGAGATGACGCTTAAGTCATAGTAAATATTACCCAGCAAGGGGGCAAGGGGAAGTAGTGCTGTTGTCAAGTGGAGAGTAGGGGTGAGAGGGAGAAGGAAATTGCAGAGAGAGGTTAGATCCTACAAATAGCCAGAGGAGTCAGCAGGGAGAAGGATGTGGTAGAAGAAAAATGGAAGGTTTTTCTGAAAGTCAGGGGTAAAGGAAATAAACTGAACACCATAAAAACAGCTTATAGAACAGCCAGACTCTGAAAGAGGCACTAGCAGTAAGAGAAAACAGTCAAACAGTGTTAGCCTCCACAAGCATGGATGGGTGCCACAAGACTGAATGCAAAAGAAAACAGTAACTTGGACTTCAGGAAAATGATGGGGTATCCTATCTGCTCCCTGGCTTTCAGGGGATGTTATTCAAAGGTAGGAGAGAGGAAGCACCTGGGCACCTGGTTGACTTAAGCCATGGAATGTCATTTGCACAGGAAAAAGTCACTAGAGAGGCAAACCACCAGAGTAACGGATGACGAGTAAACGAGAAGCTGAAATAAGAGAGGAGCAGACTTGAAATGGTTGATAGGGATGCTTTCAGACTCAGCTGGTCACCTCATATATTCTCCACAAAACTTTCAGTTTCTCCCTTGAGTCCTTCATTCAGTCTTTGTTTGACACTCTTACCAATCTACATTTCCTAACAGCTTTTCCAACTCCCATTCCCTTTCCTGATATCCTTGCCAAATCCAGGCAGTATCTTTCACTTGTTCCCTTCCCCACATCACATACCAGAACATAATTTTCACAATCTGAGGGTGCCAGCTCTGTGCCGTGCATTAAAATGACATTAAGCATTATGTGGATCAACGGAAGCTCGAATATTTTTTTTTGATGGGGTGAGGGTGGAGGGATGGGAGAGAAGGAAGAGGCCTTGTAAGTGGGCCTTCTTTAGCAGAACATCCTATAAGAAACATATGATAATGTAATCATCACAGATATTTGACAAATGCTACTCAGTTCATTTTTTCCTTTCCTGATGACATATCCCAGGCTTTACACTGAGGTTCCCAAAGACAGATTGTGCATACAGCAAGTATCTAGAGGAATGCAAAAGCAAAAAAACAGAAACACTACATTTGGGGGAGATTCCTTCACACTGGCTTCTTCAGCAAGATCTGCAAATGAAGTTATTAAGATAGTCAATAGAAGCCAATGTTATCTGAGAGCAAGCAAATATTTTATCATGAATAGTAACATTGTTTAATTTTAGCGTTTAAATCACCATCCACACAATAGCTGTGTTTTGCCCTGCTGGTAGTATTATTTACCCTTCATTTATTTGACCGTGAAAATGCAGTCAAAAAAAGACAGTGAAAATTAGAGAGTTTACTGAGAACCACATCACGTTGTTTATGATTAATATCATATGAGCTGCAGCAAAAAGTGCTTTTAAGAAATAGTCTGGAAACTTGTCCTAGAAGCTGCAAATAAAAAAAAAAAATAGAGCAATCTTCAAGAAGCAAATGGGAATAATGTTTGCTGCAGATTATTATTATTATTATTATTTATTATTATTTTAACAGTATACTTACCAGAAAATAAGGTATAGTTGAAAACATAATTTTCATTTTCTGGAGTTTGAAAATATATATTTTTGGAGGCAAAAAAAAAGTCTGGAGAATTTCCATTTTTCCTTAAAAACCAGTGTTCTTCAGTTATTTTTCTCTTCTTTCTTTCTAGTCTAGAATCTTTGTTACACAGAAGTTGGTATCAAAATGGGAAAAGCACTTTTCCATGTTTTCATATTGTTTACGAATTAGAAGGAATGGAAAGCATGTAACAGAGGACATGTAACAGAGGACAAGGAAGGAATGACATTTTTCAGGCAAAATAGTATTTCCTATACGAAAAATAAGTTAAACCCCCCCCCTTACACATTTTATCAAAATACTCTTCCTTCCTGACCAGATTTTCTTGTTACTTCTAGTATATTTAAATTGTCTCACTTGGCAGCAAAGGAGCTAATAGCACTATACCCTTTAAAGCTCAGATAACAGCTGATCCATCTTGTTGAGTTAAATCTCCTTGGATGATGCTCAGAGTGAGATCAAGGCTTTATGTTGCCCCAATTCTTTACCCATGCTGAGGAGGTCACACTCTGATTCCTGGACTTTCGTGCAGGAAAGAATTTACAGTCTCTCTTTAAGATGTTTTACTTTTCGCAGATTTTAATTTCTTAGCCCTGCTTAGCAATGTATCAGTTTTATGTTTGGACCCCAAAATGCCAGACAAGAGGAAGGATATTCGGCAAGTCCCTGTGTTTATTTGACATTCCAGAATGAATACATGTTGTGTGGACAAAAGCAATGTTTTACAAGTTTTCACATCGCATTCTGAAAGGAGTGTTTTCTTTATAATCTATGTATCTTTACATAGGCTGTCGGCCAGGTTAAGCAGTGTGATGCAAAGGCTGGGCAGAGGGCCTCTATTCACAAAGGAACACTTATTTCACTTCATCTTACATGGCTATCTGTACCGTCAAGCTCACGCTGAGGGATGTTTTATACACATCACACAGTCTGCGTTGTGCTCCTGTGTCGCTGCTCTACTTTTATCCCGTTTGTGCAAACCAGGAGGTGGGACCAGCAAATCTAACCATCAACAGTGGTGATGGGGCAGAGGACAGCTTTTGAAAGGGAGTCTACAGTTTCAGCTGTTTGACATATCTTGCCATCAACCCATGTTATTGCCAAACATCATTTCTCTAGTTTCACGATGTCATGCCCTGAAAGAGATCCTCTGGAAAGTGGTAGCAGAGCAGACCACTCTGAAGGGATGATATAGTGATGCTAACAGCCATAACATGGCATAGTGCCATGCTCTCTCTTTGAAATGTGCAGTGAGAAATGGCCTGTATTTCCATGGCAATATATTATCTGCCTGAGAAGCAAATGTTGCAAAGCATAGAAATTCATCCCTGATCCATCAGTAACACAGATATTTTAGTAGAAAGAGGGTTACTGGTAGAGCACTGGCAGAGACATTTGGCAGAGAAAACATTACTGGTAGAGATCACAATATCCTTAATGTACTGTTCAATTAAAGCTTCTTTTGTAATGCTTCAGCTTTCTCATTTGCAATCAGAGAAGGGGGAGACATTCTTGAGGGCTCCAGGCCACTGGAAGAAGCATGTTCAACACCTTGTTGACCTTTTGGCTCCTTCGGTAAATTTGAGCCAGTAAGTTCAGGATATACAATTGAAATCCAATACATGTAGTTAAAGATGCAAGGGTCTTCAACAAAACTAAAGCAGCTTTGCAGAATTTAGGCCCAATATTTTGATCGAAAATCCACCCACTGAACTGCCAGTTCGGCAAGTACCTAAACTCGTAACATTTCCTCAATGGGTCTGTAGATGTTTAGTGCTCTGCTTCTGCGTGCACCCCAGGCAGCTGGCTGGGTACCCCTCTCCTGTATACCTCTGGCAGACCAGTAGACTACTGCATTGACACACAGACCCTTAGGGATTTAAACCCTGTCCCCAGAGCGTGTCTCGTCTGCATACCGATTGGCTTGAACTCCACATAAAACACAACATGGCCACTTTTTCTAAAAGAAATTTAAATCAGAGGTTGTTCCTCCGCCTTTGAGATGCAACATCCCACCAGCTAGAGCTGCTGCTCAGGCTGCAGGAGGCACCAGGTCCCTGCGAGGTCCTGGCTGAGTCTGCTGATAGCAGGCACCATCTCACCTGCTCAAATCAAATCACAGGAAAGAAACAAACACTACATCCATGACCCCAAAAAAGAGACAAAACAAAATGGAGCACAATTCAAAGGTTTAGTGGCTAAGGTAGTGGCATGGCTGAGGGATAAAATGGATTTGATCTTTGTTCCTAGATATTTTTTCAATCAAAGAGACATTGAACAATGAGTGTAATTACACATAATTATACATAATTGTCATTTGGAAGTAGGGGCTGGAAAGTAAATTCACCTTGGTGTCCCCAGTGAAGTAGACATGTTTTCTGTCTCTCTTTCCCTGTGGTTCTCATTATTCCTTCTGCATAGAGGCACGGCTCTCACAGGAGGGGTGGAACCTGCCTTCAATCCCACTTTACCAATAATTTGACTGGATAAATGAGTATTCTTAGCAGTATAACACATGGTCTTAAATCACCTCTGACTGAGGAGCACCTGATGCCCCCTTTTCCACTTTGTTGGCAGCTTCTAGATTACCACATCAAATCTGCAGCAGGCTTATCTGTTACCACGGCTGCTGGCAGTGCCTTAGAAGCATCATGTGAGCTCACATGATGGAACATCCATGGTGGAACACCTAGCTACCTGCCCCTAAAAAAGGAGGCCAGATTTTAAAATACTCACTTTAGCATTTTGTGTTGAGTAATTTGACATTTGTACACACACGGGTACGCTGCACAGAGCTTCACAGCCCACTTATTAGGTATCTAACTGAGCCTGCACGGACTGCTGCACACCTTGCTCAGGCTGGGAAGTTTGGCTGTAGGAGGAACACAACTGAAGATTAGTTATGGTTGCAGTCAGGACAGCCATCTCTACTGAGCTGCCAAATGAAGGAATTGCATACTCATGTCCCAGGCATGCTGTCATCTTCCAGTCATGCATTTTAAAATGCTTTGCAAGACACAGATGAAGGTTACTAGTGATCTGTTTGTTACTAGTGATCTTTGATTGTCCACTGCTTTTATTTTTACAGATTGCAGATCATTGACAAAATATTTGATGTGCCATACTCAAGATAATACCATTGTATGCATTCTTGGATTGTAGAAAATATTCTTTTTGCTCTTGTTAGATTCTCACTCATAAGGTGCAAATAACAAGTGATGTTACTATGTTTTAAAATTTTATATATTGGTTACTGTGTATTAACATATAAAGAATATTTCAAATAAAAGAATCCTAAGACAATATGTAATTTACATAAAGAGAGTTTTTCCAGCAGCATCTATAGATAAAAAATAATTCCTGTTTATTTTAGAAAGTGTTGAAAAGGGTAAAGATTTTTTCACAGTGTCATTTGAAGGAAAACCGTCTTCATGCAACTTCCAAGAATGATGTAATCATGACAACACTGCCTAGCTCCATGAGTCTGGCACGGACATGAGACTATAGGGGATGTGTCCACACAACCATGCAAAACAAGCAGGTTGAATGACCCTGTTATGGCCCATCTCTACTACTAATGAAAACCAAACCTAGTGAGCTCCAAACAGGATGCTCCAAATTGAATTACATAGTACGCTTCCATTCGACTTCATAAACCATATCTTGGTACGCAATTTTCCTATTTTCTGGTTTATATATTTCCCAGGTTGCACACAACTTTACAAAAGAGCATCAATTTTATTAAATGATGATGTAAAATGTTTCTCTGTCAACAAGTATATTTATCTTTTCATTTAGGTTCATGCACATACACATATGCACTTTGTGGTTAGATTTCAGGACAGTTACAGAACAATTCATTCCTGAACACTTAAAAGGAATTCACTCAATAGCTAAGGGAAGAAAGGCAGAAAGCGAGAGATAATGGGAATTAATAAGCAAAGCAGGCTGCAATGAACTGGAACCATGAGGACCTTCAGCCATTTTGCACTTAACACCTGAAGCAGCATGTCTAAAGTTATTATCATTGTGATCTGAACTGAATTTATCATGGCAGGAGTAATTCAGATACTGAGCTACAAAGGAATAACAGTGAAACCCTCACACTTGCTCCTTTTATAGCCAGGGGGTGCCTTAAAGTCCGTAATTCCAGATGACAGAGAGTTCCCTTGACAAAGATGATAGTTTTAAGGACATGTTACAAGCACCAATTTCAAACCTTGGCTCCAGTTTACTTGGGTTTATCTGCATGCCTGAGGTTTATGCATTAAAAAACACTTTTCAGTACTGACAACCTAGAAATAGAAATTTTTTTTATTGTACTGGAAGACAGTTATACCAGAGCTGGTTTTTATTAAATTCATTGGTTGTTCCCAATTGTTCTTTTTTTTTTTTTTCATTGGGGGTTTCACTAGGAACAGTAAAGCCTGTGGACCTTATTTTACTTTGTTTGTAAACACATCACCTCTATGCAACAATGTTCAAAATGAAGAAACATAAGCAAAAAAAATCTCCTTATTGTGAAAAAATGCAAGAGAGGAAAATTTTACTGCTGCAGACACACCACTTGTGTTTCTAACTAAAGAAAACCGAAACAACCAAATAAAAATAAAATAAATTGCCAAACTATGACCCTTCATATCCAAACTTTGGCATTTTTATAGATGACAGCAATGAACAATGAATCTAATGCAAAGAGACCATCATAACATGCCCATAGATATTAAAGCTTTCATTACTATTTAGCGTTGATGTAGTTCTCTCTTTATCAAGTTCATTAGTGAGACCAACAGTGAACACTTTTAAAATTCTACTTAACTACATATGTTAAAAAAATTATGTTACGAATCACTTTCCACTTAATGTTCTGAGGTCTACTAATTAAGAAAGAGTAAAGAGACATAACTGGTGAAAGTTGGGCAGAGGAAATGAATATATGTTTCTTCATAGTTATAAAGAGAAAAATATCAACCTTAGCTCCATCCAAGGTCTGAGCTCAGTGCTGATTTAAATTAGATTACACATTCTGAAACCTCTGCTGTCACAAGAGTTTCACTATTTCTGTCTGAAATTTTATAAGACCGATTCTGATTAAAATGAAGAAAAAGTCAGGAGGTCAGCCCATCCGTATGCTTGCTTTTTGTCTAACAGCCTAAGAACTAACCTCTTCCCACAATGAAAGAGCAGGTTTGGATACGTAGATCATGCTTTCTACAACCCCAGCTGGAAAAGATTTCAAACTTTTTCAGTAGATCTTGCTGAGATTAATTGTCGTAATTAGTTTGAGATACCAGGTAGAAGTACATGTAACTTGAAATTATTTTGCCTCTTTAAAATATGGCTGTTACAATTAAGCAGAAGCTGGTCACATTAATCTCTGTGTAGCCAAATAACAGAAGCTGCCCTGGAACAGGACAGGATTTCCAGTTTATGACCTGTAGACCTTGTGAGGTCCACAAACTACTTCAAAAACACCTGTGAAAGGTACAAACATAATGCTAGGGGCTCAAATTCAGTAAGCAAGAAATGGTACCTCTGAGTCTACCAATCAAAAAGGATGAAAACCACTGTCCCAAAATATTTCTGTGCCAGTCCACCCTGTGAGGGTTAATGGCATACACAGGAGTTCTGCTAAATGTCACAGTAGTTACTATGCTCTAATCCTGATTCCCAGCCTACTGTAGCTGCTGTAAAATATATAGTAATAATTTCCTGAGGCAGGGTAATGTATAAGGAATGTCAGACCAGGCTCTGGACATATTTGCCTTAGCTCTGTTTTATTAAAGTGAAACTTTTATTAAGGCATGTGGTGAATTGAGCAATCTGCATGATTCATGCAGTTGTAAACCTATTGCTACACTCACAATAAATCAATGAGCCATTGTCGTATGTTCACTGTACGGTAGATTAAATAATAAGGGGAAAAATCAATGTGGAAGTATTATTCAGCCATATGAAAGTATTAAAAATGTACTCCAAATGTATTAAAAGCACCAAACTGTAGTTGAGCTAAGCTTTATTCCATAAACAAGTTTCCTTGTATGCAGGGTATTTATTTACTCATGGTCTATATAAGAGTCAATATAATTAAGCAAGTTAAATTATGTCTTTCACTGAGTTATTTCTGATTGGAACATACTCTTATGATTCACACAGTAAAACTATGGGCCAAGGCTCCAGCCTGACCTCTGCATACCCTCAACTCTACTGCTCAGAGGGAAACATGAGAAGGAACTACTCCTTCAGGACCAGGGCTGTCATAGGAAGATGCTGATTCATCACTCCGTTGATGCCAGAGTTGCAAAGGGTCATTTTGGGTTGGGGCTAAAAGAAATGGTTGTGGTTTCTCTGCATATATCCACATACCTCTGATTTTCTCTCAGCCCTCTCTGAATTCTCATCTCCTTCAGGCACAGCATGCCTGTGCAAGGCATTAAGGGGGGAAGTGGGAGTGAAATAGATGAAAAATTCTGTTTTCCTTTTTCACAAGAGAAGAGAGGAAATGGATAAAAGACTTTTGCCAGTTCCTGGGTGGAACCGTGCTCAATATTGATTCAAGGTGATTATACAGAAGTGAATACCATCCATAAGTATCCCTGTAATATAAAGAAAGAGATGAGAACCAAAATGCATTATGCTTTAGATTTTGCGCATAAATGACATTGTTTCACAGTAAGAAGCAAAGCATGCATTCAGTCATAAACTTATATGTTTCTTCTTCTCTAATATGCCCGCTCTCTCAGTGGGTTATTTAGATTGTTTGAAAATCTATTCAAATTCAATCAGAACATTTACAATTACTATTCATTCCCATTATATTTCCAATGAGCACCTTGAGCAGAAGCTTGTGTCTTTGCTGTTTGAAAATGCAATGCTGAAATGTATTAAATTTTCTTTAAAATTACAAGGTTAATCAATGTAATGCAGACTCATTTTCTCTACTATTTTTCACACAAACTGTCTCTGTTATTGTTGCTAAGCCATTGCCAAGGTTGAAGAGATTTCTGATCTGACCTCAGGGACAACAACTCACCTTCAAGGAGTGGAAAGATCTGTGTGTCCAAGGGAATAACAGCTGACTAGGTGACAATCACAGCTCTCCAAAATCGTTCCTAAAATATGCTTTAAAATCTACAAACCATATACTTGATAATCCCCTTAAGGATACATAATCCAGATACAAACAGGAAAATTGAGACATGTCCAATTTTTCATATTCTATCATGTCAAACAGACATTCCCAGAGTATGTTTCTTGATTGTAAAGTAGACCAATCACAGAGTCTCCTCAGATGGGTGACTAATTGGGAGTGGTCTGACAACGTGTTATTTTTTTCATCTCTTAGGAAAAGCAGAAAGTCAAATGCAACATCCAATGCTATGGGTCATCATGTAGATTTGGGATTCTTCTTGGCAAGACTTTGGATCCACAGATCAATTAATGCTCTACTAGCAATCATCTGTCTTTCTTGTTGGTGACTGTAAGAATAAAGATAATAATTTTGATTTATATAATACAGTGTGCTCTCAAAATCCAGTTCTGAAACGGCGTTTAGAGTGGTCAGTTTTATTTAACAGCTAAGCGGCTCCACATATCAGAGGGAACACAATATATACTGGCTTGCTGTCTGTAACTTAAAAGACTGTTGTAGACATTCCTCGTTCCAGTCCAATTCCAGTCACAAACCAAAACACCATATTCTGGTTTACAACAGTTCTTAACAGGTCTTAAACTTATGGTTAAAAGGAGATTGAATAAAATCACAAACATTTTAAGGATTTCTCCTTGTGGGAAGAGTTCAACAGCTCATACAATCTCCTTTCACTCATCCTAGCCTAAGCTGGCCTCTTCACCATGAAGTTGGGCAGGAACAGCTTGAATGCTAGGAAAGGGAATAACAGAAGGAGGACTTGAACTGCCAGCACCTCCAGATCTATGCAGGGCCCTGGCGCCCAGTCTTCATGATGCATTTATTAGCTATGATACATTGGACTAGGTAGGCAGAGAATTGGACAACATACTTTTACCTTCACTCTCTGACCAAGTTAGTAGACTGGTGACATTTACAAAGTCAAGTTTAAGATTTTTCTGTATATGCATAGTGGCACCTAACCACAGAACGAATGTCACACTGATTAAAGCTGTGAAGATTAATCCCACTCAGTTTTCAGGACAGAAAGACAAGCTTATAAATTCTGTGAATTTTGACAGATTTATGATATTTTAGCACTGTCTTTCTCCATCTTTTAGATAATTCTTGGAGAAGAGATAAAAAAAGGTCTCTTTTTTTTGTTAAATATGTTAATTACTAGGGAGACACAAATCTGAGTCTGCACTGACACTCTAGCTCTGCAGACATGAGAATTGGCATCATTCTCTTCACAGTTAACTAAAATTAGTGATGGACCTGAACCAAAAGCCATTATATCAATACACTCAATTTCTAAAACCATGATTCCATCCACAAACACTTCAAACACTCATATTTTGGGGAAAAGTTTCTCATTTTACTGATTTGCAAGTGATTGATACACCATAAGCTTTCAATGAGAGTCAGTCTTTTCAATACCTAAACCACTTTTTAAAGTGAAACTTAGGCTCATAATTTATTGGGATGGTTTTGAAACTTACCTTTGGACCTACTGTCAATTAGACCTTTTAGTTGAGTCTTGGCCAAAATCAGAAGATGTAAAATTCCACGAAAATCTGCAAGTTTCCTCCTAGGAACTGTGGGAGCAAAGCATGGAAAGACATTTCTGATAAATACCCTCACTGGACACTTAATGGATGAAGTAAAAGAAAGACAAAAGGGGGAAATGTCTGAAGCAAGAACAGGAATAATCACTAATTATTCTGAGATAGCAGTATTCATTATTTCATACCTGTGATGTTAGTGTCTCATTGCACAAAGACCTGCTTTTCTCACACTCCCAGTGGAGGACAATGTGGAAGCACACAGGCAAGCAGCACTGGAATGAGAAACAGTGTGGCTGTGTTAACACAGGTTTGTACCCAGTACAACAGGGTCTGTCAAGGAGCTGCAGTGCACCTTCATTACCCGTGCTCTCAGTGCGCCACACTGGTTCGCTTATGTTGCTCTGGGAAAGTGGGCTAATATTTGGAAACATCAGCACATCGTGCCCTGTAGATGTTCCAGCTCTTTCCATGTTACTGCAGGAATGCCAATACACTGCTCCATCACACAGAATGGAAATGCTGGAGTTGCTTTCATTTAAAGGGTAAAAGTATTTCTCAGACATGGAAATATACAGCCTGAAACATTCACACTGTTGCTCAAGGTGAGATAACCAGTCAGTTACCAAAGCATGTGCAGAATTCACCTCTTGACTCCCTGATAAGTGGCTTCTCTGTTAGATTAGAGAAATTGTTATGTATTTGACTGATTAGGAACTGTACAAACAGGTTTAATTTCCATACAACAAATGCTAAGCAAATACCAGTGAATAAAAGAAAGTCAAAAGGTGCAATCACAACTATTGGTGAAACTTTCACCTCCACGGGTTTGCAGGTCAAAAAAAAAACCTGATTGCTTTGGTTCAGAAGAGCTTACGAAACTCATCCCCTATTTTCCTTTTGCAAGGACTTATTCTTTTTAACCTAAACCACCAGGTTTTATCTGGTTGGGGGTCAAACCACTGCATTTTCCCTGGCTTGCACCTGAAATCATAACTCAGCATGGACTTGTTTCATCCAGCCTCAAATCTTTAGAGTTGTGAACTCTGACAAAGCCTTTAGAGAACCTGATGTGAGTTTCAGATTTGTAATGAAACTCAAGCCTGGGCAGGTTTTGGGTTTCATTACAAAAGTTCTGCACAGCTGCACTAAAAACTCAAACCAGGTTTCATAAAAGTACCTGTTGTATTTAAGCCAGGGAGTCACAGTGGGAACTATATTTAATAAGTAAGAAGTTGTAGGAGTGCTGATGTAACTGTGTAAAAATTGTTTTTAAAATACAGGAGATTTGACATGGAAACCCCTTTTAAAAGCAGTGGAATACTTGATCCAGGACTGTTGTCCTTCTAAACCCAGCACATTACTAGACTCATTGCAGTGCCACTTCTGAGAGGAAGGACTGCAGATCTTACAAAATTTAGCTCTTGAATATGTTATTATTCTTCAATTTCTAATTCTCACAAAAGAAAAAAAAAGATCATTTTCAGCAACTGGTGGCTGGAGTGCTTCTCTTGTCACAGTCAATTGCAAAACTCCCACGGAAGGAACAATCTCACAGCTTTTGTCTGGGCCATAATTACATTCTTTTGAGTTCAAAAGCTACTCGGTTACATAGGGTAGTTTCTTGCAAGACAATCCAGATATAGTCCAATTACCAAACTTAATTCTGGTAGGAAGTAGTTTCTACCCTCTACAAGCTAACTCAATGCCTTTCATATGCTGCTGTGTTGCCCATTCCTGCCGAGACCCTCCTAGAAGATGCTGTGTGATCTTCAGTCCAGCTCTGTGCATGAGGTTCTAAGAGGAGAGAGCACTGAGTCTTTTTATTCTGTGTTTGCACCACATTAAACATTACAAGATGCTAGTCTATGGCTGGGACTGCTGGTCAGTGATCATAACTTTTCCATAATAATAGTAATAATAACAATGACAGTAAGTATCAGTTGTAGTAAATCACGAGGCTGTTCTGAGTTTGAAAGAAACCAGTAGATCTCTTATTCATCAACGTGTTTAATACATGCTTGCTTTAAACATATGAGTAAGCCAATTCATTTAATTAAAGTTGGGCACATTTAGACTGCTTTACAAGTTGCAGTCAAAGAAGAGAGGTGAAGAGAAAGATATTATCCTGGAATCTAGGAGGTGAGAGGATGCATATGACAAGACCCAGGGTCTGACAGCAGTCAGAGTCCACTTCCAAGTGAAGGAAGAAAAAATTGAATTGAATGCCACAGGAGATACTAAGATCCTAAGATTCAAGTACAGGTTAAAATGATCCAAGAGAATTAAAGTGAAGCTGAAGGCAGCAGTGGCATATTTGGATGAGGGCAAAAGGCATCCTTAAAAAATCTGAAGGAGTGAATTAAGAGATGGAAGACAACAGCATCTTCAAAACACAGAATGTGTAAGAAATTAACATTGCTAAGTTAAGAATCTCAAAAGTAACCTGGACTTTTTGTTTTAAAAAGAAGAAAAATTTGTTGCTGATTCTTCAACAGCTGACACAGGCTTAAATCGCAACCCTCTGCATGCTTCATATAGCAGGACATTTTGGGGCCATTGAATGCTGACACTTTTCTCAGTGGATCAGCATAAATATCCAACACAACTGTTTCTGCAATTGTGCAACACTGAGAAAATCCAGTATTTGATGACTCTCTGATGAATATCTACACCTCTGAAGTGGTATGGTGATGTCGTTGTCTAATGTTATTATATTGGGCAATAACATAAAATATGTTGGAATATTGGCTGGGTCAACACCTGCTAAGCATTTTTTTTCCTCTGACACCACCTGTAATTATTAATTCGGATGGGTTTTGCTAACTTTTACATTTATTTTAAAAACACATTTTTTAAAATTTGATTTAAAAAAAACATCTGACCAAGTCAACTGCCAAAACATCAACATGACAAAAGGTTAAATCATGTGATTTCCCTATTCTTTTTTTTTAAAGCATGGCAATAGCATTACATTTGCAAGTAATTCTTCTTGTTCACTTCTTACATCCCCATTCCCAAAACTCTATTTCTCTCTTGTCTTAATAGATTATAAATTCTTCAGATCTGAGAATTTATACTTTTGAATCACCAAGTGTGTCTCATCATGTGATTCCCATTGTCAAATATCTCCATCTTGGAATAAGTAATAAACTTACAAAGAGCAAATGAGAAACTGGATGAGAATCCACCTCCAGTCACGATATTAAAATTTCTGGCTGTTCACATGGCTATCATTCATCACATACATAAGTTAAATATTTAGCGAGATCTGCCTCTGTTACACAGGAATTCTTGAAACACACTTCTGCTGTAAACTTACTGTATTATATTGCAAGTGTTTAGAACACATATATGTATGTGTCTACATATGTAGAAGTGCACACATGTATTTGTATAGAAGACCACACTGGCAGAAGGTCTCAGGCCAGATTACGTGCAGACTCACAGCTTCTACAGTTCAGCACTTGCAGTGTAAGTCAGCGCAGATTTTGTGGCCTCTTCCTCCCCTGTCCATCTACAGATGAGTTTAGACTTTATTGTGCCAGCTGAAGTTTCTCCTGAATATGAGATTCTCAGCTGATGAGAGTATTGAGAGTCAAGTCATTCTTTAATTTAGGGCACAGCATTAGGTTTTGAGGTGAGATGCTTTGAATTAATGTAAGCAGCTCCTTTGAACACCAAGTGTGGTCTCTGTGTTGAAAGGCAGGAGTTGTACCTGCTAGGATATAGAGCTCTCCCAGCTTTTCACCACTCTTACAGAGAAAAGGCTTTAGCAGAGACACAGGGTTTTTCACTTAGGATCTTATGACTGCCTTCCCCTTTGTACAGGTTAATTAGAAGTGGAGGAGGAGTCAAGCAACACTAGTCTCCATCTGTTCTGCAGCTGCCACAGCTGAGGCTAAAGGTGCTGATTTTTTTCCAGTGTCATGCTAAACAGTAGGTGTGCGGGCTGGGAAGCGCTATGTTGTTACTAGTATGAGACCCGCTGCTCTCTTTAAAAACTTTTAGAAGAAGCCCAAGAGGTTTATTTGGCTCTAGAAGCTAAATAGCTTTCTATTTATTCTCTTCTGCATTTTAAATTTGTTCGCTTTAACTATTTAGTTTACTGCTTTATTAAATAGTTCTGCCATTGTCCAGCTGATTTCAGCCCAGCTTTGCCGAGAGATTAGAACTGAAGCCACCGAAAGCTCAGGCGTATGATAGGGTTAATGTGACCTACCAGGTTTCTGGACATAAACTGAGCTGCACTACATGATCAGAGTCAATTTTTTACTCCTTTTTCTCTGCTGCTGGAGTATGAATTTTACCTCACACTTGGCACAGGCCAAGAGTTGATAAATGTAGGGTTTTATCTCACAACTGTAGACATCTGTGTCTGAGCTAGTCACTGAACAGTGTAGTAAGTATAGTCAGCACAAATCATCTCATCCTGTAGTAGATGCCTAAAGCAAGTCAGGTGAATGACTCTAAAACTACCTATTTCTCTCCAATAAAGGAGAGAAAGGAGCCTGGAATGACTAGCTCAAATGTAGACACATATACGCAGATGCCAAAAGTAAAATTACTGTTTCCTTCAGTGACTTACTAAGGTACAGCAATTTGATTTACTTTGTGAGGTTTAATGCAATCACTGCTCTTGCTATTGTTTGCATTGCAATAACCTCTAGAGGCTAGGATCTGTTAGTGACAAACCCTGCATAGACTTGTTTGTCTTAGTCTTCATATATAAAGTCATCCCCAATGTCTCTATGACAAGAAGTAAATCAAAGAAAATGTTGAACTACGACTAACAGAGGAGGATTGAGATGAGGACCATCTGTACAAATTCCACATATACAAGTGTATGGAGCTGAATGGGATGCATCTGAGGGTGCTAAAAGAGTTGCTTTGCATTATTGAAAAGCCACTGTCTACCATTTTTGAAAGGCTGTGGACATCAGAGGAAGTCACAGATGACTAGAAAAGGGCAAATATTATGACCATCTACAAGAACGGCAAAAAGGAAGATCTAGGAAACTACAGACCAGTCAGCTTCACTTCAGTTCCTGAGAAAACCACGGAACAGGTCCTCATGAAGGGTGTAAAGGACAAAACTGAGAAAAAAAACAGCACAGATTTACCAAGAATAATTCATACTTGCCCAGTCTTGTTGCCTTCCACAACAAAAAAAATTTGCTTTGTTAGCAAGAGCAGAGCTATGGGCATCATCTATCTTGATTTTAGCAAGGTGTATGACATATTCTCCTACAATATCCTTGTTGACAAACTGGTAAGACATAGACTGGACAAATGAGCCATAAGACAGATGGAAAACTAACTAAAATGCTGACCTTAATGGGTGGTAGGTAATGACTCAGAGTTAAACTGACAGCCAGTCACAAGCAGAGTTCCTCAGAAGTCAATGGTAGATCTAGTCTTACTCAGTATCATATTAAAAATGTGGATAACAGAGCTGAAGGCTCCCTTACCATGTTTGCAGATGATGAGGGAGAGAGCTGGAAGTACCAGAAGGAAGATCCACCACACAGAGAGATCTCAGCTGGCTGAAAGATTGTGACAAGAACTGCTTGAGGTTTAAAAAAGATAAATGTAAAGTCCTACACTTAGGGTGGAATAACCCCAACCAGCAGTAGAGAGAGGGGTCTGACTTGCTGGGAAGAAGCTCTGCTGAGAAGGTCATGGGGTTCCTGGTGGGAAGCGAGCTACACCTAAGCCAGCAGTGAGCCCTGGCAGCAGTGAAGCTAACCGACAAGGGAACAACCTGCAGATCAAGGATTGTGATTATGAGCTATATTCAACTCTTATTAGGCCATATTTCAAATACTGTATCCGTTTTTGGTCTGTGCAATGTAAGAGAAACTGAGAAATTGTAGAGGCTCCAAGTGGAGGGTTACCAAGATGATTAGAGGACCGCAGAATCTGACATATGACAAACAGGTGAAGGAATTGTGGTTGTTCAGCCTGGAGAAGAGGAAGCTTAAGGAGGACCTAATCACTGCCTTCTAATACTCAAAAGCCAGTTTTAGAGAAGATGAATGTACATCCAAAAGATGCACAGTGACAGGACATAGGAAACACAATAAAGTTAGTTTAGGGGAAATTCTATCTGGATATAGGAAAAAAATCATCATGAGAATAATAAAACTTCAGATTAGGTTGCTCAAAGTAGTGGAGTGTCCTTCTCTAAAAACATTCAATACTTGTCTCCATAGTGCTCTGGATAACCTAACCTAAGGCCCTGCTTTTGACAGAAGTTTGGACCAGATGGTCTTCAAAAGTCCCCTCCAACCTGGATTTTTCTACAGCTTTAGGATACTACAGCAGGCTCTCTTCCTTGCCCCGATTATCTGAGCCTATAAAATTATAATCTAACCCTAAATTTTTTTCTTGCACTTAGCCAGGAAAGCCCCATGTCTGGGGCTCTTCTGACTGCAATCTCCATCAACTACAAGGGGAGTGCAAATTTCCAGTGCACATACAGACACCCGCATGGAGATAATCTCAGTGAGCATCTGTGAAAGAAACACTATGACAAAAGGGACTAAACAGGGCAGAAATCTCTTAGAACAAAGATGTTTTTGGAGAAGGTTCCTATTCCCTGAGGGCTGTTCTGTTTCAGCAGCTCTTGTTATCTTCCCGAGAGAGATATGGAGGTCTCTGCTCTATCGTTCATGCCAGGTCTAGATCAATTCTCTATTTTGCCTTATTATAATGGAGGAAGTGGAAATCCCTGCTGGATTCTAGGATTGCATGGAAACCTTAAAAACCCATGAAAAAACAATAAGGGAATAATCATTTGGGGAACACTAATCAGTAAATCACTCACCTTCTAACAGGTCAAAAAATGAGACAAGATACCAACAGGAATAGAAAGAAAAAGGAACAATAATTCAGAAAGGTATGATAAGCACTGGATAAATACTTCACGTTATGAGGAGTGCTGGTGATGTAGTTAAATAATTTTGCAGTGACATATACCTCCATGGTCAAACAGATTGTCATTCAGGATTTACAGTGGTTTGGATGGGACCTGCAGCTATAACTCTAAGGTGCTATGTTACTTCTAAATCAAGGTGCAATATGTTACAAGAAGTACCACTTTTCACATGGAACATAAAGTGTGAGGTCCAGAGTTTGACCATTCATCATTAAAGATTGAATGACACTTTTCATAAGAAGAAAGGTGTCAAACATAAAGTTCAAGCCAAATTCCAAAATTTGAAATATGGGTGATATTTAATGGCCTGTAACTCAGGTGCAGTTTGGTGTTTTTTCTTCAAACTCAACAGAAGAATTCTCCTTTGCCCTTGGAGTAAAATCGGCAATTATCAGGTCAAGGTTTGGGTTTTTTTCTGAGTGAAAATTATAAGGTAGCAAAAATAAAGCCTTGCAATGGAAGCTGATGACCACTGTAATTATGGGAAGCCCATTATTTCTTAATAATAAGTTCATAAAATTGTTTACATCCTTTAGGGCAAAAGAAACTGACTAAAATTAAGTTGTTATTAATTACACTAAGTGGAAAACATATACACAATAGAAAAGTCTTGAAACCCTGGGTGGAGCACTAAAAATTATTTGGCTTAACATATAAGCTAGCACGTCCCAGTTAGGTAAGATATGTGCTTTAGCTCTGAAGGCTGACAGTTTTTTTGAATTATAATTGAACAAATGTTCCTTCTGTATTATTTGTTATAATAGAGGTAGGGCACTCTGCCTCTCAGAAATTTTTGAATATCAGGACTGAGTCTGAAGTCCGTTTTCAGTGCTAAAAAGAATGATGTTTTGCTCCGCTTTGTCTACAAAGGTCAAATAAATTTACAAGTACCTTGAGACCAGTGGTTTATCCAGAAGAAGAGTCTTTAAATCCCATATGAGATTCAGGCATTGGCATACTATATCTAAAAGTAAAATAGCAACTGCACAATATCTCCTTTCCCATGAACAGTCTACAAAAATATAAAGCCCAGATATAAAATGTGGCCCATTCCTACTACACTGTAGGGAGACAAAACAAGGGAAGAGTAGGCATAGGGATCATCTTTTCCTAAGATTTGATAAATCATATGATCATGGAAAAGTCTAGGTCTTTAACATAAATTTTATTCTTCAACCTTGTGCATTACTGTAATGGTGTTTTTACAATGTCATAACTAGAGGAAAGTAGCTACTTGTACCATTTTCCATTAGATGTGTTGCATTACACATTGAGGTATTTTCCATTGTGAAATTTATTCTAGAGAATACCCAGGCTGAATATAATGGGTCTGTACTGAGGCCTGGGCAAGTATAAATTAGTAGACTCACAGCAATATTGGTTGGAAGGGACCTCTGGTTGGTCCATCCAGTCCAGCCTCCTGCAAGACAGTTCCCATCACTGGATCAGATCAGTTGTGGCTTGTTTAGATGAGTGTTGAAAATCGCTAAAGGATGAAAATCCCACCAATGCTTCTGATTGCCTAATCTGAACCTCAGCTTTTCTAGTTTAGGTGAGGCCCAAGAGGCCATCCTTCTACCAAACCCAGCAGGCAGGGCCCCAGACTGCACTCACAGCATCCACAGCCCAGCACCTATGGAAAATTTTCAGTTTGACAGGGTGACAGTTTCAGAGGGAGCAGGCAAATTTCCTCTTAGTAATGAGAAACAGGGAGAAAAGGAGAGGAAGAGAAAGAGCCTTACGCACTCCCCTGCTAGTTTCTGCGATGAGATTTTTCACACCACAGAGAAACACTCTTCAGTTGCCGTTTCTCAAACTACATAATGCTTTCACCGCCCTTTACCAAGCAGTATCTCTCCACCCTCTGTGTATTTTTTCAAATGATCAATAACCAAGGTGTCCATGATTTAAAGGTGAACTTACAGTAACTGCTGACTGCTTTAGTGCAAGAAAGTCTGTCTCTTGTTTTTACTATGCAATTGGTAGAAGCACTACATGTTCTTGGCAGGAAAAATAGCTAGAAACCTCAGGAATGCATGATTTCTAATTTCAACAGAGTGGTAGTTGATTAGAAGTATTAGCATAGCTTAACTTTATCCACTATCCAAACTTAATATTATCCTTTGTTTAATGCACTGATAGAAAAAGAGCACTCTCCTTTGTATGACTCTATTGTTTTCATTCTCTGAGGCCAAAGTCGGTGTTGACATAAGCAGACTCAAGTCCACCGAAGTGAATGAAGTTAAACCTCATTTTGCCAGCAATGAAAGTTAGCCTCTGGAGCAATGCTAATTATGGTTTGTTTGTATCAATTAATCAACACAAGGTTAGCTTTCAATCAGCACGTGGAAAAAACACAACACAATTAACTAAAAAACAGTCCTAAATCCCTTGATTTACCACGAAGTGGGATATTTCTATAACCACACAGTACAAGTTCAGGAAGAAATAACCAAAGTAGCTCTGAACAAGCAATCCCCTGAATTACAGCTGCAGCAGCAGGGCTCGGCTCAGGGATTACATAGCCATACCTCCAAGCTGCTGTGCTTCTTAGAGCTGGACTGGTATCCTACAGCACCACGGAATTCCCTGTAGACATGCTAGCTAATTTAGTGCAAGCCGACATGTTGCAAGCACAGTGCTCTGTTGTGTAGTGTAGATATGGCCAAAATGTTAGCTGAACTAATGGAATGAAACTTCACCCATTAAAATTATGACAGATTTCCTAAAGAATGGAAATAAAACTAGGTTTCAGAAGTTGTCCATAAGACATTAGAAAACGGCATGCTAAAAGCTGCCAGAGATACTATAGATGGTGAAAAGAAAACCACATTCATTCATCAAAAATTTCACTGTCGTGTCTGTCATTTACCCTATCTAGCTGCTAAGTGAAGTAGAATCATTGCATCTTTGGCTAAGTGCAGTGCTCAAGACATGGGAGACTTTGTTTTACTGAGAATTTTAAAAAATTGTTCATAGATGAGAACATGAAATCAGTAAATTCCTTGAAGAGTGTTCTCATGCATTGCACAATTATGGTGTACAGAATCCAAATCACTGAAGAAAGTTATTTCTCACCTGTACAGGCAAGACTGAACATTGAGTTGATCTAATTGATGAAAGAAATAAAAAGGTATGTTTGGCTCTGTCTGTGTCTGAATGGCATCATAAGAGCTTTACTGACACCAAATGGTTGGGATTTCTGGGTTTTAATTTATTCAAGCATTGAGCTTTCTGCAGGCTGAGTTCAAGTACCTGAGTGCAGTAAGGTGTAGACTGAACATCACATGAGCCTGAAGGAAAGTGAAAAAAATCATTTAGAGAGTAAAGGGAATTTCATTTCAGAAAACAGAGCTCTCGTGCCAACGGGAAAGTGCCAAGACAGTGCCAGTGAGAGATCTGGATTTTGAAGGAAGAGTCAAAACCAAAGCCGATCTTTAGGCAACAGAACAGTGTTGAACAAACAGGTCTCCTGACTCCCCCTTGCTTGCACTTAAGAGAGAATGTAAGACAAAGTGGACTTTAGAGAGCATTCTGTACAAGTGCTCTCTCCTTGAGTGATTCAGTCTTATCCTTTTGATAAAGTAGCTTCACTACTTGTATATTAAGTGCTAACCAAAAGTTTTCTTCTTTTGAGTTTTCTGCAGCTGGATGTGTGGCTGTGATGTGATGGGTGAAGTATTTGAATGCAATAATGACTTAAATTCCAGCCTCACCTTTAAAGATAGCAATCAGCATTATAAATAGGGCAGGAAGATGATGGGTTAAGACTATATAGCAAGCGAGCTGAGGAAAGCAGTCTTCTAAATCTAGGCATCTAAATTAGTGTGAATGCTGCTCACTCTCCTATTCGTTCCCAGCCTTGCAATTTGATGATCCTCAAAAACAATGACAGACTAGTCCAAATGAGTGCAGCAGAACACTTCCCAAACGATCAGTCAGGGAAAAGGGCCAGAGATTACAGTGCCTTTGTTACCAAGTCGGCTATGGAAACCAAGGAGAAGAAAGAGGATTTCACATTTTCCAGGGGGAGAAGGGGGGGAGAAGGGGAGGAGAAGAGAAAAAAGGTGGAAGACCTGCCTGAGAAATAGTATTCTTTTGCAGACTAAATTAGGTTTCCTGAAATGACATGCGAGGTTGAGCCACTGGTATTCTGTTTGAGGATGGGTTCTTTATGAGCTACCAGTAAAACTGCTTAAGCATCTGCTTTAACATCTGAGATACCATATTTCTAAAGAAAATGTAGGACAGTGCTGTGAATTCTAATCAGCAGCCAGTAAAATGCAGTCTTCTCAGAAGAGTTTTGTCCAGCGAACAGAATACTCAGACAGACGTTGCTGTGTTAAGGAAGACCAGGGACATTAGACAAGCAAACAGAACGAGTAGCAAAGGATCTTAAGTGAAAGCCACCAACCAAAAAAATGACGGAGAAAGGGAGTTCATCATTTAGCAATTTGCAGGCCTTTTAGTGGTACTGGATCACCAAAGGACATCTGTGTAACATTTTCATCAGTCTGACAAGAGAGCCAACATCAACATTTGTCCACAGGAACCAAACTAAATATTTAAAGGTGAACTGCAAAGCTAAAATAAAAGTTGAGTTAATCATGGAAATATGCACTGAATGACCCTACTTACAAGGTTGTTGGAGACAATTCATCACAGAAACAAGTTGAGACTCCTACTTATCAAGTCTTTTTCTGCTTTTCTGAATTTTCCTATAGATTTCCTGCTTTTCTAAGGATGCTAAAGAAAATATTCTGTGAGGACTGCAGAAGTCGTGTGTTATCATAGATACTTGACGTCAGAATAACATACTGTGTGATCTTCAGTGAATTAAGAAAACCTGGAGGTCACCCTCAAATAAAAATATAAGGTCAGTAATGTCATTGTAGCTACCCTGATTTAACTCCAGGGTGCAGTCTAATAGATGGGCCCACATACCTCCACACTCGCTCTTTGCTTTTCCTCTTTGAGTTTTGAGCAAACAAGTTTACTACACCTTCACTGAGGCAGATTTTAATAGAGAACCTATTTAAGAAAAATCAAGAGTTCTTCCAGCAGTTATGTGATTTTGACTTGGGGTTGTGAAAGGGCTGAGCAATAGGAAGAAATAGATTATTTGTTCCAGGCAATTACAAGGAAAATGGAAAATTATTTTTAGAGGCATCAAAGTGTTTTCAAAATAAGATTTCATATTCTGTTAAAAAAGATCCCTGGAATCTTATTCTTGGATTTTCTTGGCACTTTTTGGACTTACATTATTCTTACAGCCATAAAGTTCCCCATAAACCTATTTTTCCTTTATTCCAGCAGCAGTGTCCAATCTGTGGCACACACATCAACTGCCACATAATGAGCACACAGTTCAGCTCATATTCCCTCTTCTGCTTCCTTCAGAAGAATAGAAACATGCAGAAATAGAGACAGACTGAACACAGTGATTCAGAAACTTTGGACTCCAAGAAAGCACGGGGCCATTCCGAAGCATAAAAGCCCTGAACACTTATTCCAAAGCACAGAGAAACCAGTGGGAGTCTGGCTACTGAATTCAACAGGCTTTGGAGCATACACATGCAGACAGGGAGAGTTCACCTGCACAGTCAGCTTTAGGAAATGGCGAACTAACATCATCTTTTGAAGGTGGCTTCCCACAGCCAACTGCTACTTGGGAGCTGTGCGGGAGCAGTGGAGGGGTGCCAAGCATGGGTTAGCCTACCCTGCCGTGGGAGTTACTGCATCAGGCATTGCACAATGCTGCAGCAGCTCTGCAACTTCTAGATCAGTTTCCCATCTCTTTAGCCTGGGCCCTGGTGAGAGAAGATAGGCGGTGCTCTGCATCCGGCACCGGAAAGGCTCTCCATGCAGGGTGGACAATTGCACTAGTCTTCAACTACGTGGAAAAACCACAGTCCTATTCACCCTTACAGGTGAGCCTTTTTTTACCTGTGAGTTTTCTGGCTAACCAACTGCAATTTGACCCAGATTTGGTGCTTTTTTCCACATTTAGTTTCTGTTTCCATACCGCGTTAATGAAATGTTTGGACACTTTTTGCTCACTAAACTTGAGAGCAATCAGAGACCTCCTTGACATTAGCACAGACCCTGAGCTTGGGGCAAGGTTTTGGCAAATCGGGCTGAGATTCAAGAAGGTTAATCAGAATTACTGTGAAAATAGTGAATCATTAACCAATAGTTAATAATCAATGGTTAATTAGAAAAAATGAGTTAAAAGATTGGGAATTGATTTTTTATGTCTGATGGGAAAACCAAGCAGAAGGTGGTGGCTTCATCTCAGATTTACTAATCATTTTTCATCTATTTATCGTTTGGAACTGATACTCAAAATGATAATAGAAAGAAGTAACTTGGGACTAAATAAAGTTTCACATCAGACATAAAATCTCACATAGTAGTTTTGTTATTAAAAAATCTATAAAGTCCTGAAAACATGAAACTGTTCCAGAACCCAGAAAAAATGATGGGAGCTTGGCCACTGATTTCAACAGGCGTTGGAACAAACTCTCTGTTAGCTAAGCACACAGCTATCAGTGTGGCACTGAGCCTGGGTTAACACACTCTGCCTCTCATCAGGACTCATTGTTCCATGGCATGCCTCAAGAAAGTCTCACAGCTAGTCATTAACCAAGCACGCTCGAAAATATATGGATGGAGATGTTTGAGGATGGTTCAGAGCATTATCACGAGAGCTTTTAAAGAGCTGGACAACATGCCTCTTGTGAGGCACAAGGTCTTAGCTGTGATGAGCATAACAAGGAGACAAAAAATAAGAAACTATTTTTCTGCAATCTGTGAAAAAAGAAAGTTGATAGCATCAGGCAAGGGAATAGTATTTTAGTAGATAAAATGCCTTCCAACAGCTGGAAACTGGAGTAATACAACTCAGGCATGAAATTACAGCGAGGATTACTAACTAAAGGGACAACACACTAAGAGTTGTAGTTGATTCTACATCACTGGAAATGTGTTCATCAGATCGGCCTTTTTAGTGAAACATATACTCAGGCATCCAGGGAATTCCTATGGCTTTTGCTAAGTAGGAAGTCAAGTTAGTTCCAATGTATTAACGTTCCAATGCATTACAATTTGCAGCTCCTTCAGAAATATAGTATCATAAAAGACAGTGTCACTCACAATTACTCAGACGCCATTTCTTGTTCTCAGACCTGTCTGAGTATACTTTAAAGCAACCAGCACAGAACTAAAGGGAATTCCACCCTAGATCCTCTCCAGTTGTTGGCTTGATCAGTGGTCATGAAGGAAAGGAAACGTGAGAACCAGCTGACGAACAGCTTGTTGACAAGGCTACATGTAACCAGAACAACAGCAGGACAGTCATCTAGGGAAAAGTTGACACCTGCTGTAGCAGAAATTAAGAGTTTACAGATGTTGCAGTTAGGGTAGTCAGCTTCTAATCCACACCCTCGTAATTCAAGCCTCAAAAATTCTCCAAACAATTGTAATAAGGATGAATCCAAGCAGTTAGGAAACTGAAGCAAACAAGGCAGAGCAGCTGTTTTAATTAGTGCTTTGCTTAACCTGAGAACCATACCCCTACTCACTGGGATCATTAAAATAAATCAAGTTTTACATGGGTAGTGGCATTTTATTTTGCTCTTCTGCAGCATCACTGTTAGAGATAAGTATGTGCAGAGACAAGCTAGCAATACTGCACCAAATCTTGGTCATAAAAAAGAAATCAAATTAATTCCAAATCACATACCTGCCTAGCACTAGGATAAGGAGTTTTCTGGGCTCATCTTTATGTTACTGTTATTGGATATTTTTTTCTCTTTGAACAATGAAATTTAAATCACAGCTGTCCACTGCTATCTTCATTCCTGGAGAGCATTCTAACTAGTTTTATGAAACATAGTTTATGAAGCATGAACAAAACATAGAATCATAGAACAGAATCATAGAATCGTTTAGGTTGGAAAAGACCTTAAAGATCATCTAGTCCAACCATTAACTCTACTCTACCAGGTCCGCCACTAAACCATGTCTCTAAGCACCACATCTACATGACTTTCAAACACATCTAGGGATGGTGACTCAACCACCTCCCTGGGCAGCCTGTTCCCATGTTTGATAACTCTTTCAGTGAAAAATTTTTTCCTAATGTCTAGCCTAAACCTCCCCTGGTGCAACATGTGTGAGTATATTCATATGCACATGTCTAATGGTATGTTGGAGTCAAGGAGCACACAGTGAATAGCAGGATTACAGGAACAGCTGATTACAGGAATAACTCTCAAGCTCAACACAGAGTTAAAATGCTATTCTCTAAATCCTTCAAGCTCAGTTCTACTGCATTATACAATACTATAAAATGTGTTAGCTGTTTTTAATTAGCATACATAAATATGTTGTGATTAAATGGGTGAAGAGGGCACCCAACTAGTGGTCTGTGAGTCCTTACGTCTTGGAACAGTTTTGTGGTGGCAGACGGTTATGCCAATACAGACACTACATGGAGGTGGTCAGTGGTAGACAGCTACCTTCTGCATGTTGTAACACATCAACAACATGATGGGTAAAAATGCAATACGGAATAAGCATTAAAAGGCGTTTGGGTAGAAAAAATATTTTTGAACACTTTTTCCATTCTTTGACAGCTAGAAAATCCCTTACCCGATTTGAGGAAGAAAACAACTTTCTCAAAGCTGGAAAGTTCTAATATTTTGGAACTCTGTTTTGTTTATGTTTGAGAAAGTTGTGGAACAGCAACAGGCAATGAAAGCATACATTGGCACAATTAAGTCTGGTAACTCAAGAAGCCAGATATTGTTTTCAGTTCTACACACATTTTAGCTAAAATTTGCCAACCCACTTGAATAGGCTATTTTGGAAACCAGTGGTGACAACATGTGGATAAAGTTCTGCTCTGCTACTTACCAAATAAAGGAGGCTTTGGCTGGAAAAATAATGATTTGTGAAATGAAATGAAAGGAGGCAAGATGAAGCTCTGGAGAAATGTTCAAGAAGAGAAAGACTACATATAGAAATGGTTCTAAGGAGACACCTTATCCAAATTAAAATGTAGTTACTTTACAGGGCATAGAAAGATCCTCATATGTTAGCATCATTAAGAGATAGTTTTTAAAGAATAATAAATAAATATATGTATGTATAAACAGAAGAGGCCTTCTCCTCCTGAGATCTTCCCTGTGTACTCTGCATTTTCCAATGCCTCCCTCTTTCTGGAAAAAATAAACCTTAGAAAACTTGTCTATCTGAACAACTGAGAAGAAACATATCTCTTGCTTGAGAGGGGCTTTAAAAAGAGAGCAGACAGTACCAGGAGAGGGAATGACATATTACCAACTAAAATGCCAATAAATTACATTCAAGAAGTTTTGTAAAACAATATATTTTTTTCCTTATATCACAGTTTTTTTGAAGAAGCACGATGGGTGGAGGAAAATGAGGTGACATCCAAGCTAGGTCTAAATCGAGTAGTTTGCAACACAAAGAAGCTGCTTACCGTCGGTTTTGTACTTGATTCCACTTAGAGTGCACAACTAACCATGTCTTTGTGCTGTGTCTCATTTACACTCAGTTCCCATAAAAGAGGCACAGGACCTCTGCACCTGTACCCATTCCGGACATTGATGGTGAAACCTACTTCTCGGAAAAGAGACAGAAAAGTCACTCTTTAAGGTCCAAGAAACAGCATTAGGATTCTTTGTATAGTCTTGTTCAGACTCTTCGATTCTCTAGTCATTTTTCCTTATTTTACATTCCTGTAGTCATTTCTTGAAAGAGATATTTCTGGTTTTAATATGTGCATTTTATGCAGTAGCTAGCACAGTAGGCTATCAAATATGCATTGGATTCCTAGAAGTTTTATTAAAGAACAGCCAAACAAATATAGCAAATTTAAGTTACATGCAGGCTCTGAGTTTGATGTGGCTCCAAAAGATAAGTCTCATGCTTTGTCCATGATTTGGGTTTGGTGTTATTTGTATTGCTGTAAAGGAAGATAAAAACCTAACAACCTGTCTGATAGATGGCTCAAACCCTGATGCTATTACTCATGGAACAGCCTAGAAGCTGAAAAGAGTTAAAGCTGAACAAACTGGCCCATTACGAAATGTGTTTTCTTTAAATGCTGTAGAGTAGGTTTCAAAGTAATTTCTGCACTATTTAAAGTCATCATATTGTGTGTACAGTGCCAGATAAAATGTTGGCACTACAGGCATGCAAAAGATAATGATTTTGCCAAAATATCAAAAGGGCAGTTCATTAAACATCTGTAGCAAAGAAACCGTGTTCAAAGAGAAATTACAATGCCATTCCCAAAATGCATGCCTATACCTATGAAACTGTGAAGCGTACGTGACCGATCGGAGAGTGTATATGGAATTGCCAAAGGTTTTGTGTATTGGTCTAACTCTGCTCTCTGTAAAGTCAACTCGGGTCTTACCCTTGTCTTTCCTGTTAGTAGAGGTAGGCCAGCAATGACTGAGAGCTTTAGAATATCCCATCTTGCATATCAAATGCTAAACAACTCAATAACAGTGCTCTTGGGTTAAGGTGAAGGTGCTACCCTGTACAATCATTTTACTGTATGTAGGATCTGGAAATGCAGTGCGGTGTATTTCTGTGACTGCTAAAACTGTAAGATCTGGAATGCCATCCTGGAGGTTTTCCAGGTGATTTCCACGAGGAACACTTTGTAAAAGTTGTTACCCTTCTAAGCAGAATATGTTCCCAGGCCTGCATAGGAGCAGAGATTGGATTATAAAGTGCTAAATGTTTTTTACAACTGTATCAGCAACAATACTGTATGGATAACTATTCAAGGGAAATTATTTTTACAGACAATTTCAATGGATTTGTTCCAGTCCTCAATTAAATTCATATTTCTGCATTCAAAAATGTAAGATAACTTATCTTATACTCATCCCATTGTGAAACCAGGATATCCAATCTAGGACAAATCTCTTCAGTCTTCCTATTTCCTATTATTTTCATACAATGTTTTCAAAACCTAGAGCATGAGCGAAATGGCATGAGAGAGAGTGTAGAGAAGCTGAGTCTCCAGGAAATATACAAAGCTGATGCTGGTCATTATCATATGACCTGGACAGCCAAGTAGTCTGAGCATTTAGCAGGCTAGGCAGGTACATGATTATGGGAGCTGACAATAAAAGGTATTTTTGAATACAGCGAGAGTTTAGGGGTTTTCTCGAGTGCTCACAAGGTGGAGCAATGAGGTGTCTCATTGATACATTAAGAATTTACTTTGTAAGGCACCAGCTCCTTGTTGGGTGTCTGTTGACTTCAAACCCTTGGTGAAGTACCCCTGCCCTAAAAAAACACCACATACGTACTTCATGTTAGAGGAAAAAAATATTAAACATGACTGATTTAATTAGATTACAGAAGGAGAAGAACAGTAAGGGTTAGGGGAGAAAAAGCAAATAGGAAGCTATTTGAAGGACTTGGGTTGAGTTTCTAGCACAGATCTTATTGTTAGTAAGGAATGACAAATTTGGGACTGATGTATGAGGAGACATTATAGGTAAGAACAGAAAAAAAAGCTGAGGAAGCTAAGGTAAATCAAGTAGTGATAATATTTGCATAACTGGGTACCCATGAAAACAAGTCTAAAAATTCTGTTCAGCATGAGGTGCCAAAGGAAATATGGATGAAGTCAGAACACCATCTCAAAGACATAGAGACAGCCTCACTACCCTTATTCTCATTGTTATATTTCCTTTAAGAACTATGTTTAGGCAATAATTTCAGAAGTTCACAGCACCAAAGCCAAGGGGAATCTCACAGCAAGCCAACAGGCACAGCTGAGTTTTGCCCATGATTTATCCCTCTAAAACTACCTACCCAAATGAGTCTTCTGGGTAATACCCTATGCACTTTTCAATTATTTTTTTTCTTCAGAAAACCATACAAATTAATGTGATATTATTCACACAATTGCCACATGTAAGGTGTGATCGCAAGAATAAGAGTTGGGGAAATAACTGGTTGGTTTTTTGGAGACTTTTAACATTGTATTGTTAAAATTTATTTCTTGATTGAAAAATTGCAGTCATCAACTGCATTTTCAAATCAGAAATAATTGCTCCAGCAAAATATTTCATCTTGCACATTAATGTAATAATTGGATATAGAAGAACATTCAGTGCCTTTTTCCAAGTAGAAATGCTTTTTCTATTTTTCTTTGCTTTTCAGTAAGAACACTGTTAGACTATGATATGTTATAATAAACTAACAAACTAAGATTTTCTGACTGCAAATATTACCCCATCTAATTTGCATTTATTATTGTGTAGTTATTAAACTTTATGTCATTTAAGACGTTTTTTTGAATTCCCTGATAACCAAGCAAAAAAGAATTTTGTATTCTCTTAGTGCTATCTTATCTGTTCTAGCAGCATCAAAACTATGCTCAATTTGTACAGATATTGGATGCATTGTTTAAAGATTCTTCAGCTGAATGCCTTCAAATCTAAATTATATTTGACACTGCAATCGCAGAAGTTCAATGACTTTTGAGTGTAAATAGTGTCATTTAACCAGGAAACTACTTACTTGTTTCAGAAAAAAGACTACAAGTTCAGTTTAGAGACTGTTCAACCAAAGTTTGTGTCTTTTGAATTTGAAAGGTTCAGATGTGCAACAGTCATTTCTGTGAGCCTGCTTGTAAGCCTTCTGATTAGGGAAAGTGGAAAAAAAGCAGCCTAATTTTGTAAAAAAAAAATATGTTGGGGTTTTTTCCTGTTGAAAAAAGAAAACAAGTCACCTTAAAAAGAGTGAAAATTAGCTGAACACTCAAAAGACACAAAAATTTCACAAAGAATACAACTTTCTTGTACAGAATCATCTGTTACAGATGAGCCAAACCGCTAAATTGTCAGTAAGAAACATTTTAGACCATTGCCAGGAGTGCAAGATTTGTCCTGCCAAGGAACAGTACCCACAACCTCTTCTGAATTCATGGGACTATACATACTGTAAGGGTAGGACCCCCAGCTTTGAAGAATGGGATCCTAATTGTGCCCTTTCCTCCCATGGCCACACAGCTAACTAACGCAGATCTGAGCATCTGAAAATGTCACCAGGTGAATCCCTTTCTGCCCCAACAAGACCGTGGCAGAATTTATGTCAAGGCTCATTTCTGAACCACGAGTTCCCTGTTTTTAAAGATAACAGTATGTTTGTAGCCATGATCACTCCTTTCTCCAGTACTCTTTTTCAGGTCTTTTCTTCTGAAGGGGTTGTAACTTGGAGTGGCTTTCCCCCGTGTTCACGCACTGAGGCTCACAGTGCTGTATCAGTCTGCTCATCAGACAAAGGGAAAGAAATGGGATAAAGCTGAAGAAAGAAAATATTTCAAGATTAGCCCTCCCAGTGTAAATCAGCGTGCGGACCTTCGCTGGGTCACATGAAAACCTCACGCTCACATTTAATTTGCCCATCCTGAAGTATTTTTCCTCCTAATGCCAAATACCATAATGCTCTCTGTCAGTGATTTGAAATTATTGTATAAGCTACATATCGGGTACACTATTGTTAATGAAATGCACACAAGATGATGAACAACTTCCTTTTCCTGCTGGAGCCCAGCTGCAACCAGGCCCTGTATCCTTGATGCTGTAAATCAGGCCTTTGTACTCCGGGAGGATTCAATCAGCTGCAGGTGTGGGCCCGCCAAGGCCCGCCTGGGATTAGGTAGCAGTATTTGATATGAGATCCCAAACAGCACCAGCAATCTACACACCACATGTGGCCAGTCTTTGGAGAAAGCAAAGGAAAAACGCTGATGAAATGTGGCACAGGACCATGGAATGCAATTTCAGACTTCCACATCTGCAGGAAAGAGAGAAAGAAAGTTCCTAATTTTACAGTGATGATGTCATTGAGAATACACGATAGTGAAAATGATGTGCCAAGGCTTTCATAAATTTAACCACTTAGGATGCTGCTAACCGAGGGTTGAGATCTGTGCGTGATATTCGTTGTCATAAATGCATTAACGTTCTGCGAAGTGACGGGCTGCTCTGTCAAAGGGTTCCTGTCGGTGTGTTGGTGTGTTGGTGGTGTGAAGGTGGCTGCACAGACTGAGCATTACCACAGCGCTTGAACCCCGTGCAGATGCAAAACCAAACTTTTGCGGAAGTTCACTTTTGTTCGCTAAACATTATCATTAAAGAGAGGCGATTCGATCAAACTTATTCCAGCCTGAAAAGGTAAAGCACTTGCCTTCAACGAGAAACAACAAAAACGGTTGTTCAGTTCACTCCCAGAGGTTAAAAGTTGTGAAGAGTTTATTTTTAACATATATCCTTGATATCTGAGGGATAAAGAAATGTTAGAACAGGTCTGGTTTTGTTATTACCATAAAGATAAAGTATATTGAAAAGAGCATGTCCTTGACTTTTTTTCTTTAAAAAATCTGTTTTCCATTAGCTTATCTTGATAGCTGAAGTTAATCATTATTTTCAACCATATATGATTTAGATATTATGTCATTAATTCATGTACAATCCATCTGAATAATGATTGTGGTTTTCTGCTTTACAAATTCATCTACTTCACTGAGAAACCAAGAGAGTCAAATTCCATGCAACATCTGGTTTCCATTTTATGTAATTGCTATTTTCAGAGTTATAATCATGTGTTATTGTAAGGACCACAGTGTCAATCATGCTGCTAATGGGGAAAATTCAATGCCTAAATACCTGAGAGAACAAGAAGCTGGCTTAAACAGGTGCATTTAGACACTTGGTTTTAAGTATAATTCTAGTCTACCAATTTAAATAAATCATTTTAAGAAGAAACTATATTCTTTCCGTACCTTCTACTAAACCAAAGTTTAATGCAAGCTTTCTACACTGTGAGCCTGGTTTTGCTCCCACCAGTTCAAAAACAGTAGCATTTGATCCCATGCAGGTTCCAGTACCATTAACCCAGTGGAGCTCTAAATCCAGTTTACTTAGCCAATGTCAGTACACAAAGTTAGCCCCCTTTTGCAAATATGAGTGGAGGGGAGAGAAATTTAGCTCCTTTTAAAGAATATCAGGTACATGTCTGCCTTACTTATCACATCCATAAAAAGGTGCAGAAAATAGACATAGGAAAAATATGACAATCCATGTTTTCAGGTAAAGTACTGTACCAAAAAATGCAGTATAGATATATATTTATAGGCTTAATTTAGAGGTTGATTACAAGCAGAGTAAAAAGTATCCATCAGTGTTCAAAACAGTTACAGCTCAATGTACAGACCATGACAGAAGGAGCTCTCTGATCAGCCTTTCTTGTATTTACCACTTCCTCTTTCTTATGATCTTGTTCATACAAATTTTCAGGTAGAGCTGACTGGTTCCTGCTTAAAAAGAAAGTATGAAACTAATATACATTTTTATAATATGCATAATATTTTATTATGGATAATAATGCATATATAGAAAATGTATGTTTACCTGTGCAGTAATTTTATGTATTTTGGGGGCAAGACTACTTTGAACAGCTCGGGGGGGGTGGGGGGAATGTAAAAATACGTTCATTTTTATCTCGGTACTCACTATATCAACCAGCAGACGCTCACTCACCCATCGCCTTTGGGCAGCAACACTCAGTGAATACATAAAGTATAACTAATCTCTACTTTTGAAAGCAAGGTAAGGAGAACAGTGACAAGCCTTGCAATTCCAGCAGCAGAGGGCTGCTGTGAACATTGCCCTTAGCAGGAGCAATAAAAGTTTTTTTTTGTTAAGAAAGGGAAGTTGCTCTCCTTAGCCTTGGTGGATGTAGTTTTGAAAACACATTAGTTTAAACCAATTAGATGGGACTAAAAAAAACCCCATTGTCTGCACCGTCTGCAGGACGATGGCTCAAAGGGAAAAGCCTGGAGACATTTACACGTATGTACACTCTTGCCATTAATACCTTCTGAATACACCCATATTTCATCCCACCTCTCCTCCTCGAAACCTGCAGGTACACAGTGGTGTAAATACAGGAGAGGAATGGGCTGTGTTTAAGAGAATCAAGACCGGGAATGACTTTCCTGACCTAACCCTGACAGCTCATCTCCGCTAGCTCCCCTGGTGAACGTTTGAAGCTCGGGCTGAAACGAGCTGCCAGGTTGGAGGCTGTGCCTGTTATTGCCATGGGAGCCACAGCAGGCACACCCCGGCTCTGCTTCCCGGGGGTTTCAGCATTAAATGCTCTGCAGCCACGTCCACACAAGTAGTTTTGCATGTATGCACAACCGCAGCTCTGCAGGGTGTGGTCGGATCCTTTTCCAGCCTGGATAAGTGCCTTCGTGCACTGCGAGGGAAGAGCTGCGTTTACCCATCTGGTAATTTTATGGCCACATTAATTGACCCAAAATAAATTTCTGCATTCGCTGCTATGCACACATCAGTCATCCACGACTACAAAGGATGCCTAAGGTGATCAAAAAAATATAAACAAAACCCTGACACTTGGGCAACCCTGAGCTGCCGTGTCATCTGAATTGCAGGCAATAGCCTATTCCTAGTAGGAACGTGCACGTAAAGGCACTTCATGTTTTCACTTTCCCCAGAAAACAATGACTGAGGTGAAGGTTCATCAGTACTGCTTGCAGGGAATGCAAAAACATGAAAAGAGACACACTGAACTAGTCCAGAACGTGGTGGAGCACACTGCAACATATTTTGGGGTATTTTCCCATCTCAGTTAATAAAGTTATATGACAAATACAAATATGCAGTTATACAAGTGAAACACACTAGGGGAGTCATGGGTGTCTAGTCAGCACTGGGGACCCTCACAGTTTTCATAAGGGGTCCCCCAAGTGGGGGATTGTGTTTGTTTCCCTTTTTCTTTTTCAAATCACTTTTCAGCTCAGGTTTAAGTACAAACCTTAGTTTTCTCTTTTTAAAAAGGACATAGCAAGCCTGAAGAAACTCCTGAAAACTTCAAAGCTAACACCCCTGATGACAGAAGGTAAATCAAAAGAACTCCAGATTTATGATTTTTTTTTTAATCTTATGATTTTGAGAGGATGCAGCTCACGATGTGTAACACACAGGGTCAGCAGAAATGCAGACATACTCTGCATTGCGAGTCTCCATGTAAAGCACAGGACACTACACCAGAGGTAGCTCCTTACTTCTTAGGGTTGACAGCGACATTCCAGGGTCTAATTTCACAGCTATTATTGCATGACTAACTGTAATGATGAATTTGTGGGTATAAGTCTTGGTATATTACATTGTTAGGCCTGTTAATAACTGTGTTTGCAAAACATTGCCTTAAAGTATGGAAATCAATAGCATTCTTCTCATATGCAAATAAATACGTTTACTGGATTTTTTTCCTTCTTAGGGATTATATTCCTCAGTTAAAGTGGCAAACAAGGCTACTTATATGTTCTTCCTGACTTTACTTACTGTTATCATGCAAATCAGCTTTACATTCCCAAGTCTGAAATTTCACCAACATGAATTTTGTAATCATTTATTAAAGTAGAGGGAACAAAAAGCTGAACCCAAAGAAATCTTCATATCCAACTATAACAGAGAATAATTCCTGTGCCACTCATGAAGCAAAACACAAATTCGGCATTTTCCATCTTAGATATGGAGACATGGAGAAGCTGAATGTATTATAATTTTCACAGAAGTTCAAATAAGTAATTGATCCAACAAAAATAGTTTTGCTAGCATTTTCTAGAAGTAAAATTTGTTGCAAGACACATGACATAAATTATTCATGTGGAATTATTTTTACCACCTTAGAGTGAACTAAAAGTTGGACAATAAGCAGTAAGAGAATTTCTTGTCTGTGCATATATATCTTTGTTTGTGTTTTGAGTATGCAATTGTGTTGCTTCTCAGTTATTGACAAAGAAGAGTCTGTCTCAGTCCATTTCTTGGGACTCATCACTGTGGTATTGCACAAAGACCACAGCAGAAGCCTAATTTTCATAAATAAGCATTCAAACAACAGAGTTCCAGAACAGTATTTTGTAACTGCTTTCAGTAGGTGATAGTCAGACGCTCTTGATTTTAGATTTTCAGCTCAGGTCTTACTCAGAGCACCCATGCTTCGTGTTTGGTTCACTATACAGTCAGGAGGAGAGGAATTCAGTTCTAATCAGGATACTCAGTCTTGATGCCAAGCCAGATGACAATGTGAATATCCCAGATGTCCATGAGCAGTTGTAATCATGTGCTTGATAGCTCTCTGCTTTGGCTGTACCAAAGGAGTACCCCTTATTTTCTTTTTTAACCTCTATTTGTCCTGTTATAAACTAGATGCACTAAAAGAACTGTTAGTGAAAGGCATTAAAACATAACAACAAAAGAAAGATCTTGTGTGGTTAAATTAGCTGAATAAATACAATTCTTGAAAGTCTTGAGAGACATCTTGATATTCGTCCTTCAGAAATTCAAGTTGAGAATCAGTTGTTTAAACATAGGTAAAACATAGGTACTTAGCACCATTTTAGATGGCCTAAGGTGTTCCACTGCCTCCACGAGCCTCTCCAGACATGTGTGGGTCCGTTGAACATTCTTATGTTAGAGGTAAAACAGCTTGTGTGGCTAGTTTGGATATATCAGGACATTTCAGATGACAGCAGACACGTATGTCTAAGCAGCTGAATTTTGTCCATGAGATTCAGATCACACAGCAAGGGATATTATGTAGGTTACTAAAACGCACTGTGAGGGGCAGCCAATACAGCCAGAGAGTCCCAGGCCCAGGTAACTATGCTGATTTAAAATTCTTGGTCTAACAGATGAATCCCACCTGTAATATCTCTTCCATCCTGTAGAAACTAGGTTGGTATAACCACAGATTATCCCTAGCCAGAAAAAAAGGCTGATCCCAATGCCCAGCTTTTAGCATGGAATCTTTGTTGAAGAAGAATTTTTGTAAGACTTCACATTAAATCTCTTTGTGCAACTCAGCTGCTTTAACACAAGTACCGAATGCCATCAGAGACACCCTCTGACACATCCACATAAGACTGGCAAGGTCTGACATAGGACCTTCTGGATCAGCAGTAGGAGGGCAGGCAGGATCCCATACTGAGCTTGAAAGGACATAAGGTGCCTACTGATAGGCAACAAAATCGTCTATGACCAAACCACAGCTATGAAGGTTCACAGTGTGATTTCTAACCCTCCTCAACACTCTGATGATGCCTTAGAAGAATTTTTTTTCATTTGCACTGAGAAAGAGACATTATGGTAAATAAAATAATAAATTATAAGGGACAAAATGATCCAAGAAAAAAATAGTCTAAATACCAGAGTCATGTTCCTAATGGTGAGGTCTATCAGGCAGTAGAACATTTTCCCAAGGGAACTCATGATAGAACTGTTGATAGCTACTTAAAACAAGGCAAAACAGTACTCTTAAGAACAAATATTTCTGTAGGGAATGATTATGTATGTGCAGGGAAATCAACATGATGACCTCTTAGCTCTAGTCCATAGACATTTTCTTTTAGTGTGTGATACCAGGTAATGAATGTACAGACTCAGTGTAAAAATTAGCTGGCTTAGGAGGATTTAAAAAGTAAACATGTGGAACACAGTTTGAAATATTCATGTTTTCCTCTCATAGGAGGCCAATGTAAATATTATTCCACATGTTATCAAGTAATTCCAAAGCTAAATGTACTCACCCCAAGAATGGTCATGATCAAAATCTGACAAAGTTCTTTTGAAAGGGCTCAGTGTATATAAATTAAAGGTAGCCCAAAGAAAGACATGATTCCATTCCAGCTCCTGGGGAAAGAAGTGAGGAACGCTTACTCTTGCTAGTTCAGTAAACCAGGTCCACTGCTAGGCCAGTCTGAGCTCCATGCAATCCATATGCAAGGCGAGGAACAACCTATCTATGCCTTTGCCCCTCCGCGAGGCCTGATTCATGATGCTCAAGCAGAACTTGGTGCATGAGCATGGACACTGTCTTCTATGCAAAGCACAGCAATCATGGTGGCTTTCATCCAGACTGATGAGGCAACAGTTTACAAAATGAGGAATGGCAGGATCATGTACTGAGTAGGTGGAAAATTCGAGCTTGGTATCATTTTCTTTCAGCCTTAGGGGCTCATGCTGTCCCCATGACTATTGCACTGTTAAGTGTGCAGTGGCTCAGCTCCCAGAAAAGAGGGATGTGGTGAGTTCCCTTCATCTACGCAGCCAGCCTGCTTAATCGCTGTTGATTGGGGTAAGCTTCTCAGAGACGGGCAACTATGCATTTAAATCTCTCCCACACTGAGCACAAGTTTTCACTTCGGAGCAATTATTCAAATTCGGATAATAATGTTCCACAGTGAAGTTGTCTCTGCTCCATGTTGAAGAAGGTGAAGATGCCTCTAATCAGCATCCAGGATTGAAGGGCTGCAGTTTGAAAGAAAATGCTAACTCCAGGTCCCTGTACTTGGTCTGTTCTATTGGTTAGCTTTAGACAGCTCCTACTTAACTTTCAGGAGTAAGGAATGACTCATTTGAGGTCATTGCATCCCTACAGGGACTGTGCAAGAAAACTATATATCTGGATTCCCCGCCTGTGTCCAGATAGACATTTATAGACATTGCACTGCCAGAAACAGATGCTGAGAGAGGGAATTCTGAACCTGACCCAATGGGAAATAATAATGATAAGTCTGTCATAAACTAATCATAACATCACAAATGGGGCAAACAATCTTTTATTGATTTGATTCATTTTTGGCTGTATCTACAGGTTTGGTTTTCAGTGAATTAATGGCTTCTTTAGATAGCATAATTAGAAAATATTCCCAAGAGTGACAAAACTAAAGAGTTTTTATTGTTCCTATCTGCACACTATCTATGGGTGCTACTCCGCTTCAGTCAGCAGTTACATTCCCTTATCCCAGTGATTAATTTCTTCCAAAGCCTTCACTGTAAATAATTACCTCCCGACAGGCAGATCCCATCTTTTAGACAGTTAAGCTTCTTTAATCACTACATTCTTAAAAATATTCTCTCAGGTTTCCTTCACAATCTATTTCTGGAACAATGTTATTGGTAGTGAAAAATCTTTGCTACCAGTTACAATACTTTCATCAGCCCCATAAAAGGAAGCGAAGCTGCTTCAGCAGGAATCATTTATGGATGAAACTTCTGGATACACACACAGCGTCTGCAGGATGCTGAAAGCCCATCTTTTTTAGTCAATCCAAGATTCAGGAGTAGAGGAGTATGTGACTTCAGCATTGCCAACTCTCGTAATTTGCATCCTGAGTCTCATGACAGTTTGCTGTTTCTTTTCCGTTAAGCTTCAGCTCCTGGGGTCATATGATTAAGAAAGAATCTCAGCTTTCCTCCTATAAAATAAATAGATTCCAGTTTCTAGACCAGAATTGCAAGCTAGAAAGAATGAACCAAAAGAAACCAGGGGTTTCACAGTTTTATCACAGTCATGTGATTTTTGAGTTATTTTTTGACTGTTTGATACTGATACAATTTCTGAATGTCAGTGGCTGGCAGTCTTGAGGCTCTCTCAGCCCAGTACAAAAGGGGAATGAAGGTGCTTACTTGGAGGGTTGCTTTACAGCATGACAAAATCCAGGGAGGATAACTGAAATGCTGCACCAGTTGTTAAATGTATATTATCTAAAGGCCACCTGCCTGGCAGATCAAGGCAAAGAGTCCCCGTGGAACTATTGAGGGTGTGGGTTTTTGCACTTCCTTGACTTCAGTATGGTTTTACTTAACACGTACACCTGCATAATTGAAATCAATCCAACCATAAGTGATACTCATGAACAAAAAAAAAAAAATACACAAAACAAAACAGAAAAAATGACAGTTAACAGGAGGACCGGCACTAGACCAGTAAAAATAGCTGATGAACCTTGCCAGCTGTTGAAAAACTGTCTGTGGGATCAGTTCCTTTGTTCTTCTCTAATAATAGTTTTGGTTTATGTTTCTTTTTTTTTCCCCTTCTTTTCTTTTACTTTTACTGTTTTCATTTTGCTTTGATGTTGAAAACAGCCACAGCTGCAATACAAAAATTATTGTTCCTACTTTCATACACAAGTTCATGCACTCAAAGGCAATTTTCTTTATGCATACACATTACATGTGTAAATGCATATTCATGTGTAAATATATACATGCACCAACACATGCAAACTATACATTGTTTGTGAATGTATCCTGATGTCAATTGACTACAAATAAAAGGGAATTAAATTTTGTCTAACAAAAAGGAAAAATTATAAACTTGAACATCCTTTTAATTACAAACCTGTAATAACATATAAGAACTTCTTCAACTCTGTGAAACTCTGCAAGTCCCTTCCAAATGTTTAATAGCCCTCTACAGATATTACTCATTTAATTATTTTTTTTTTTAAGTATTTGCTGCAGATACGCTGAGAATCCTAGACAACCTTTTAACTCACAGTCACAAGTATGACACCAGCCCAGATCAGCTGCAGCGTAAAGATAACAGAAATCAACCTTCCAGACGCACGGTACCAAGTAACAGAACCTTTCCCATCCAGCTTAGTCTAATATAGTTCCTCATATGCAGAGGAGAGCAGATAGAGCCTCCAGGGTGCTCTGAGCATATTGAGAACATGAGTTTGTAGAGTAACTTTCAAGAGCCAGAACTCTTCTAAGTTATTCATCTCATTTCTTAAGTTAGTCTCACAAACCTCCTGTGATGTTAGTAGATACAATTATTCCTTTTTTGATGGGAGGAAAGAGAAGAACTGGGAAATGTAAATGGCTTATTCAAGGTGACACAGGAAGTCTGTGAAGAGCTGCAAATTGAACCCAGGTCTTCCAACTCCCAGTTCAGTCTTTATATCAATCACAAAACCTTCCTTCCTCCACTGGATATTTAAAAACAAAAACATTTATAACTTGACAAGCAGTTTCTTTCTTCATGCATCAAATTGCATGCCTGAAGTGGATTTATTCCTTTTGAATTTGACTCAATTTACAACATAGTCCCAATTATCATGATATTTCTTAAGATACTAAAATGATAACAGATCCTAACTTCTGGAGTAAAGCTTAGGAAAAGTAGCAGAAAAATATATCGCACCAGCTCAGGTCGTAGAATCGCTTTCTCAGATGGGTCAGGCACTAATCTAAGTAAATAAACTTAAGATCGTTGATGCAACTCCTTTGACAGCATTGTAATATAACTACACAAGGGAGCAGGAGCGGGGGTCAAGATTTTTTAGTTCTGTTTCTAATTATCATTACTATTATTATTATTATTATTATTATTATTATTATTATTATACTACATCATTAAAATTCTACTTCAGGATCTCATGGCATTTTGTATTTCTCAACTAATATAAAAAATACAGGTCCTACTTTCCATGGTTTACATTTGAAGAGGTGACATTATAACCTACCACAGACATGCTGAGTATTCTTTGGTAAATCACATCTATTTCCAAAGTCTTTTTTCTTCATTGTAAATGAATTGTAATAACTATTACTTCTCTAGCAGCTCAGTTGCAAGGCTGAAATAACAGGGTGGGGAGGTCATTTTGTCTTTGTAATTTATGATAGAGTCACAGGGACCATTTGCAAGATAAGACACCACAAGACTGAACTCCAAAACTGGAGCTAAATCTCTAATGAAATATCGCCCTTCACAAAAATGTAACCAGCTCTGAAAGAGACATATCTGTGCATGTTTTAGAGTTTATGTGTCTAAATACACAGATAAAAATTCAGAAAGAAGATTAGTAACTGCATCAAAATGCATACACGCATGCACATACGTATGTGTTGAAAATACTGCTGCCTCTTGGAAATGGCCCAAGAACAGCTTCAAGTGCTAGAAATTGTTACCATTAGTTCACCTTACCAGGAAGATAAAAAGAAATTGTTCCAAGTATCTGAATAAGGAAATACAGTTTATGGAGGTGACAGGAACACAGCTAGCAGCAGCACCATTTTATTTGAAGTTTTTAACTATTTCAGTATTTCTCTTCTAAATTACTCCCAGTCATTTTTACAGTGCCAGCAGCCAGAGTGAACTCTCCTTCCTTTCATCCTGTCTGCTTCCTTTGGACACTTCCCATCCCTGCTAAAAACATTTCACAATGTTCAGTGGTGCAGTAGATCTACAACAGGAAACAGCTGGTATTGGCAGCTGGCAGGCACAGGGCAAGATGGGGCTTGGGTCCCAGCACTGAAGAACCTGTGACCCAGCACATTGTCTGGCTTCAGGTTATTACATGGTGAACTCTACCTAAAAACAGTAGCATGGCCATCAGGGGCAGCAGAGCCCTGCTGTGAAACAATGCTGACCTCTGACAGGTGGTATGGACCGTATGATAGAAGGAGGAAAATAAGATCTAACTTCTAGCCAAGGCTCTCTGTCACAACTGTAGATGGTTGGTGATAAGGTTTATCAGTGGGCTCTGCAGACACTGTGTTCATAATTTGTTATACGGCAGGAAGCAATCGTTATGATTTTGAGGGGTGGGTGGGGAGACTATTTAATTTGTAGCTGGAGCCACTGCCAGCTCAACAAGAACAGCTCCAGCTTCCTCTTGAATTTTAGTTTTCCTGGAAAAAAATTTCATATTGTCTGCCAGCCTTCCTGCCACAGGGGAGAGAACCTAATAGGGGAAAGTCATCTGCTTTCCCTCCCCACTGAGGACTGAGCGCCGCTCACAGGAGGGAGGAGAGGACAAGAAAAGCCCAACTTCCCAGGGAGAAAATGCTTCATCCCTAGACTTCTGGCTCTTGAGTGTCCCTCCACCAGCCTAATCCTAAAATGGACACCCATATTTTGAATGGAGACATAGGTGTGTCAGAGGAAGATGTCTATTTTCAGGATCTCCAAGATGTTAAAAAATGCTATTGGGAAAACAGGGGAAGACCTAAGGCTATAAGTCGTTGGAAGAGAAAAAGGGCTGCGTGGAATGAAGAGAAAAATGGGTGGTGACAGAACTGATGAGACTAGAAATGGTAGGAGAGCTCTAGCAACAGGGCACTGGATTGTGTTATTTTACACATCTGTGGGAGCTGGGACGCTAGGGTGACCCTCTAGGCAATCAGGTGCTCTGGGGCTGAAAAGAGACGGGAAGAATTCCAAAGCTTGAAGACAGACGAAACAATTCAATGTAGTCATTTTTAAATAAATCAGATGAAATATACTCATACTTTGGGAATTAATCCCACAGTTTTGCAAATCAGGCTTGTGATTTTTGATCCTCTGGAATTGTCAACACTGTATGCAGTGCATAACCACAAATGTGATACAGCTTTTTCTATGGGCGCAAGGAAGAACAATAAAGTGTCTCCTGGAGCATTTACAACACTTATAAAATGACTTTATTTTCCTCTCCCAGAAACCAGGTTCATGAAGAGTCATGGTCCATCAGCAGTCATTTGCAGGGACAGCCCACCAGAAAACTGAGCAGTAAAGAGGTTTTCTGTTCTTGCCAATCAAATAAAATTTACTTGTCCCATTTATTTTGCTTCTCTTGTTTTTTTTCTCTTTAGGCTGGGGTGTATAGTTCCACTGCCCAGGTCTAAGGTGAGCACATACCCACATGGCTTTTCTGTGCTTCCTAACGTCACGCACCAATGCCCTCCCACACTCCTTTGTTCTCCTACACATGGATTGGCCATTCTGCTGTCTACACCATACACAGGGATGTAAACTGGTACTCAGTTATGACCTAGGACTAAAGCAGACAATTCTTGAAGCGGACCTCTGTAGAAAAGTAAAAAGTATCTTCGTTTTTGTTCTGTTCTTTATGCTGTCAGTTTTCTTGTGAGTGCTGCAGTCTATTCAGTTAGAAAATTCAGTTTCTTTTGCTGAAGTAGATTTAAGCAAACGATTTGATAATGTTGTAATTAAAGGTACGTTACTCTTCTGTCTTTCAAATGCTGCCTGAATACTAGAGCTTATTGTATTGGGTTTTTTTATCTTGCACATTTCCAGTCCTGACCCTTTTACCTTTGGTCCTGCTGTCTGTCACTCTGCCACCCTAGTAAGTCAATCAAGCTAGAGGCACTGTCATAAGGAACACTTTTTGTTTTATTTCAGAATGAGTGAAGCAAGGGGCAGTGGTTGAATAACATGACCTATCAGATTCCTATGAGGATCAAAATTTGATAATTTTAGTTGAAGCAGGTTGTATGAAGATCTTACTGTTATAACCATGAACCCAAATCCGTGGTCACCGTGGGGCAAGTGCGCTAACTCCATGTCAGAATGGTTTCGAATGGTTTCAAATTGTGCTTCAACCCCTTGTTTCCACTGTTTTCCATTCAATAGTACCCTGTGCTGGATGGAAGGACAAAGACTGAGATCTGTGAGATCATTAGGTCTGGAGTATACACCAGTGTATACCCTCATCTGGTATGCAGTCCACATCTACAAAATCATCTTGTCAAGGTCAGTCCTCTGAGTTTTTCCACAAATACAGTCATGAAGTACTTCTCTGAGGCAATGTGTGGGGCTTTTGCACTACAACTTCCACAAAAAAGCAGTTTAAACAGGTGACCAGAATAGTAGCACAGGAAAAAAAAAAAAAATCCTAAAAGATTTACCAACTAGCCAGAAGGCACTGGGTGGCGATTTGCTCTGAACTATTGGCTAATATCACCAAGTGACCTTTCACTCGTTGTTTGACCTCTTTGTGCCTCAGCAAGTTCAGCTGGAAATAAAAGCAAGACTTCACTGGAAACCAGACATTGAGTGTAAACTGTGGTTTCCTAGATAAATAAATTACAAAAGAAAGTTTTATAGGAGTCACACGGCCAGTGTCTAGCACTTTGAACAGACAATGGGTAACAAAAACCGTATGTGGGAATGCTGTGTGGCAACACTGCTGTACTACAGATTCCCCATCCAAATTTGCAAATGATCTAAACAGCTCTTATTTCTGAGCCTTTGAAATGACAGCGAGCCAAGATAGGATCCCCTTGGGGCAGTACCCTATCACAGCAGCATTACTACCAGTTGCACTAAGATATTTCAGAGTTAGGTAAAACTTGATGGCAGAAGTGAGGAAAAATATATCTCTTCATACCATAAACAAGCATGAATCCGCTTTACTTTTCTTCATATAGCACTAGTTCCCACTGATAAGCTTTTACTCAAATTAATTATCCCATTGAACTCAATGGGATTTTCCTCAGTAGTGTGTGATATGGCAAACTAAAGGATGGCCCTGCATTGGCCAGTGACTGAGATTTTGAGCATTTTCTTCCAAATTTGGTCATGTAAATAATCATTTAAGTTTGGGTGAATGGGAAGTGATGCCCAAGTAGTTGGGGAAAGCATATCAGGAAGGCTGACTCCTCCAGGTCCCAGCTGAGCAAATTATCTCACAGATCTGAACTACAGCCAATTCTTTTTAACTTTTATATCAGCAGACTTTCTAGAAGCCTATCATCTCCGATGAGATCTGCTTTAGCACGCGGTCTCAGATCACTTGCTACCAAAAGGGCATTCCCAACTTTGATACGGTTAGTCACATTTCATTACTGACATTTCATATTGATATTTGGAGCTGAATACTTCAAAATAATTTGTGTGTATTTTTTCAAACTCAAAAAGCTTGTGGAACTCAGGAGATGAATGCTGTGATGGAGGAAACATGCCGCACTCATGCTGTCTTGACTTCATTTCTAGTAGGAGCACGGTACCTCATAAAACTGGCTGCCAAAATTGAGACCTATAGCAAGCTGGTGGGATTTAATAGCGAAGTATTCTGGATCTACCTGAGAAGTTTGCACCCTTTATTTTCAAGACTCTAGCCTTGACCTCTACTACAAATTATCAGCATACTGGACTCCACTCTGAGCCCAGTTGTTTCACATTTGATTGATTGACATGAAACACCAGGAGAAGACCATGCATCACATCAGGGGACCTACAACCTATATGCCTGCCTGGTCAAGTGTGGTCTCACAGTCACCATGAAGACACTTCAGTCAGACCAGTGGCACATGCTGAAAGCTCACCCGACCTCCCACTGTACCACAATCACTTTCACCCCCCTGTACTTCACATCAAATCCTGCCAACCTTTTATTTCATCTTTCTCACACCAGGACTTTTCAGTGGGATCTCCCTGGCAGAAAGAATGTGACTGTCAGCTGCGGTGAGCCACTTTCTTGCTGGGAATCTTATTGTTTGGCAACCAGCATTTAATTCCTTCAGAATCGTACTGAGTTGTTTCCACTCTGGTCAAAGCTAGAGCGTTGCCAGCAAACACAGATGGGGTTGTCAAGAAAATTTGAAGTGCTGATATGGCCACGTGCAGACTATGACTCACAGTAGAGGACTATCCTCTGTAGATCAGCTGAGTCTAGGCTGACAGTTCTGCCACCAAGAGCGCTGTGACTTGGCTTGTGCAAACACTAGCAATATTTATGTGACCTCCATGATTAAGAATCAGACAAAAGACCTCTAGACCATTATTCTTGGAGTACAGTCTACATGTCACTAATTCAAAGGGATTTTAACTGGTGAATCAGCTGATAACAAGGGCAATACATAACAAAGCTCATTCCTACTTCCGAATTAAAGTAGATTTTTATGTTATACACTCAATATAAAGGACTTTTGAGGAAAGGTTTGTTAGTGCCTTTCACAGGCAGAGCTCCAGAAGGTGCTGGACTTACACGTGCAGAAATCGTGCTCAAGTATGTCAGGAGCTTGTCAGAAGCAGATATTGAAGTTTAGGTAGCACCCACCGTGGCCTGTTGCTATAATCCCACCTTGCCTTCTTCCATCTTACACTCACCTCAATTCATTTGCTGTCTGGAAAGCAGACAGCACAGGCAGCTCTTGCTCTGAGTGGTCCTTGCTCTGGCTGCACGTGTGGCTGAGGAAAAAGCAGTTTCTTAATATACACACAGTTCTTGCCCTAATTGCTTTCAAAAGAGATGATCACAATGCAGCTCTCGGAGCGTGTGTGAGTGAGTTGCATTCCAGATTGCTGGCTATCTATTGTTTTCCTCCTTGCTGTGCGAAAAGAGCAATTCTGTATATAAAAAGTCTGTTGGGAGAAACATGTTTTTTTTCCCCAACAGTGAGCAGATGGCCCACAGATTTTGTGCATCATTTGTAAATTATTTCAAAGTCTATTTATCTATTCCAAAGAGATTACTGGAATCTACATCTGCATTTTCATGTAATTGTTTCCATGTCACATGAATGAGGCATAAGAGGGTTACAAAGGAAAGATGATCACCTATAACATAGCTGGCTGACATCTGCAAGAATTTGGGGAACCTATCTACTAAACTCTTCTACACCTCTTTCCTTAGTCCCTATTACTTTTTAACAAATTTTTCAAGGGAGAGCTAGAAATCAGTGTTACTGAAAAATCTTCAAGATGGTAAATCACTAACTCACAGAAATTAGGACAGTGAGGATCTCAAGAGATCATCTATTCCAATCCTTGCAGGCAAAGCAAGATCAGTTCTTCCCAAAACAACCCCTTGTTTGTTTACCTTGTTCTAGAAAACCTCAAAAGAAAATGTGGAAATTTTACCAGCTATCAAAAGAAAAAAAGAAGGAAGAACTGTGAAGTATTATGAACTCTCAGAGATTAAATCTCAGGTGCAAATCAAGACTTTTCTAGGATGTAAAAGAACAGGAAACTTCTATATTATCAGAACCATAATAGTAATGACAACGAAAACCTTTCTCTTTCTTCAGTGCAGACTAAGCTACTTGTCAGGGTGTGAAGACGAAAAGTTTTAAAACATTTTTCAGTTCTTGAGATGAGGGAGCGAGAGATAAAATCTTTTTAGAAGTCATTTCAGAGGCAGGCCACAGGCAGCTGCATAAGTGGACGCAGAATAATTGTGGACATCCACACAGTATCAGACAGCTTCTGGGGTGGCCTCAAATAAGCCAATGCCACAAGGCTGCTTTGAAGAAAGGATAAGGACCGGGCTCTGATTCTGTGATTATGAGATAGATACATATGGGGCAGAGCTCAAGAGATCATCTAAGGAAAGACTTGAATGAAGAGAGGATGGAGACCTGCTGGGTAGACCAGGTCAAGAGAGCTCTTTCAGGAAGTTGTCTAACTTAAATGAATTTTTCAGCCATACTGAAGTGCAAACCATAAAGATCAATCAGTTTATTAAAGACTGACAGATTACCAAATAATTCAGTACAGGAGCTCACAAATGGAAAAGATATCTTGTGAAGGAGGAAGAAGGGACTTACTCTCCATCTTGTTGATGAAGTCATGATGCAATTTGATAGGGGGAAGATGATGTCAGGTTTGTGCAAGTAAAACAAATTAAACTTAAAAAACGGTATCAATTGATCCTGCATCTTAAAGGTTGTACTAATCAAAATGGTTGTTTAGTTACACCATAATACTTGGGAGAAACCATTTGACCAGTTTTGGAAAAGCACTGAGATCCTCAGTAATACTTGATAATTCTACTTAGTGATTTACTTCTAAACATTAGTTTTATATCAGTATGTAAAGTAAAGATTTGAGAAAAGTTTTCTGAAGGGCAAAAAGAGGTAAGGAGTTTACATAAGACTAGTTGTTATGACTGGGGACGTGGATCTGGTTATCTTGGTCACACCTTTCCAAAAAGATGCTTATTAAATCCAAACCTTAGATAATATTCATCTTAGTTCTACGTATTCCAATATTACCCAAAATCTGCTGTCGTCCATTACACACAGGAATTCCTGTTTTGAGAACACAGACATAGTTAAGAATAGATATCATATCCCACTTATTAAGGGATAAATAAGGTCATTGGGACTTCTGTTGAGGATTTCACTTGAATGACCGGAAGGATATTGTGGTCTCAATATAATCCAAGACACTGGAAAGACAGAATCTTAAAAAGCTAACACAGGATACAAAGGGCTCCTCATTATTAAGTAATCAGAAAAGCGGTGCAGTAAACCTACACCAGCAAATTTTGGTATTTTCTTGGGTTTTCCAGGGCTCTGAGTGCTAGGAGTGTGAACAGTAAGGGAGGAGAGAACCGCAGAGAAATTAAGGGGATGCTCTTCCTGACCTCCTAGCAGAAAAGTAGAGACAGTGAGTTACACAGGCTGAGATCTGTGTCTTCCAGTCCTTTGTAAAGTTTAAGGAACTGTAAAAATAATTGCTAATATTTTCAAAAGTTTTCCTATCTCCTTCCATAAGAAGGGTGAAACTTCCCTGGATTTACACATGAACAGGTAAAGCATCTTTACCTCTCAGCGCCCTAAATTCTCCTGTTACTTCTCTTGAGGGATGAAATACTTTAGTCTAAACTAACTCTCTGCACTCAATACATGACTATCAGAGAGCAAGGCAATGAATCTTGGTGTACATCAACTTAGAAGAGCCCATGTTCTCTTCTGTACTTAAAGCTCTCTTAAATCTCCCTGAAATTGTACTGTGAAAAGTAAAACAGGTATAGTCTATTTCAAACTCAGTTTGGACATTTACTCTAAATTTCAGTATTTTTCTGGTGTTCTTGAGACTAGATTTCTGTGTACATTAAATTTCCTTGTTCTGTGTTTATGTAAACAAAGAGCATGCGTCAGGGCTAAGATGAAAAAAAAGAAAATATAGAAGAGCTGGGAGGGGGCTTATCTTGCAGAGAGAAAAATGTATTATTCACAGATTTATTTATCCATCTTTACATTTGTGCATGTGTTTATTATTACAAGAATCACACAGTAATCATAAATATTCATTGTGATATACGTTTAGCAGGTAGTTTGCAAACACTGCATCTTTCCCTCTTGGGAATGTATTCTCCTTTGCACAGAGAGGTCCAGATCCCTGACCAAGGCTGTTATACCCTGCCGTCATACAGATGAGTCACTCTGGTTTGTCACCATCTGAGAGGCCATAAGAAGCTCTGGAATGTCCTGAAATTGTCCAAATGGAATTTATTTAGGCTGTTTTAGTTGAAGAAATGTTTATGAATGTTAAGCATTCAGACCTCTAAAGCTACTGAACCAATCTATTTAAAACTTGGCTTGAATTTGAACACTCAATGGGACATACATAAGTCAGGCTTTAAGTACAAATTTTATTGTCATAGCAGCTGTGAGGAGCATATTGGTTCATACATATAACTAAAAAAAAGCATTTTTTCACCAAACATCCCCAGAACATTTGCTTATGGGTTTAGGCCAAAGCTCAACATTTAATTTTAGTAAGAATCAATTTGTTAGAAATAACAAGAAAGAAGGATTCTGTACCTGAACCAGAACAGACAAGAAAGACTGGACAACATGTACAGAAAAACTCCTAGATCATAAATTTAACATTAACATGGACATTATGAAGTACTACAAGAAACTCTCTTGCACTTTCTGGACAATCTATTGGATCATCTACTATGGTTTGGGTGGTTTTTTTTTCCTTTCCAGCTTCAGTAGTCTTTTCTTATAGATCTGTTGTAAGAGCCAGTGTTTCTGCAGAAGGTTCTTGGGTTTATGTCCCTGGCTGCTTTGATACAGTACCCTACAGTCAGCAACATGCCTTCACTTGGCTGTGAACTTATAAAACCATGATTTCACCCAGTGCTGGTCTCTCCCAAAAAAATGAAGTCAATATTCTCATCACTAGTATATCTTTTCCCTTTATTGTTGCAATATTATGAAGTACATCTAATGAATAGGCTCAAGATACAGACATCTTAAAGAAAGCGTGTTCCAGGCAGGGGCAGGAGAAAAGGGGATGCCTGTGGGAGCCCAGGGGGTGCTTTTGGCATGGGAGCGAAAATGATGCATTTCCACCTAATGGTGAAATGCACTTCAGGGAAAACTGACGATGAAATCTGACCTTCTTGGGAATCTAATTCAAGAAGAAGAGTATAGGGTCAGGCATAATTTTCACTGTGCAGTTTGAAAATCCTTATTTCAACATTTAAGTATCCTATCATGGTACAAATGTTTAGGGTTTAGAAATGCTAATTACACTATAATTCAATAACAGCTTGACACAGAATTGGAAAAAAGTGGACAAGATATTTGTGCAATTTTTTTGCAATATTCCTTCCTCTCCTGCTTCTCAGCGAAGTCCCAAATGCACTTTCAAAACACACATCGTGCCTACATTCTCTTCTTCAGACATTTTATATCACAATTTCCTTGACTATAAAGTGTTTATGTTAGTATTACATGACGCCAAGCCTTTCTGATGAGTCTTGCACAGGGATCAGAGAGTCGTTGTGGCACCCCATGAACAGACCCAGGACACTGATAATGGTCAAATCACATCCGCAGTTATGCCTTTCAGAAGAATATTCTGGTTTGATCTTTACTCATTAATCAAGAAAAAACTCCCGCTGATCAGCATCTGAACACAAAGCAGTGGATTGATTCTTTCCTTTGCAGAAAGGTCTACATTTTAAAAGTAGTATTACAAGACTGGACAACATCCGGTACAAGTTCTTCTTGATGAGATTTAAAAATTCTCTTCACCTTTGCTTTTGGACACACATGAAGAGGAAATATTGTTTATTAAATTCTTGCGGTTAAAACCACTGAAGAAAAATGTGGGGCTTTTTTTTCTGCGTGTTTAAGTCCAGATCTTATGCCTATAACTATAAACTGACTTGTACTCTTACCAGTGAATTGTTCAGTACTCACACTTATTAGAATTAATGAATGCTTTTTTTCAACTCCCGTCTGGAATGAAAACTATCAAATGTTTAATGCATATATAGCTTCCTTTACATCATTAAGGAATGCTGAAGCCTAATCTAATTATAGAACCTTTCATTAGGCAAATTCCAAAGCATTTTTTATACTGTGCAGTGTATTGTACTGCATTTCCCCAAACTGAATGCATATACCTTCAAGCAAACTTGTGCCTTCTTCTTTCCTATATAAAGTGATTTTTTTCTAAAGAAGGTCTTGTTAACTGGAGGCACTAACATAGCTGAGTAAATAACAAATTTCTGGCCCCTTAGGGAGAGCATGTGTCACAGAATTTTTCCAGAACCCCAAATTTTCTGGGGGACATCACAAGAACAAGGATGGTAACATTGACAATGGGACTGTCAGCCAACCACATACAGAATGCATCTATAAGTATTAATTAAATCTAAATTCATCATCAATTATATTTAAGCGTTGGTTAATTTTAAATAAACATACACATGCACATTCCGTCTTATTGAACACAGCTACAGAAAAAAAAAAATCCCTCCAGGAAAAAAGAACCAACCCTACATTAATCCATTAGTCTCACTTCTGTGCTTGAATTCATCACTTTCATAATATGTATCAACCATGAATCCTCAAGGCCAACTCTCTGCCCATTTCAGCAAGTACGACCTACCAAAAAAGGAAATCAATAACAGTTTGTCCTTTTTCACAACCTTGACACGTGCTGGTGCACATTTACCCTTGCACACAGCGCTGTTGAAGTCTCAGTGTCATAACTGTGTAATGTAGTCTCAAGTTAAATGAATAAGTGGTGCCAGAATGAAAATCCGTAACGAGAATGGCAATGAATGCTTTTAAGAGCTTTCAAAAAAAATATGTATCTAGATTACTTCATCTAATCGTTTACTGCAAAGTGCACACATTTGTGCTTTTCTTGTGTGTTCCCAACGACATGTTCAGGCATTTTCTCGGCATTTGCTGGACTCTCAGCTACTGCAGCCACATGACCATTAGTAATGGGTAATTTGACTTCTTGGATTCACTGCTGAGATAGAAATAGAACATGTGGCTGATACATAAGAAAGCCGATACTTTAGCAAATTTGTGTTATTTTAGAGGGTCGGGAATACTCACTGCAGTATAATTTATGTGGGGAAGGATGAAATTAAGCAACAAAAGTCAAAACTTTATTTGCATCCCAAGTTTTGTTAGGGACCTTTCCGTATTTTTTGGCACAATTAATATTTGGTAAAGGAAGAAACTGGTAGCCCATTAGAAGTTTAAGCACTAAGTGACACCATTTCTCAGGCCAGGAACAAAGCAATCAATTACTAGCAAACAGCAGCAACAACAGCTGGTAGGGAACATTGTATAAGAGTAGTGCTGAATAAGCCTAGGGTAAATGAAATGTGTCTTTGATAGAAATCGTATGTCAGACCTTCACTGATGAAGCTGCAATATTTCCCATGGTTCATACTAATGAAAAACAGTCCTCATGTCTTCCGGGAAAAGTTACTCCTTTTCAGCAAAATATTTTTGTTTTAATTTTGTTATTTCTATGGATGTTTTCTGGAAGAGAAAAAAATCACTGTTAATTATCTTCAACAGTTTCCTATTTATAGCTAAGATCATTTCTCCATCATGCAGAAAGTATGTTCAATTACTGTTTAACAAAAAATACCAGAAAGTAATGATATTTGTCTTCCAGTTCAGGTGCCTAAAATTACTTGTATAAAAGCTGCTTTAGTACTGCCTAAAATCAATGTCTTTTTCTTTACATACCTATTGACTTCCTTTTATTTTTGTTCCCAAATACAAGAGTTGGGGTCCTACATACCCATTTTGAAAAATTTGACTTGAGTTTATAGTTCAGCCATAACTGTCAATTTGACAAACTGCCTTAGTTCATGACAAGTTCAAACAAACCACAATTGTTCTTTCTGAGTTTAATCAGCAGATAATATAAATAGCATGGCCTACAAATTGGGTAACATTTAGGAATCAGTCATCCCAGGCTCTTGATATAGCCAGTGGTGAGAAAGAGGGGGGAACCTCCAACCTTCCGGAGGTGCCTGGCTTTTCCATGGAGGAAGGGTGTGCCATTTTCAGGTGTGTAAAACTATGTGATACGAACCCAGGCTGAGGCAATTTTGTCTCTGTATTAGCTGTAAAAGGTGCTTGGGGCAACTCTGGTCTCCTTCGGTATTTGGACGAAGTGGCCTGGGAAGCTGGCGCAACTCACCTTCTGATCATGGATGTGCCTTTTCTGGATTAAAAGTTCCTCTTTCTTGGAAAGCTGAAACCATTTTAGAAGTGGATTAAGTTGTGCATTTTATGTTGCACTCAAATAAGTACTTTGTGTACTAAAGTTCAAGGTCTAATACTACCTCACAACTTTTGGTAGTAGAGCAAGCAGAGTAAATGATGGATCAAACAAAACTATGAAATTCAGTGCCATCTTTAAAGGGGTAGGTTTGAATCCTGCCTAGCTCCCTAAAGCACCAGAATCATAACACATTATATGATTCATATCAAAAGATGTCAGGATTACACTGTGGATCAAAGAGCAAAGGAACTGAGAGCCTGTCACCTCTCAATGACCAGCTCGAAGTTGGGCCATGCCAGTAGAATTGATTGAAAGTCCTCAAAATCCTCTACATCCAGAAGGTGTTTATCAACCTGTATGAAATTAGTGGGGATTCTTCATCCAGCTGAAAGCAGAATGCAAATCTCAAAATGAGAGCCTTTAAAAATGTCATTAAAAAAGTACAAGCTGCAACTCTTTTGTTTGGGCTAAGTTCTGTTCTGCTCCCACAACAGTGATTAAAAAATGTCTTTCCCCAAAATATAGCAACAACTCACATATCCCCAGTAATGTTTCTAAGCATCTTTAGTTGATGGGCTGCAATTCAGTAAATGACAGCTCCTTTAAGAAATTCGGAGTTTGGATTACACTTACCGTTAAACATTTCTAATCTTAATCAAAGAGCCATTACATGATGTCCCTGCCAGGTGGAATTAAGATGGTTTGGGTGCATTTACAGTGAATCTACATACCATAGAGTGTTTGCATGTATTTTTAAGTACAGCCTTTGAGCTACACTTATATGAAGCTTTGGGAGTACTTGCAAACAGTTTAATTCATACTTCCCACACGTTATTGACAGGAATCTCAGCTGCCACTCCAGCTTTGGACATCAGAATGAATAAAAGCTCATTTCACACAGAATACAGGACAGATGAATAAAAGGATGAAATAGCTGCCTCAGAAGAGGAAAGGAAGTATTTTTTTAGACCTCTACCTGTAATAGCCAGAACTTGTCACGAGCACTAATTTAATGTAAATTTAAGTACTTTTATAAAGACAAATTAGAAAAACATTCTGTCTGCTACCATGAAAATATCTAAACAAAGGCCACCAACTCTTTGTGATCTGCTGAGTATCCCACGGCTAAAAGGCAACCGGGTGGAATGTGCAATACATTTTACCAAACTGCCGAGCTCGCATGTTAAAAGATTTGTCATTGCTCTACTAATAAAAAAAAAAAAAAGATGTTCATAAATCCATAGCAATGGGCTAACATTTCAGCCCCACAAATACGATTCCCTGACATCAAGATGTATGGGTTGCAGCAAGTGTTACATCCCCAGAAGTGTTATAAAGCTCAGATCTGCCTGTACTTTTTCATATTGTAAATCTGTGATCCTGGTGCAAGCACCTCCTGTGGCAGGAGAGGGAGTAGGGCTCCAAATGGTGACCAGCAGGAGACTTGGAAACTTTTGCACCTTTAATGACTTGCAAATCAAAAGCATGAAAACCAAACTACTTTTCTCAAACTGTTTTCCCATTCAGGCTCGGTAGTCTGCATCGTTTTCTCCTATACCGTTCCTGTTATTCTCAATACTACAGCGTCAGTCTTTTCGGTGCATTTTTTAACGTGGAGAGAAGGGGGTAGGGTGGGAGAAAGGATCTGTCCAATGATCTCAAAGCATATGTTTTTGATTCTAATAAGATTATGGATACCAAAGGAATAAAAATGGAAATCACTACTGCCAAGATATGAAAGAAAGTTTGCATAGTAAAATAATTTAAACCCTAACATTTGGACCCAATAAGGCTAACAGAACGTTTATTCCATATTTTTGGAAAGTATGCTTTTTCTGCACATTAAGTGGTACCAATAAAAAATAATGATTCTCACTCAGTTTATTTCTATAAATTATATTGTTTTATAGTTTTCCAGGGCACGGTTATGTGTCAGATTCTATGGCAAACACCTGGGTGTAAAATGCAATAAGCTTGTTACTTCCAGTGGGGGTTGCGGGGAGGAGAGCAGCAACCCTCTGTTCTCCCCAAAATGTACCTATATCCAAGAAAAGTGGGTTGCAGCTCATCTGCAAATGGCTAAATTCTTTTTCACACTTTACGAATTATCATCTGCATCTCCTGTCAGTTTTATACCACTCCTGGTAGTGGTGTAAAACTGAACCCTTCAGGGACAACAGCTTCAGACATGAACATGAGTTTGGTGGTCTTTGCCCAGTGCCTAATGGGTGACTGCCCATATCATGGCTTTGCCTTTCAATTTAGAACAGGCCAATGTACACAGAATACAAAACAGTACGTTTATGTGGATTTTTAAGAAGTTATGAATGTTACAAAAATTTCATAACTTTCAAAAGTTATGACGTTACAAAGACTAGGACTCAGAGATTATGGATAGACTACAGTTAGGAATGCCCTTACAGCATCAATTTGGCCCCTTTTATGTATGCACTATAATTACAGCTGGTTGGAAGTGTTCCATCAAAACTTTTTTTTTCCTTTAGTGAAAAACAGTTTTCTGTGGGAAAATGTTACTTTTTCCAGAAATGCTTCAATTTTCCATAGGGAAAATGTAAGCAACATACAATCTTTTGGGTCAAGTCAACTGGTTTCTAAATATTTCAGCTTGTCAAGCTGAATAAAAACACTTCCTTTGAGGTCAGCATGATATTAATGTCTATAGGCCAGAACTGGTGTGCTGCATCCCAGAACTTGCAGCTTAGACGAGCTCCTCTTCTGCAGGACATGTACAGTTCGGTCTCTCTCTTGCTGACCTCCTCAGCATCCTGCAAGTGGCAACACAAGACCCCACACCCTGAAAGCAACAGGAGTGACCTGCAACTGAAACAGAATATGAGATTCATTTCATCATATTTCAGCCACTTAAAAATTAGTCATGGTGTCTAAGCAGGATGGGTAAAATCTCTTGATTAGAGAAAGTAAATATCTCCAAAAGATAATTTATCCTCTCCGAAGATAGATGATGAAGATAGGTAACACTGAAAGGGAATTAATCTCTGCCATCCTTCTCCATTGATTACTGATGGAGCACAGATGCCTACCTTAGACTAGACACCAACTTTGATGAAGGCAGTGAGGTGCTCCTACCCTTTGGGTTGACATCCTTCCCCATGAGCTCTCTCTGTTCTGTCTCTTGAGGAAATGTGTGTCTGCCTTCAGTCTCAAAGTTGAAATGCAGAGGCAGATCATTGTGCATGTGCCCTGACAATTTCATTGGAGCTTCACATCAGCAAAGACTTCTGCATAGGCCTGGAAGAGCGGGTATCAAAATGACTCAATCACATACCTTAGCAAAAAAGCAACAATGCATCTGTAAAGTAAGGTGCACTGTTATAAGAAAATTGACATAATTTTGGTACAAAAGGACACCTCCTGTCAAAAAAAGTAATCCTTTGCAAGTTAGCGATTGCTTAACTAAAGGCAACAATACATGTCATAACCCATGTTTTTAGAGAAGTATTTCTTGCTGAACTCCGCTTGCTGCAGAAGCATCCAGAACAGTGCACCTACACGGCGATCACTGCCCATACTCCGTGGAGCCGGTCTCCTTTTCCCTGCAGGACTTAGTCTGACCTGACAGGACAGAAGGAAGATAAGAGAAGGCAATACAACAATACCAGCTCACGATGGCATCTAGTGCCATGTTAGAGCCATGTGTGAGAGGTGGTTTGCTAAAAGGGAAGGCTATCCAGAGAGGAAAGGCACTGAGGAGAGAAAGAAGGAATATGAGAGGGGCAAGCGGGGAGAGAAGAGGAAGTGAAAGGTGTATATGGCCAATTACACCGGAGAGAGGGAGAGTCCAAAGTGCATGCCTCAATAACTTTTGCATTTCTTGAATTTACAATACTCACTTTTGCAACCTTATAAAATGTTCATAATATTGTTTTAGAATACAGAATATAAACCATATGTGCCTGTGTCAAACTACATATAATATGCATGTCCTGGGTATTGTGCTTTGCAAATTTAGCAACAGTCTCACACACACGGCTCTCATTAGCATATGTGCAACCACAGTGAAGTTAATAGGATTAGAGCTTGTCAGGAATTTTTCAATTAAACTTTTTTTTTTCATTGGAAAATACCACTTCATTGAAATTTAAACTGTGCACGAGAACCTAGTGGTTTGGGTGCAATTTGCCTTAGGAAAGGTTCCTCAGGTCCTGGAATTCTGATCAAAACTGGGAAAAATAAAAGCTCAGAGTAACGCTGTAGTTAGAGCACAAGGCCGGACATTGGAGAACCAAACGCGAGTGCCTGCCACATTGCTCACACAGCATCGATGAGATCCTCACTCAGCCTGCGGTTTGTCCAGGGGTGAATTCTATCATCCCAGTCTGAAGTTGACTCTGTCAAATCCTGAGTGATCACAAGACCATAACATCTTTTTGTATTGGGGCAGTCTCTCCACTGAATAGATTTTATATATAAAAGTTGAAAGGCCTTTGCTTGGTCCTAGTAGGAAATAAAAAGCATTTCCAAACTCTAAAATTTTGGAGGAAGTGGAAAAGTTTTTGCCACCCTGCTCTGGGCAGACCTATCTGCAAAACATCTCAGAAATCATCTCACCAGCATCATTGCTTTAACCAGCTATGTCTACTCTCAAGGTTCAGCAAAGACATGCTGCACTGAATGAAGGGACTCAAATGAATACCTGAAAGAGAAATTCCAGATTAAAAGATACGATGTTGCTCTTTATTGTCCAGCCTCTTCAGAAATTTAAATATGTATTTTTCATTTTTCCCAGTAGTGTGCAGCACAAAATTGTGCCATATCTGTCTAAGCTCCCACACGTTTTGACTATCTAGTGCCTCTTTGCAAGTGAGCCTGCTAGCTGTCCCACCGTCTTCTTCTTGTTTTAATTTAGACATTGTGGGGTTTTTTTCTCCCCCTTGAATGCATTTCCTTTAGAAGAAAGGTAAAACAGTTTGAAATCAACAAGGCTAAGGTTCGCTGAAATAACTCTTAAATTTTCTGCTGTGAACTGAAGATGCTGTCAGAGTGCGGTATCCCTTTAAAGAACAGCAGATATGCTGGAAAGGCACCAAAGAAACTTCTATACTTCTGAGCAGCATCTTTAAAACAGCAGCACTAGAACAGAAGAAGAGCTCAGGGGAATGCACAGAGCCACTTACTCTCCAAAAATAAAGCTAGCAATGCTTCACTTTGTTGAAGTTACCAGCGGTCGGTCATTGTTGGTTGAAAAGTAAAAATGTATACTTTTACATTCTTAGCACACGTACACAGTGCCAGCTGGCTTTACGGCTTAGCGTTGCAACCTAGGGGGCTTACAGGATCTCAACATCTGCAGAATTATGCTTTGATTTCTGGCACCGTCAGATCTCAAGGGAAGGAAACCAAAGCAATCGCCAGCCAGAACTCACATTTTGACATGTTAAGCAAGGGGCTATTCCTCAGAGTTTTTGCCATTTGGAGAAGAGCAGTCAGCTATATACTTGAAGGGAAGAGAAGAAAGAAAGAGAAGCCGACAGACATCAATGTTACAGTATTTCTGCTACCAGGGAGAGTGGCTGTTGGAACCAGCATAAAGGAACAAATTATGAGAGGGATGGGAATGGAAGGAAATTGGCAGGTTCTGTACACTAGTGCTTATTTTTCAGTTGCACCATGTCCATTAAAATCACTGAAAAATTCAAAAAGTATAATTATTTAGATTTGAGGCTGATGTTAAAAGGCAAACAAGACAAGGTGAATTCTAGTGTGAGAGAAAATATTACACACTATTATCTTTCATAAAGACTTTTAAATTGGGTTGTTTTTTTTTTAATGCTAAAAACCTAGGATCTGTTTTAAAGATTTATGGCTATGCATATGTGGCAGGTTTATACTAAAAAAAAAACCAAACCAAAAACAACCAACCAACAAAAAAACACATGAAGAGTTTAGCAGATCAGGAAAAGGTGGGTACTGTACCTATGTGCTTCATAGTTTTTATTGGACAGTACAAACAAAAAATCTGAAACCTGTGGGTAGGAACTTAATTTTCCCCAAGTTCTTCCACACTCAGCACTTGAAGAATTGCTGCTCTGCAGCACTGGAATTACTGCCTGACACTCATCATGGCTGTTTGCTGATCCCAGGGATTTACAATAGGTCACTGGTGTTTAGTGACTGGTAACTCTTACCACCCTTTCTCACAAGAAACTGAACACAGAAAACTTGAGCTGGAGCAGTTTTTCAGGACGAAGACTTCAGTGATTTCTTTCCTGGGCAACACCATAATTTCCATTCATATCAGCTTAGAATGTCCCTTGGAAAATCATTTTCCCAGTTCATCACTTTAACTACACCATTTTCTCTCTTTTTTCTTTGCTTCCCTCCTTTAATTCCTTTCTTTGCTGTATCTTCAAGTCCTTCACTATATTTTGCCTGTCTATCTCCTCCCATTTCTTATGGATACCAGAAGAACAATCCTTCTTTGGTTTTATCTTGGTATTGAGCCCAAACATCATCACTGTCAGTTGCTAAAGAAGCACCTTACCTGTACTTCCCCTTCCTGCTCAAGAAGAATTTTTTGTAAGCAACTAAAACAAGGACATGGTTAAAAAGATTTAAAATTAAAAAGCAGATGAGAGGGTGGTTAACTTTTGCATTCCCCTTTCTTGGTAAGAAGCATCCCTCAGGCCCTTCTGTTGAACTTTCCTCTGTCATGATATCTACAGAAAAATGGAAGATTTGTAGATATTCGATGTGCTGATACTGTTGCAGACTAATAATATCTCACAGCTGCCTCACCCTCCTCGGCTTTAAATTGTTTAATGTGTTTTACATAGCAGCACTGCAAGTTCACGGTCAGTACGGTCCTGCTGGGGCAGAGAGGGCCCTTCTGTCTCATGTTTGTGTAGCACCTAATGCATCTTCTGTGTTAGTCTAGGCTGCCTATGATCTGTACCAATACAAACAAATACAGTAATTTTAGAAATGCATTGCACTCAGATTAAATTTAGGGCCCATCAAGATGTTATGTCGTGCTCAGGAAATCCCAGATTGCTGGAGGCTGGGTGGGAGGAGAAAGAAGACGGAAATACCTCTGCACGACCTTCCTTGGCTTTGGACTCCTCCCTTGGCTTTTGTCAGACCCAAGACACGAGGCTGAGGAGACCTTTATTCTGATCCAGCATAGCCATTCTCACACGCATACACTCTTCCTCTTCACCTTCCTGATGGACAGGAGTAAGCATTGAAATAGCCTTTTGGGGAAAGAAGAGGTAGATTTAGCACATTTAGTATGTGGTCTGTACATCTTTCCTGATCTTCTCAAAGGCAAGCATAAGGCTTTGAATTGTAGAAGGACTGAGGATAGCTGGAGAATCTGAAATTATTTCCTTTACAGAAGAAAATGGCAGGATAAAATGACTGCAGTCATCTTGGATAGAATCCTGTTGTCTTCACAATGCTTTCACACCAAAGAAATCTTGAAACTGAAAAATCCTGAAGGAAGCCTGATTGTCCTCTAGTCACAGCCAATACTGCTAAAAGAAGATTAAGGTCTTTCGTTAACAGGAATTGTTTCACCTACAAGTTCACAAAGACAGAAGGTATCAGCAGTATCCTCTTCTCCATTATTTTACCTGTTTCATGGGTCTTAGTGGGAAAGTCAAATGTATACTCAGCAATATAGTGGCAAACACACTCTGATCTCTTTCCCTGAAGTACTACAATTTATTCCCTTCTGTCAGAAACTATTATGTTTCTTCAAGAGTTGAAACTCTCGTTGACTTGTTTTCAAATAAACTTTAAAAATCTTCTTTGGATTTAAGACAAAAATGGGAAATCTGCTGCACAGTGTAGGTTCCTGTAGTCATTTTATGTTTCAGTAACTAGTCCTCCCTAGTCTTCCCAGTCCATACAACCCTGAATGAAGTGGTCACCAGAAAAAAAAAAAAAAAAAAAGAGGAAGAAGAAGAA
>VFFE01008933.1:195482-212924 GCA_008921705.1 Burhinus oedicnemus | reverse complement strand
ACAGGATGGCATCCAGGTGGGTTTGGAATGTCTCCAGAGTCAGAGACTCCACCACCTCTCTGGGCAGCCTGTGCCAGTGCTCTGCCACCCTCAAAGGAAAGAAGTTCCTCCTCATGTTCAGATGGAACTTCCTATGGTCAAGTTTGTGCCCATTACCTCTTGTCTTATCACTGGGCACCACTGCAAAAAGACTGGTCCCATCCTCCTGGCACCCTCCCTTTAAGTATTTGTAAGCATTGATGAGATCTCCTCTGAGTCTTCTCTTCTCCAGACTAAACAGACCCAAGTCCCTCAGCCTTTCCTCATAAGAAAGATGTTCCAGCCCCCTAATCGTCTTTGTAGCCCTCTGCTGGACCCTCTTCAGCAGTTCCCTGTCCTTCTTGAACTGGGGAGCCCAGAACTGGACACAGGACTCCAGGTGCGGCCTCACCAGGGCAGAATAGAGGGGGAGGATGACCTCCCACGACCTGCTGACCACACACCTCTTGATGCACCCCAGGATGCCATTGGCCTTCTTGGCCACAAGGGCACAGTGCTGGCTCATGGTCATCCTGTTGTCCACCAGGACTCCCAGGTCCCTTTCCAGAGAGCTGCTTTCCAGCAGGTCAGCCCCGAACCTGTACTGGTGCGTGGGGTTATTCCTCCCCAGGTGCAGGACCCTACATTTGCCTTTGTTGAACTTCATGAGGTTTCTCTCTGCCCAACTCTCCAGCCTGTCCAGGTCATGCTGAATGGCAGCACAGCCTTCTGGTGTGTCAGCCACCCCTCCCAGTTTTGTGTCATCAGCAAACTCTACCCCTTCATCCCCAGGTCATTGTTGAATATGTTGAACAGAACTGGACCCAGTACTGACCCCTGGGGAACACCACTTGTCACAGACCTCCCACTAGACTCTGTGCCACTAAATGCAACCCTCTGAGCTCTATCTGCCAGCCAGTTTTCAATCCACCCCACTGTCCATTCATCCAACCCATTCTTCCTAAGCTTGCCTATGAGGATGCTCTGGGAGACAGTATCAAAAACCTTGCTGAATTCAAGGTAGACAACATCCACTGCCCTCCCCTCCTCTATCTGTCCAGTCACGGCATCATAGAAGGCTATCAGATTAGTCAGACATGACTTCCCTTTGGTGAATCCATGTTGGCTACTTCTGATAACCTTCTTTTCCTCCAGATGCTTGGAGATGACACCCAGAATGAGCTGTTCGATCATCTTTCCAGGGATGGAGGTGAGGCTGACTGGCCTGTAGTTTCCTGGGTCTTCCTTCTTGCCCTTTTTGAAGACTAGCGTGACATTGGCTTTCCTCCAGTCCTCAGACACCTTGCCTGTTCTCCAGGACCTTTCAAAGATGATGGAGAGTGGCCCAGAAATGACTTCTGCCAGCTCCCTCAGCACTCGCAGGTGCATCCCATCAGGATTCATGGACTTGTGGATATCCAGTTTACTTAATTGATCTCTAATTTGATCCTCCTCAACCAAGGGAAAATTCTCCTTCCTCCAGACTTTCTCTGTTACCTGCAAAGTCTGGGACTCCTGAGGGCTGGCCTGAGCAGTAAAGACTGAAGCAAAGGCAGCATTCAGCAATTCTGCCTTCTCTGCATCATCTGTCACCATGGCCTCTGTCTCATTCAACAGTGGGCCCACATTTTCTCTAGTTTTCCTTTTGCCTCCGATGTACTTGAAGAAACCCTTCCTGTTGACCTTGACATCCCTTGCCAGATTTAATTCCAAGGAGGCCTTGGCTTTCCTCATTTCGTCCCTGCATACTCTGGCAGCATTCTTGTAATCTTCCCGAGTGGTCAGTCCCTTCTTCCACTTACTGTAAACTTCCTTCTTCCACTTGAGTTTTTCAGGAGCTCCCTGCTCAACTATGCAGGTCTCCTGCTTCCTTCGCCTGATTTCTTGCTTTTAGGGGTGCACAGATCCTGAGCTTGGAGGAAGTGATACTTGAATATCAACCAGCTCTCTTGAGCCCCCCTACCCTGTAGAGCCCTAACCCATGGGATTCTCCAAGCAGTTTCTTGAAGAGATCAAAGTTAGCCCTCCTGAAGTCCTAGATACAGTCCCGTGATGGACAGCAAACTGATAAAAGAAATGCAGCAAGAACGGTCTGTGGCATGATGAGGGAATGGGCAGGAGAAATAGGACAACCTTGCAATGATTATGGTGCACATTTGGCCCAAAGTCTATCTGCCAAGCGGACGATTCCTTTCCTTCAATGGCCTGTACCTCTAGAAATAGTTATGAACATGAAAGGGGAAAACAGGCAGTTTGGATGCAAAGCCACAAACCTGCTTTGACAGAGTTATTCCTTTGCAGAGAACCTGTCTTTCACTGTGAGACAAAAGCTTCATCTGGAGATGAGATTCATCTCACCCATCATGACCCACCTAAAACACAGGCCTGTCCTCCCACCTGGCAGCCTCAATTCCCTTTACAGCTGGTGGCACATCCAGAGGACCAGTGGCTTGGCTTGTCCTATCCTAGGACATGTCAGACAGGTTGTATCATCCTCTGGATATATATGTCAGCTTCTGTCCTGGAAGTTACAACTTAATGATTGCTGAGATTCCAGACTACAATGTAGCATCGTGCTTTTATTTTTTAGCACACGATGTACAGACTTCATCCTATAAATCCTTGCATACAAGAAAAATCTTCCCATTGAGGCTAAGAGAGCTATTTTGAGATACGTGGATAACTCACATGGGTAGAGATTTGCAGAGTGAAGCCCAGGACCTATACAAGGAGACCACACTTCATCCTCTGCCTTAAGCACACAAATCTGTCAGTTTTAAATTGGTCCATACCATGACTTTTAACCTTGGCACTAAAATTTGAGTTCCCCGCACTCCTGCCCACTGCTTGGAGGCACCAAAGAGAGGCTAATTATTTCTCACCCTGTTACTTGCCAGATCTCATCTCACTGCAAGAACTAGAGCTTGCGTTTCCTGGAATAGATTCCTCTCTTTTTCTTTTTATGCCAAAATAATTCATTTCTGATTCCATAATGCCATTGGAGATTTAATAAATATCTATAGGCAGAAAAGGGCAGCTGCTTCTTGCATAACACTAAAATCTTAAAATGTCAAAACCAGCAGGACGGTCACCTCTTCAGATCTTTAATTTCACCCTAAGCAGATCTGATTTGTTGGAGGAAGTAACAGTTTACACATTGCAAAAATAAATGGTGCAGCAGGCGTTCATACACAGTAGGAGGTGTGAAAAATGGGGGGAAGGGGGAAGGGAGACTGATGGAAACAATCAACTAATGCAGAATGAAAGCCTTTTTCTCTCTCCAAGTGGAACTAATAGGAACATCAAATATGTTAAACTAAAACAGAAACATGAATGACGAAATAGTTTTCCACTTTTTTTTTGCAGAACCTTTTTTTTCTGAAGTGGTCACACATACTTGTGGAGGGGAAAAAACAAAGGCTTGCCTCTAAGCACAAACAAACAATTTCGAGTGCCTGATTTAGAAAAATTATTTTTGTTCATCTACATGTGTCAGCTTGGAACAGATAGTCTCAGTGCTGGCTGTGGATGGTTCATACTCAGGGGATATTCCCACAGGTGCTGGAAGCCAGGTGATATCACAGCAATAATCAACTGAGTGGGACTTAGTGGATCAGTAACTGTGAACATCCCCCAGGCCTTCAGGAGACAGAGTTGGCAATTTCCAGTGGCTTCAGTGGGCAAGTTTTATGTTTCATTCTGTTGTAGGTGATGCTGGAAGAAAACAAGAGCAACATCTGGTCCTGCCAAGCATCTGGATGAGGGAATGGGCATAAAAATGCCAGTTTAACTTTCATCTAGTACTGCCCATAAATACTGCTGTCAGACCAAAACCAAGTGGTGGCTCCATCTAGACATCTGCCATTAAACTCAATATTTCAAAGGTGTTTTTTCTTTATCAGAAAAGCCATTAGATGTCAGAAATCATTTTATCAATAGCAGTGTTCAGAAGCAATGAGCTTCCCAATGGGTCAAGGGCAAATTCTTGAAGGAAGCATCTTTGTCTCAGAGGTTAAAACAGTAATATAAAGAAAACAAACAGTGAGTGACATATTAGCCCAGTTTCATTTAAAAATACCAAAATTAATGTTAATGTCAGAGGGTTAAATTATAGATATTTATTCATGATGTTATCAAAATGTCCTATAGGCCAAAAGGAAAATAAAACAACTTTTTTCTGAAAATGTCACACAGAATAAAACTCTGTCCCTGCTGGTGAATGCAATTGAATGGCTTATTCTAGCAACTATCATGCTCACTATCAAATGCTCGTCCTTCTAGGGAAGATTAGGTGACAAAACAGCTTTACTGCACTCAGTCCTACGACACGCTCCAGGGCTCTTCCATAAGTCTGGCATTCGCCCAGACCCTGTTTGGGGGACTCTCCAGTTCTACCCACCTCTTGGAGCTTTCACACTTCGGACATCCACGTTTTAGCTCTCAGAGCTGAAGAACACAAGAGGAAAGGGAGACCAGTGGCATAACCACTGTCACCTCTGCTAGGCACTGCTGCCACCATTGTCTAAAAGCACCCCCAACGTAGCTTGACACTGTCTCCATGTGCAGCACCAGACACTGCAGCTCCACAGCACCTGGTGCTCTGCTTCCTCTGGAGCTCCTGTCACTGTTACAGAAAATAATGATTGCACCCATACTGGTACATGGTAATGGTCCCAGGCACTGGAACTTGGTTGTCTGTACAATTACTTTGCTTGAAAGATCCTTGCAAACAATTCCCAGGCATCACTGAGCATTTAGCACAGTACAGGGACCATTCTCAATGGTGAATTTTAATGCAACATCCCTGCTTTGGAAGATGAGAGTCTAACTGTATGAACATGGCCAAACTGGGTCGCTTAACCTCAGAGCCACACAACAGGTCCTAGCAGAGCTTACTGAGGCAGATGTAGCCAACGGACCATGTCTTGTATGAATCTGGACTACCTGGACTACACAGTGAAGAACTGTCCCAATGCCAGTATTTCTATTCCGGTTTGCTATTCTGGCTAGCCATTATTAATTTTCTTTGCACCAGAGAACGCCTAAGATGGTATTGAACCAGTTTACTTTAGCAATACCTGTTCTAAATTAGATAAAACAGCTGATGATGGACCTGACATGGCTAAATCTGGAACCAGAAGTGCAAGGCGATGCAGTGCTAAGATTTGATCCAACCAGACCCAAAGCAGGTCAAAGAAGCAGAGTGATGATTCAGTTGATAGATTAAACCTCAATAAGCAGAATGAAAACTTTTTAGCCATGCAAAGCTACTTTTTCTTCATGTAATGACTGATGCAGCTAACTCTGTCACAATATCTGTTCGGAAAACTAACAAAGTGCACTCCAAGTATCCTGCATGTGAGCTGAACCATTGCAAGACACATGCAAATTCATATTTCAAGTAAAGTAACTTTCTTGAGTCAGAGCTCATATGTATATTTTGGAAACAAAGTATGAAGAAGCCAGAAAATTTCCTAAAACAAAGACTGCATTTAGCCAACTAGCCATTAAGGCCATAAATGATCACCTCTGTGTGTTTCCTATTGCTAGCTGTGCGAAAACTAAATACACGGGTATGAAACTAAACTCATAAATTAGTGTAGCTGCAGTTAAAATGATAATTAATTCTGAGATAAGCTGATGATTTTGGGGAAAATAGTTCCTTAATTCTGAAAAAAAATCTTTTTGGAGACATTTTAATACTGCAATTTTCTACGGCAAAGCAACGTTAAATAGAACTCTGGTTGAAATACCAGTTTATATTTGGCACAGCTTATTCTTGGTACCTACCCATTGTACTCATCTAGTTACTTAAGTTTTTCTTGTGAATTCTTTCAGTGTAAACAAACTGTGGTAGTGTCCTTTAGCTATGGGCTTCAAAAGACCTACAATTACAAATTTTATTGCTCAGCATTACAAGATGATGGTATCTCAAGAGAAGGTGACAGTGAGTTAACAGATAGGTCCCCAAGGGCAACTGGCCCAGACCTACAGACTCCCTTCTCCAAACAGAGAAACAGGCACAATTAGCAACTTTCAAAATGATAAATCTCTTTCCTTCATTCACCAAGCCTAACGTGGTTGAGTGGACTGTCTTTCATTCACATTTTGGTACTAATTAACTCATAACATTTGGCTTTGTCTCATAAGAATCCCTAGCTCTTTAGATGCCAACTCACATGAGGGAAAGTCACACAAACAATGTCAGAAAAATCAATTACAAAAGGAATTACTTTGCAAAGGTCTTTTGGTAAGCCATTACGAGACATGGCTTATTGATTTCAGGTACACATTTATTTTAGGATTTTCTAATGTGGCCATCAGCTCAGAGTAACTGTACCAGCAGTAGCAAGAGACAAACAATTGCCAGAAGTCTTAGAGGTGCATACAGCTGTATTTCTAACATTCCCATCACTACAATATCTGATCACTAAAAAAGACATTATTAGAAAACATAGCACAGTAATATAAATTACTAGTTGCCTGGTTTTTTAATAAAAGTAGGTTGTTTTATTATTTTTTTTCAAAAATATGTGTAAACTGAGATGTGGACATTTGGACCCAGATCTCTTCAGGATCTAGGTGGGAGCCAGCTTTTATGTAGGGCTAGCATTTGTGTTTCAGAAATTAATAAACTGGCTGAAAATGTATTCAGGAGACTGGAGCTTTTCACTCAGGTCCACTGCTACTTTGAACATCTCTTGGGTACAACCTGAGACTTTGCTAGGAAGCTTAACAACACTTTTTTGAAGTGGATGTATTTGTATGTCCTCTATTTAGTTTTCCTTTTCATCTCATGATATGAGGCAGAACTGTTATACTGGGCAGTAAAAGTGGTGTGATACAGAAGATACTCCAGGAGAGCCACAAGAAGTACCATGGAAATATTTAGAGAATTCTTGGGATATCATTCCACTGCATGGAAAAAAATCATTAGCTGTGGAAGAAACTCTTAAATATCTTATGACCTATTCATAGTAGAAGTTTTTGTCACATTTTCTTCCTCTACAGGAAGCTAAAATTTATGATCAGTCTGACAATTTTCAGTGCATGTAATTAAAAAAAAAAAAAATTGACAGTAAAGAGTGAGACTAAGAATTTGGATATAATCAAAATTAACTCAAGTTCTTCTCTGGAAAATCTGCCTCCAGTGCTTTAGTAGAGATTATGCTGCAAAGGATTCATATGCTTTCTACACTTACAAACATCTGACCGTTTTTTATTTATTCAAAATAAGACATCAATGGAGGAGGCAAAAGTTACCTTTCAGTCTCTGCTTTCCATTTTCTTTAGAAATGCTCAAAAAATATGGATTGTTATTTCCTTACTTGTTATATTCTCTGTTCCCTAAATGGATGATTTGTCTCCCAATCCATGCAATAAATCTCATTTTTTAAAGAAACTTTAATTCTTGATTTCTAGAATTGAATAAGAATCAAAGCACTAGATCTGGATCCATGGGGCTACTTTTTTATGAAAAGGGTCAGTAATTTACAGTCCAAAATTTTTTTCCAGTGGGATGGTTTCCTACAGCCTGGAGATGATAAGTAACTGAAAGTGGGCAAGTAATTCCATACCTGATTTCTGCAGATTTGGTCAGTTTCAGATAAAAAACTATAGATTTCTACAGCTCCTTTCTCCTGATTAGCTTAGGTCACAGAAGTTCAGGTCCCATCCAGCCATAACAGAATTTTAACCAAACTGTCTAAGGTTTGCCCAACGCTATTTCAGGCAGAGAGCAAATAGTATGTGTGATGCTTTTGGCACCTGCAGACGTAGCAACATAACTAGTAGAAAGACATCTGTTTCTGTTATGATGGAAGGATGTTTACATTATGGCAGATTTGCAAGTTGTACAGAGCAGAGGCCCTTTATTGGTAAAGGAAGTCATCATTTAGTTTGTTTAGCACTGAACACTTACTAGGGGCCACCTTGATCAGTAATCTGGAAGCCAGAAAAAGTTGTGGATCTTGGCTTTCCAACAGGCTAAGCTATTGAGCAGAGCTTTTGGCCAGAGAGCAGAATCCATCTTCTTCATTTTTGACAGCAGTGACTTTGGTAAATTCCAGGGGAAGAAGAGGTCTCTTCCTTCAGTAGCTCTGCACTTGATTTTGTCAGGTGGTTTAAATCCAGATCTGTGTGGCAAACTCAGTTTCCACAATTTAGAGGTTCCAAGGTCAACAAGCTGATGGACATGGAAAGTATCTTACCCTTCCACTCTGAGAGGAACAGTTCGAAGCCGAGGGTTGAGTAATAGCAGTGGGGAGAGGGGAAGCTCAGGCTGCTGGGCACAGGAGGGGAAGGGAGAAAAGCAAAGGCAATAAGTGGTGACATCACATGAATAAGTAATCTAAATGCAGCAGCAATCAAATGGAAAGTAAGGCTAGGAGAAACGGTTAAAATTACGACAAAAAAATTAGATGTTTATCAGGACTCACTATATAGTGTTTGTCCTAAAGCAGAAATGTTCAGCCACAGTAGAGTGAGACCTCCCTCTGAGCTGAAAAAAATGTATATGAATATGACTGTGTATGCATATGTATATGAATCACAGCAAATCAGTGTGGAAGAAACCTCCAGAGATGCTCTAGTCCTCCTTCCAGCCCCGTGCTGACACAGTTCGACCTCTGTCTCTCTAAATAGTTGCGTTTTAATTGTTCTTAAACCACCACTCTTCAGCATCCCCAGGATTTAATCTCTTTGTAGGTAACACATTTAAATTAAAACTGCTTTAATTTAAACTCATTATTCCTTGTACTATCCCCAATATATGATATGGAAAAAAGTTTATTCTGTTGTTCTTGTAACGATCTTTTAAGCATCTGAAATCTAATTTCATGTGTCCTCTGAGGCATCTCTTCTCTGTGTTAAGACACGTTTTCAGTCATATGTGTTTCCAAACTTCTGCTTACCCTATTGCCACTCTCACAGACCCCTGACTTTCTCTAACAGACCCTTATCTTTCTTAAATGTGGCCCAAACTTCAAAGATGCTGAGTGGAAGGCAAAAATTTCTTCATATATCTTATATTCACATTCCTGTATCACTATGCTTAACATTTGCTGCGTTCATTTTTTGTTTTTTTTCCTTCCAACAGCCTGCCACTGCTGGAGAGTTTGAAATACATAAAACTTTCCTTAAAAATCAAATCTCACAAGCCAATTTTAAATGCAGTGCTCCCCATGGTTTACAAGCTTTTTATTTTAAGCGCTTGGAAGGACTGCAATTGTGAAAGGTGTCAGTACCTGCGTGCGGCAGAGTAGGGCAAACAGCTTTGAAACATTCTCCATACCTGCAACCTGCCTGAGAGACAGCTTGGTCCTCGGTTTAGGTAAATGTAGCCTCAGTCAGAGCCAGTATTGCTCTGACTTCTGCTCTGACTGCAAGGACTAAGGCTCAGTGTGTTACTTCATGTTTAAAAATACTAAAAATACAACATGTCCTAGGAATATATCTCCTATTTCCACTGAGGAACTCTCCATGTAAGGTTGTTTATAAAATTCAGTCTCCATCGTTGCTGCCAGAAAAATTTCTGAAATCCCACTGACAGCCTCTTTACCTCACCTAAACTGTGAAAAGAAGCGGAGATGTGATGATTAGGGCCTGGAAACTGTAGCTTCTTCCAGAGCTTTTACATCACAGTTATATTATAGAGACACTGTAAAAAAAGGAAAACTTGATAGTTAAGTGACAGAAAAGCTAGTAAGCAACACTTTGAGTTAAATATTAATGCAGATTTCCTATGAAGAGCTTAAATGCCTTTACACATGTTCACAGCCTATACATACCTGGAGAAAAGTGCAGAAATTCAGTACTAACCTTTGTAAAAGGAAAGTTAGGACTGGACGGGGAATCAGGGATATTTCCAGGGTCTGCTGAAAACAATGATGATGACACTGGTCAAATTATTGTTGGCAGGGTATTTCAAACTAAACACTGCTGCTGCTGAAAAGAATCTTGAAAAATACCAACCTCTTAAGTAGCACTTTCCGTCAATAGTGCTCAGACACCTATGCATCTTATAGATAAGTAAACTGAGGCACCCTGAGAAAAACAATTTTCCCAAAGTCTTCTGACTGATGACAGAGGCAGCAGTAGAAAAGAGTTCTCCTGAGTCTGAGTCTGATTCTGGTGCTCTAGTCATTAACTTTATTTACTAAGCTAAGCATATAAAATACTTATACTGTTAAAACTCAGTTATTTTTTCAGAATAAACTCCCCGTGAGATCCGAATATACGCACTTCATGCACTGGCACCCATCTGTAAAGTGTGATTTAAGATGGTAAGAGGTCTGTAAAATGGGAATTATTCAATTACTTCAACAACTGAAGAACAAAACCTAAAAGCAATGTTCCACCTAACTGATCCCTCTGCAGTCATGTGCCTTTTGTGGTGTTCAATGGTGGGAGACAAGGATGTGAGAAGAACAACTCGTGTTAATATTTGATTATACTAGATCTCAATCTGAGGGAGAAAAGTTTTAGAGCATAAAATGGCACAGTAAAGTTTAAGGTCAGCCCTGGAAGGAAAACCAAAGGTTCCAGGGTCTTGGCAATAATGGATTACTCCATCTCCACTGCAGCCTTTTGTCCGCACTTCCCAGCATTCTGATCTCACAACAGCATCACATTAATTTATGTGCAGCTTAAGAACCACTGTAATCTCCACAGCCCACCCCCCCCAATCTCTTTTACTACAAAAGTCCTATTTAGCCAAGTGTGCCCTATTTGATATCCACGCAACAGACTGTTCTGAAATAACCTCATTTGTTCCTATTAAATAAGAGGGGTGTTTTATCTTGTTTTCTTCAGCTTCTTATGTCTAATTTACCAACATTATTTTGAATTCAAATCTTGCTCTCCAGACTATTGATGATGACTGCCAGTTGGGTGCCTGCTGCATGAAAAGCTTTAAATGTTTTGGCCTTATTAACATCACAAACAATAGCTGTTCAGCAACATTTAGCTTGCCTTAAGTTATCATGTTTGTCCTTTAACTGTCACTCCAAAAGGACACAAATCCCCATACAGATCACCTTTAGGATCTGTACCGCATCTGCCGGCTGTGCCTGTACGTCTTGGATGCTCTGATATATCTCACACTTATTCCTTGGGTAACTGAGTAAAGCCACTGCTGACCGCTCAGCTGGGTCACTCAACAGGCTCTGCTGACAATACTGACTCCACTGACCACAACAGGCTCTAAGATATCTAATGCACATTTAGACTCATACATATAAACACTAATACAGGTCTTAATCTTAAACTGAGTTTGACTCAGTTGGGCATTTTGTTGTACATCTTATTGACCCATAAACTTACCTTCCCCTGTTTTCTCTTTCTTTCTGTTTTTCATTCTCTGCCTTCTTCATCTCCCTCGTTGTACTGGTTTTGACTGGGATAGAGTTAATTTTCTTCATAGTAGATTATATGGTGCTGTGTTTTGGATTTGTGCTGAAAACACTCTTGAAAACATAGGGATGTTTTAGTTATTGCTGAACAGTGCTTACGTAGTGTAAAGGCTTTTTCTGTTTCTCTCGCTGCCCCACCAGTCAGTAGGCTGAGGATGTACAAGAAGTTGGGAGGGGACACAGCTGGAACAGCTGACGCCAGCTGACCAAAGAGATATTCCAAATCATATGACGTCATGCTTAGCAATAAAAGCTGGGGGTGGAATGAGGAAAGGGGGGATGTTCAGAGTGATGGCGTTTGTCTTCCCAAGTAAATGTTACACATGATGGAGCCCCACTTTCCTGGAGATGGTTGAACACCTGCCTGCCAGTGGGAAGTAGTGAATGAATCCCTTGTTTTGCTTTGCTTGTGCACACAGCTTTTGCTTTACTTATTAAACTGCCTTTTTCTCAACGCATGAGTTTTCTCACTTTTACCCTTCTGATTCTTTTCCCCATCCCACTGGAGAGGGAGTGACCAAGTGGCTGTGGGGGGCTTAGCTGCCTCCTGGGGTTGAACTATAACACTCTTTTTTGTCTTTTGGGGTTTTTTTGATGGGAAGGGTGGAATAACCACCACACACGTGCATTTCTCCCAAACTCAGCCAGGAGACAGAGGTTCTGGCAGCCACGAGCACCAGCTCCCCTGTCCCACCCTCTCTCCAGGCAGAGAGGTGGTGCCCGTGGGCTCCCAGGGCATGCTCAGGGAACAGTGGGCACTGCCTTTCTTGATGGGCCTTTTTATTTTAGAAAATGCCTCGCACCCCTTCTCTTTATTTCATTCACGGTCCCCTGAGATGTGAGTTTGTACACGTTTTATTTTCCTTGTATTTCCCCTTTTTTTCTCAGAGAGGGAGCAAGGAGATCTTGTTAGGGATGGACTCCACCCAACCATAAAAATAAGATACCACTAAAGACAGTGGCAATTAAAAAGGACAAGGATACTGACTCAGCATTTCCAAACCATCATGGCAGCTGGGATCACAAGTGTCCCAAGAGGAATGATATATAGTGAGAGAGAGATGTCTTTTGGCTAAAGAAACAGGACTTCTGATGCCTATTTTGTGTTTAAAATAAAGTAAAAAATGCAGCACAGAATAAATTAAAAAACCAAAAAGCTTGCACTCTCAAAAACTACAAGAGTGACAACTTCAATTTTGATGATCTGTCTTTCTTATTTCTTTGGCTTACAAAGTAAGTTTGGCTTACAAAGTACTAACAGCAACAGTAGGTTCTTCCAAATTTCGCTAAGATAATTTTTACAGCAGGTTCGCACGTAAAGAAAATACAAACAGATGGTATAACATGGTAAGTAACAATCTGGCCAATATACAGGAAAAGGGTGTTCTCCCACATTTAAATTCAGAAAGATTTTAAGCTTAAGAAGATGAAGCAGTAAAGAGGCTGGGTCATAGGCATAGACGGGAGGAAGAACAGCCTCATTGAGGGGGACATACTGAAGCTCAGCCATGAAACTGAAGGTTTCACATCAAGGTGAGAGCTTACAGTGAGTCTGACCTAAAGTTAAGCTGATACAGGAATCTCTTCTTTTCTTTGCCTCAGATGAAATCTGTGTTCTATTCAAGCCATTCAACCTCTCCAAATCTAGCTCTCCCCGTGTAAACTGAGACTGGCTCTTAGTCTCTTTAGTAAAGTGCTTTGAGAGCTACAGATTGGAAGTGATGCTTGCACGACACCGGCCAAATGCTGGTTCCTCTCAAGCTCATGACAAAATTCCTCTGGGTCTTTTTGGCTATGTCGATATTAATAAATTAAATGTGCCCAGTGCCATTCTCTGGTGCTGCAGCCAGCTGGCAGGGAACAGCCTGCATCTATCTACATTACTAAGCTCTTTTACCCTCTTAAATAGGGTGGTCATATCCAAACTGTTTGTTTGGAAAGGTTTCTGCAAGCTCCCAAACTGTTCCCAGGAATTGTGCGCTGTGTGCAGGGTGCTGCCTGACCCTGGCCCAAACCATGCCAGGGTCCCTTCTGACACTTTAAATGTACAGAATATCTAGTCCCAATGCCTGGAAGCGTTCCTCAGTGCCATTTACTCCCTCTGAGTAACTCTTGAGGCAGACACTTGACCTATGAATTTTAGTATGCAATACAGTTAGAACAATTGAATCCATTGATATTTCTTTCAAGTATTCAGATCATTTCCTTTTACAGTATTTGTGATCATTTCCTCTTACAGTATTTGTAATCATTTCTATATTCTGAGGGTGCCTGTAAAATACCAGCAGTGTTCAACTTGGACTTAATCTGATTACTTGTGTGAAATACCAGCCTGCAAGATCTCCATCTTGGATTCCTTCCATCAGCTCATTCTGCAAAATGCCCCTTCACGTAATTACAGGAACATCCTGTGAGCTCTGGGTTTGTGAACCACCATGCTGGTAGAACACGGAGGTTAATCTCAAATCTGATCCGCAGCCAAGGTGGGCTGGTAAACTCCAGTGAAGCATAAAGAGCTAAATTATTAAGGCAAGGCAGGTTTTTACACAACATCGCCCACTGAGTGCAAGCAAAATAGACTAATCCCTGAGCTACCAGAATCAGCTGGCTATTTCCAAAAGCCAACAGCAGCAAGGAAGCTATTGCATGACTTCTTTTCGAACAACAGGAGGGAAGATTGGAGAAAGGAGGGGCTGGGTGGGAGGGGAGCAGTTTGACATCTCATCTATCATTTTTATTAGGCTGAGACTGCAGACATTTGAATTGTGTTTTCCTCACTTTTTAAATGAAATGGAGAACAGTAACACTAACGACATAGTTCCTCGTGAATGATAATTTAATCTTCGTAGAGCCTCCTATTTCAGATAATGTTAATTTATATGTGGAGGAACCTGCAAGCATGGAATTTGTGTTTTACAAAAAAAAAAAACAACAAAACTTTCAGAGTGCTGTAACACATCTGCCTGAGGGCACATGTAAAAGACTTAGCAGGAAAAATATAATGTTCCCCAAGTACACACATGCTTCCTCACATACATGCACACAAAATGACAGAGAAGACGAAGGGAAGGCGCAGGCTGGGTGCTCCTTGGAAGCTGTTTTCTTAACCTCTGCGACAGCCCGGCCTCCCCGCTGCGCTCCCCCCCCAGCTCTCCTCGTGTGCTGCACAATGTCATCCAGAGCACCAACAACAGCTTGAGTAAAAACAGCTTTCACTGAGAATGGGAAAGATAGGAAAGAGATTAGTGGTTTTTTATACATAAGCCTTGTGGTTGGTGACCAAAGCTGAAGACAAACTACAGGAGCGAGGTGAGGGGAGTGAACGCAAGGAGAGGCAAAGTCTAGGTGACTCGGAAGATAGTTTAAATCCATCAACAGGCGGCTAAGATCTGAACTAGTCATCTGCAACCAGGGGAGAAATCACAGTGCCAGTGTCAACGGCCACAAATCTTACTGCCTTTGAAGTGGCCAATATTTTACCCAAAAGTTACTACCTAAGATTGTTATCTGGCTACTTGCTGGCCTATGTGAGACAAATTGGCAGTCTTCAGCTAGATCCTGGTAGACTAATTCCACAACACCACATTTGGCATTCATTAGCTGTCCTGGCTGTGGGGCTAAGTAGGAACAGTCGGAAAGGCTGAACCTCCATTTCACCCCTCAGAGGTGGTCTTTCCAGCACAGCTTTGAGACCCATGGATAAATCAGTATGGGGCAGTAAGTCCTGTAGTAGGTACATGGGTAATTACATGACTTTGCTTTGAAGAGCTCTGAATATTTCCTTCAGCAGCACTGCATATGATTACATACTCCTTTCGGATTTTTAACAGTGCAGTGAAACGAGGTAAAAGCAATCTTCCTTTTCCCTTCAAGCTTCCCAAGTGTGAATAATAGAGAAAGGAAGAGAAAGAGTGGAGGTACGTACCTGAGAGAAAGGTGCCTAGCCCAAGGAAAAGAAACCCTGAAGAATGCAGGTAATAGTATATTAAATATTTGTTTACTGAGCAAATGTAATTTGCTCTTTCATTTTCATGGAGAGTTTTCTTAGTATTCTGTGAGGCAAATTGACATTGCAAAAGATCCTCATTCTTAGGATCAATCTGCATTCATAAGCTTTATTTAGATTGACTGCTCCTATGTGGTGGAAAAGAGATAAATGTTCTCCTGAAGCGCTCCTACTGTAGGTACAATGCAACCCAAGGAAAATCAAGTCAATCAGCAGTAAACTTGCATTCTGAAAAACCTACTACAAAGCACTTTTCATGTTTTAAATGCCATTTGTCACTGTCACACTGGAAGAAAAATTACAGTTCACTTCAGTTAAGTGGTAGCTCACTTCAACAACATGAAAAGCCTCTGAACTTCTGCTTTTATACTGACCTTGTAAGCAGCTTTCTGCGAATTAAGAAGTGGAAAGGAGGGAAAGAGCAAAAGTTGTAGTGGGGCTTCAACCCTGCAGACAAATGGAACGGCTTAAGGTTAGTAGGGAGATAAGCAGGTGTGAAGACCCCTAACACAGTGCCCACGGTAGGTCTCTGCTTCAGCTGGATACCTGTTTTAAAGATGAATCTCACATCTCTGCAAGATAAGCAGTCTGTAGATAAAATAGTGTTTTCCAAAGACTGTTAGCTGCCAAGTAAAGCTTTGACTGTCAAACTATGAAAGGGCAAAAAGGAAGAAAAGTGACCATGGCAAAGCTCATTTGTAGACTGATTTTTAGAAAAGCAAAGTCTGATGACTGACTTGTGAAACTGAGCATGGGCCACCTTGAGGCGTGGTCTGAGGACCATCTCTGAAGGTGAAGAAGTTTACGCCTCAGGATGCCTCTCTGCTCATGTTCTTTTCTGACTGTAAGTTTTGGGGAAATTTCCACTGAAACACAGTCCTCCACTATTTCACAGAATCACAGACTCACAGAATGGCTGCGTTTGGAGGAGACCTCTGGAGTTCACCGAGTCCAACCCCCGTCCTCAAAGCAGTGTGAACTAGAGCAGGTTGCCCACGGCCACGTCCAGATGTCTTTTGAACTCCTCCAAGGATGGAGACTCCACAGTCATGCTGGACAACCTGTTCCAGTGTTTGACCACTCTCAGAATAAAAAAGTGTTTTCTTCTATTTAAGCAGAGTTTCTTTTATTTCAATTTGTGCTCTTTCTTCCTCTCACCAGGCACTGCTGAGAACTGGCTACACCTCTCGTTATTCCCTCCATCAAGTACTTATACACACTGATAAGGCGCCCCCTGAGACTGCTCTTCTCCAAACTGAACAGTCCCAGCTTTCTCAGTCTCTCCTCATTAATTCTTTCTATTTCATGTGCTCAAGGTTGTGCTGGGTCTGCTTTAAAAGAGAGGCTTTAGCCCTTTATAGAGCATATGAGTTCTCAAGTACACTAAAATATCCATATTATGTCAAACAGTAAAACTGGAAAGAGCCCCAAAATCCTTTCGACTCCTCCGCTTTCAGCTTTAACTTGCTGAAGCTGTTCTCTGCCACTTTCCTTTTTTTTTCATATTAGAGCTCCTTCATAGCAGAAAGTCGGTTGCTTTGCTTTCCGGTGAGGTGACGGGCAGTGCAATGTGCTGGGTACCGCGCTGCCAGCTCAGAGGAGGGTGCTCTGCGGGACCCGCCGAGGGATGCCCTGAGAGGTGGCTCCCCGCCATCCCCTGGCTTCTCTGCTCGGGACAGAGGGGGATGAGTTCCCTCCGTGAGCAGACCTTTCCTCTCGCGGAGCGCTCCTTGAAACTTATATACCCTTTTTGCTCAAGTGCTTCTTTCTTTTGTCCATCTGGTTTTGAGTAGAAAAGTCCTCAGGGCAAAGAAAAAGAGAATATGGCTCTACTTCTTTAACCACAGTATTCTGCTAAGGATATATGAAATTCCCATTAACACAGGAGCCACATACTTCTATATACTTTATTCATTCAGTGCACATTAAATAATCAAGAAAGGGGGTTTTTTTTCTACTATTGAAGTTAATAGTGATTAATATAAAAAAAAAATTATTTAAAAAATA
>VFFE01008933.1:138134-195462 GCA_008921705.1 Burhinus oedicnemus | reverse complement strand
AAAAAAAAAAAAAAGACTAAATCTCTAATACTGTTTTGCCTGAGCATGCTGGATATTTTTGTGAATTTAGTGATTTCTTAGGATAGGCTTGGGATCTCCAAAGGTAAAAGATACGGGATACAGGAATGGGAGTAGGAGCGACTTGATCTCTGAGGAAAGCACAGGACTGTGTGAACAACTGCAACCGAGGAGGTTTCAGCACTAAGTCTCCCAGAGCTGCAAGTGCTCTGTCTCTGCCTAAAGCCACACTGAAGTTACGGGGAAAACTATGTCAGTGCAGTGAGGCAGCCTCTGAAGGGAGGGGAATCCAAAAATGGGAGACCATTTGTACGTGATTATCTATTGTAAACTCATAATCCAGGCCATCCTTAATAAAAACAATGAGTTCACACAGACCTTTCTACACCCTCAGGAATGCAGAACTGGAAAAGAACGTTGAATCACCGAGTCTTGTTTCCTGTTACTTTGGGCACCATATTGCAAGATATCTTTCATAAACTTGAAGAAGATCCCAAAATCCTTTATGAAGGAGGTCACTATCACAATCTCCATTTCACGGATGAGGAAACTTGATCCTTGGAGAGATGGAATGACAAAGCCATGACCATCCAATAGCCCAGTAGAAATACTTGGACCAAACCCTCTTTTCTCAAGCGTCCACCCCATGCTTTAGTCCCTGCACTGATCAGGGGTTTCTAAAGGTGCTTTCCAGATTTCAAAGACCAGTGTCCAACAACACTGTTGTTGTTCATGCTTGCAATGTTTTGCCTTACTGATTTATGTTAAAAAGTACTCAGCGCTCTGTGGTAATATTGGAGAAATTCTTCAGCACACATTTTTTTCTGGTATTTCTCGGAACACAGAATTGCTCCCAAAGTGACTGGCTTCTGGAAGCTATTGGAAAACAACATGAAGCCTTCAGTTTCTGAATAAAACTTTCCACCTGTCCTTATGGATGCTGAAAATTAAAGTGTGCAATTTTGTCAATTACAATAGAAAATACCAGGGCCATTACTTGAGATGGCTATGTATTAAAGACAGACCACCCCAGACTGCCCTTAAACAAGAGCAGGAAAGAGATCGCTGTTCGTGGGGCTGGGACCTGCCAATCAGACCAAGACTGAATGCCTGTCAGTCTCCCTCGTATTTGACTTGGAAGCAACTCATATCAATATGTAGTCAGGAAATGGCTCTTTAATCACTGCAAAGTCTCTCCTGATTTTAAAGATTAAATCAGCCACAGGCTGCTTGGGTCTTTTTCCTTTTTTTTTAACTCCTCCAAGATAACTGATGATAGCATTTGAGAGTGATTAGCCATGCCGCACGGCGTAAGCATGCAGCTTGCTCCGATTTCATGCATTACAGGCCATGCTGTACAACACCGATCTTAGATAACAGGACATCCAAAGAGATCTGACAGAATGTCTATGAGTGATATATGGGGGGAAGACAACTTGAAATACAGAAGGAAAATAAATTACCCAATATATTAACGCTGATCTTGTTAGAAATGCTGCAGGAAGATGGGCCAAGAAAAGAGCAGGGTCTCTGTGGAAATCCCAGTGAGGTGGGATTCGAAAGGCACGTCCTGTAAAGTACAGTTCGAAGTGCTGCTGCTCCAGGAGGAGTGTCCAGCAGGATGGGTGTATGTTCACAAAGGTACCCTTAAGGCTAGCAAAATGGCAGCTGGTGCTGACAGCTCTAGGGCAGCAAGTGGCAGCCAAAGACCCGGCAGGAATGTGCTTTGGAAAAGCAGTGGAGGTAAGAGAGAGGGAAAAGAGGGAAGCAAGCCCCAGGAAGCTGGTCCCTAGAGTGGGACAAAACCAGGGTGTCCAGCTGGGAGGCAAGAAGAGCAGGTGGGAGAGGACCTGGGCCAGATCAGCTGCTCTTAAGACAGGATACGATGTATGTCCTTGGGGAAGGGAGGTGTGAGATGCTTGGGAAGGGACATCACATGCGAAGGTGCTTCATGTAAACATCTGTGCGCTTTCATAGCAGGAACCCACACAAGTACAGAGTGAAGGAACAGGGAAGCACAACCTACACATTAGGAGCACCCTGAATCACTAAACTCACCCCGAGGTTCTGAGGCTCCCCTGGAGGCTGGTGGTTTGTTGCTTGGTGTGGAAAAGAGCACAAGGATAGCAGAGCTCCTTTGGCTCTATCACCAAGCGAGTTGTTGCTGGGACTGTCAAATCCATCCCTGCTCTTCTTACAGTAATCTGACTTGTTTCAAGCAGAGAAATACTCCCTAGCATGACACATAGCCAAATAAATCCTCTTGGAAGTTATTTTTCTCAGATCCTGCATTTCTCTGATAACATATGTGCCATGTTTCACCCATGCTTCTCCATGCTTTTTTCTCCCATATTAGATTTACAGTGGAAACGAGGTACTGCTGCAGCAGTGCCTCACCCCACTCCTACCAGTAAACTTTTATTCTTCTCATGATGTTTAAAGGATTAAAAAAAAAAATGAACTACCAGGTAAAATTTTACAGCAAAAGCTTTTCCTTTCGCTATGAGGTTTTTTTCCCACAGAGACTGCCTGTTTGCAAGTTGTTGCTATTCAAACACACACTTAAGCATGCTCACCCACCTCATTTAAACTCAGAAAATGTGCAGCCAAATGGACTATCTTGTTGCACATTTCTGCCATTCAAACGCCAGTACAAGAAGAAATGGAGAAAAGGCAGAATTCTTTTGGTTCCTCAAGGCTTCTCGAAAAGCCACTGAAATCAGCAGCATGACTCCTTTTAACATGTGTGGAGTGAGTCAGGCTGTACAACCTCAGCTAGAAATACCAGCGGGACCACGTAAGGGTGGGGGTGGTATGCACAGAAAAGCTGCAACTGCACATATACAGCCATTTTAGAAAGATGCATAAGAAGTAACTGGAAACCTTGAGATCTTTGAAATACTCCAAGAAAAAAACAGGCGCAACTCCAACACTTGCCTTCCTGAGTGTCTCCAACTACAATTAGTCCGTAAAGAATTAACTATTGATTTGAAACCTCACGCCCGTCTCACCTTCAGCCTCCTCTCACACATAGTTGCCGCTGTTTTAGGAACCGCAAAACTTGAGCTTCTTCTCAAAGAACAACAGGATGACGAGATCATGGTCTCACCTGGCACTCCGGTGCTGCTCTTTGCAACACAAACGTAAAATTTTATCCCGACAAATCAGTCTCACAACAGTAACCGAACTCTAAAGAAAAATTTCCGAACAGTCCCACAGTAAATTAACGAGTACAGGAGGCTGTACTTATTGCTCTTTTCAAGATGGTCACTGAGAATTCGGGCTTCTCAATTAATTCACCTCTTTGATGCCTCCTGCTTTATTCTAAACCTTTTCCTTAAAACCACGTAAAAAGAAAACACCAACACCTCAAAATCAGTTCTTCAAGATTACTGACTTTATATCATTTGAATAACTGACAATAGACTCCGGATAGGTCATTTTTTCCATTAAATACCTCCAGCTGTGATATTGCCTCATGCCAGATTGGACTAGGCAAACGTATGTCAGCCAACCTCCATAGCTGATGACGAATTGAAAAGATTTGATGTGGGGAATTAAAAGATAAAGATGAGTGAATAATCAGTAATGAATAGACAATAAGGAACAGCCTACTGAACCAAATTTGTTTCCCTGTGTGTACACATGGTTCTGCTTATGAATTACTATTGTTATCTCTTTTTCTAACTCTTTTATCAGCTAGTTTATATGATCAGCTCTTGGGCCCTAGACTCTTTTTAAACACTTGTGAGCATTCACGACTTGGAATTTGCATTGGAAAATAGATTACATAATATTGTCTCTGCTCCTTTGCTAAATGAATGTGGTTAGTCTTTGAATTAACATTGTAAATGGTTCACTTTAAAGATAACATATTATTGTTGAAGGTTTGGGTTTGGTTTTTTTTTAATGAACTAGTCTCAGGATAGTAGGTGTGTGCTAGAGATTTCAGAAGTGGAATGCTGGTAACAGCATAAAAGTACCAGTAAATAACTTCTAAATACAAATATAAATATACAAACTTCTTTACTTAGCTGTCAGTATAAAGATTGGATAAAATGTTTGGAATTTTTGGCTTTGAAACTCCTGAACCATGCACTTTTCTCACTTCATCCTGCTAAATTTTGTGTTTGATTAGATGTGACAACTGCTGCTAAAAATACTGGAGTTTGTGGAGTGACAGTATAACTCCAGTCTGCACAAGAGAGGGCCAAATTCAGCTCCACTCAGAAGATATAAATCCTGAAATACTTCACTGGAATCAGGAGAGCTGGTCCAGATTTGCACCCTATGAGAACAGAAACTGGCTCACAAAGCTAAAAAGTGCAATTCAGCTGGCAGTCCTGTACCGATTTTTCACTTGGGTTGCACTTCTGCCAACATGTTTTGCAACTTCGCTTCTTTTCTGGTATTGACCGGGAGGCTCTGGATCTTATGGGAAGATGAGAGTCTTCTCCGTTTTACCCATACCCACTTCCCTGATCCTTCCATTCAAGCTGCTGGGCCAGAGACTGGAGAGGCTGGTCTGCACCTGAGTTCAGCACTCAGTACTTGTGTCGATGAAGACGCACAGTGCATGCGCCCAGTAGTTTGCAAAACGCACCAGAGCAGCTTCCTCCTGCCAAGCCACATCGGTACACATCATGGTTTGCTTTTGTCTGGTGTGTCCGCTCCTGGCCTTTGTACCAGGCATCTAGAGGATGATTGTTTCTGAAAACGCTTCCTCCTTCCTCCCTCCCCCTTCCCATCTTCTTTGCAGTAGCAGAAAATGGAGATGACCAGAAGAAACATTCTGCAGCACTTTGCATTATCCTTCCAATGCACTCCACGGTCTAGAAAAAAAAAACCTGCTGGAGCAAGACATGCAGGTGATGTCCGTGCCGTGCTCAGGGTGCAGTCTCCCAGCAGCTGTAATCGCACCATACCCACTCTGCCGTCCTTCCCTCCCTTTCGCTCATGCAGCGCTAACTGTCCGCACATAGTTAGGTCACCAGGGGGATTATAATGTAATGAGTTCAAGGGTCAAAGACCAAATTTCTTGATACCACCAACCTGCCAGCTCAGGTGGAACCGCTCCTTAGGGCAGGCTAAGCAATACTCAGGTCTTCTTTATACCAAGTGAGTGTCCTGCACTGGAGAAATACACCTCAGAATTTTAAAAGAAATATTTTACAGGTAAAAGATGGAGAAAAAAGGCAGCTAAAAAATGGCCTTCATCTCGTTAAGATTTCCAGCTCACACCCTTGCTGCTGCTAGCCCAATCTGAAGGAAAGCCTTTGGGGTTGTTCTGGCAACAAATTAGCAGCTCATAATGTCTGGAATAGATTCAAATGTCCCATCGGGATAATGCCATGCTTTCTTTAGTAAAACATCCCATACAAGAAACAGAACTAGGTGGATTTTACCTTTCCCTATACAAAGGATCACAGTTATGTTTTTGCTTAAGTTACCAAAGGAAAATGTTATTAATTGTCTGCCATGGTTGTACTGGTATGTAGATAAACAGATTTATCCTTTGTTACTTTCCTTTCAAATTTATTAATACCCTCGACAGAAGCTTAAACAACATCTCTCAGGACTTGTCAAAATTCAGGGGAAGGAGTAAACAGCAGCTTTAAGCTTCTGGGTACTTTGGAATTGCATGCAGTGCCCAGTGCTAGCATCCCAGCTTCCATAACGGTTTCACAAGCCTCCAGGAGTTCAAAGTGATAAATATAAGTAGCCAGACTATTCCACAGTTGTCGGCACAATGTGGTATCAAAGTCCTATATTAAAATGAACAGCCGTCAAAATAGAGGAATGAATTTTCAGTTGTAGCCCACAGGAATTTCTGCATCCAGATCCCATTAATCATCAGAACTCTGCATGGAGTTCCTTGTACAAAACCTTTAACATTCAGCTTAGTATGGTAAGTTATGACAGGCACGGGACCAGGGCCAAATTCTGCCCTCAGTTATATCTCGGCAATACCATTAGCTTCTGTCAAGTTGCACGGCCGCACTCAAAGTCAGATCTGGTCATTTGTCTGGTGTGTAACTCTCACAGCACATCAGTTTCAATGGGCCCATTTATATGCTTTAAAACCAAACACGTAGCTAGCGCTTGGATGAATTGGGAACCAAAATGAAGTTTGAGATGTGTCTTCTTACACTAGGAAGAGTTCAACATTTAGGTTTCTGCCAGAATACACAAGTCTGACACTATCAGATGAAAAATGTCATGGGATATTTAATTACCAAAATTAGCCAGAGGAATTCAGGTTTGGGGTCTCAACAGAAAAACATGTGAAATATATACTGCGTGTTTACATTTTGTGAACAGCTTCTCTTTATTTTTTCATAACTTTTGATTTTTTAGTGCTTCGGAATAAATATATGCTAGCTTAAAATGTTTTTTTCCATTCCAAATGACAGAAGGAACCATTTAAAGTGTTGTGGTGAGCTTAAAAGATGAAATCAAGTTCGTTTTTCTTCCATAGCTGGCTAGAACTAATATTTGCTACCCAGTTTAGGTAGCAGTTTAATTTCAGAAAAAGTTGCGCGCAAAACATTTGGCTTTATGAAATATTCACAACTATTTTTCTTGGCTTCTGTTCACTGGCAGGCAAAGGGAGTGTTTTAAATATAAAGCATGGATTTTGCAGTACATCTTTACCGTATATAGACAATGGTGGAGACACACCTCTTTACAGTGCAATCAAGACTTGAAAGCTACAATTTACAATAAGTAATTGCGCACAAAAGGAAAACATTGCATCTGCTGCCCTTACCACAAAGATCCGTGCATGGTATTTTCTTGCTGAGTACTCAAGTTAAAGCTCAACCAATGAATCATCTACTGTTGCTTCTGTAACTTGTGCAGTTTGAAATGTGCTACTTTTTGGCAGTAAATTTCTGATGGCTAAGAAAGAATGCAAACCAGACACAATGAGGCCAGATCAGCGAACTTAATAAGAGGTAAGAGAGCTAGTGCTTCTGGGAGGCATACCATTTGTGAACTGTGTCAAAATGGAAATCAGAAATATAAAACCAGTGTTACCTGGCAGGTTTCCACATAAACTTTTGATATTTATAAATAAAGAGATCTCAACAGAATCATGCCAACTTGGATAAAGGCATATATAAATACATATATATATATACGTGCATATATACACACTCACGCAGTGGTAGACTCCATAAATCTGAAAAAGGATTGTATTGGCTTCATTCAAGCACTCACTTGGCACCTAAATTTTAGGCACCTAGTGACACTGAGTTAAGTGTTTAAATTCCCTTTACAGTCAGAAGGAGAAACACAGGTGTCTTTGAAGGGCTGCAGAGAGAAAAGGTCTGACCACTTAGACAGACTCTCTTCTGGAAACTTTCAAAGTCACCTGTCCTCTTCTGTTGACTACAACAGCAAGTGGCACAGTTACTTTGGGAGAGCTACTTCATTGGATTCATAAAATATAGGAACAAGTCAGACGTCAAAGTTAGGCTAACTGGATCTAACCTTGATTTCTGATCAAGATAGGGAAACCAATTAAGCTGCAGACTCCCACTGAGCTGCCTGTGTAGTACAAGAAAGAGAAAGCAATCCATGAAGTCAAGTCCAACAAAAACACCACTAATCAGTGGACTATTTACCAAGACTATCACAAGGTATGACAGAGGCCAGAAACTCAGGGGTTCCAGGCAGATTAGAGCTGTATCTGCACAATAAGAATATCCACGTCTATGAGTGACAGAAATCACTTCTATGCAGTTACAAGAATTTACTTTATCAATAGTACCAACGATCATTAAGTTTGTCCAGCAATTTCCCCACCATAAAAGTGTTTTCAGTAGCTCAGAAAATTATTAAACATTAACCACTTAAGCTGCTTCAGACTGAATTTTGAGTTGCCTTTAACCAGAATATTCGAAAATATTATTCTTTTGAAACTTCTTAGCCAAAAGACATTAAGGATTTTGAAGAGTTCAGCCAGAAGAAAATACGTATTTTTGTCCGTATTTTAAAAAATCTGGCAGATTTTCTTCTTTCAGTAGTTGACCTGCCTTTATTGTGAAAAGACATAATACTGGACAGGGACCCTTTGTGTCAAGAATACGCTTTCAGCTCCCCCCTAACAAAATCTGCCCTTACAACAGCACTGATTGTCTTCTGGCGATACTGGTCTCCCTGTGTGGCTACAAAGAGCTTCCTGAACCAGCTAATACTACTCTGAGACTAACTTTTAACTACTTCAAGTTAGAAAAGATGGACTACCTGTTTGATATGCCACCTATTTTCTATTTTAATTAGCCCAGAGAAATTAGTTACATAGCTGATGGAAAAAGGCAATCTGTAGTAAACAATGGTGATAATTTCAGAGCACACCAGTTTGGCAACAGCAGTTAGGCTCATAACTTGGAAATTCTTAGTCACCTTCCAGATGCACCCACCTGCCCCCAGAGGCTTTCTGAAGCATCTTAGTTTCTAACTTTACCAACTCAGTAAAGGTGTCTGTGCTCAGATAGCAGGGGTTCTCCTTTAATACAAAATCAACATTAATTTTCTCATCTAGCATAAGACGAGGTATAGGCTAAACTGAAAAGGTCGCTTTTACACCCGAAGGAGTCTCCACACGCTCAAAGATATCCAGGGTGTGGTTACACCAGCTTAACTTTGTCTATATAACCGGTAAAACTTTCCCATGTCAACAGGGCTTTATCTTCAGGAAATCTAACTGCATAAGGGAATGTGAGTTCAAGGGGGTCTAAATTACTGTATGACCATCTTAGATTACAATGAACCATGAATTTGGCTGAAGTGCGTTGAGTACAGGAAGCATTATAGTCCTGCTTAGCTATGGTGGGGTTTTTGTCAGTGCTCAAGCCTGGCCTAGGGAGGGATAGCACAGACAGCTCAAGCATGCAGCGCTTTGGCAGAAGGAAGCCAGACAAAAATTGCCTTCAGTATTGAAGGGTAACAGGGCTCCAGCAACGCCTCCCTGGAGTGCCACAAGCTGAATCACCAGCTTGGCTCTCGGTTCACCAGCTTTTACTACTGCGGCTTTGCTCTTCCCTCACCGGAGCTGAGCAGGCAGGTGTGTCGTGTGTGTCCGGCTGACAGCCTTCGCCCTCACAACTTGATTTCCTCTGTTACGCAGGCTCTGCTTAAGTACCTGATCCTGTGTTTAGGGCATCATGCTCTGTTGCTATGGAAATTATTGGGATGTCAGAGGTTTAGCATAATGACTTCACTGTAGGGCTAGAGCTGGGGCTAAGGGAGGAGATTAACCATGAGAGAAACCAGCGCTGTAGCTGTGACTACTTGATTGCTAGCATACATGGAGATGTTCTCTGAGCCCAACATACAGCCCTAAGGAAAGATCAGAAGGTGGTCTGAGGAATGTTTTGTGTTTCAGCTCCTCTTTCAATGAGGTTTTCTGAAAGACACAGAGCTTGTATTCATACTTTTTCAGGTTCCTCAGAGTTTGCAGTTCCCTTCCTCCTCCCATCCAGTCCCTCACACGCTTCCCAAACGAACTATATTTGTATGTATGGTGAAGCAAGTTAAATTCCAGAGCACTTTTCTATAGCCAAGGCATCAGTTTTTCTTCTTCCTCGCTGGAATCTGGTGTTTAAACCCTTATTGATTGTCCTGGTTTGTAGAAGTGACATCTGTAAGTCCCTATCTTGTTTGGCAATTTTCACTCTAAATCTCAGCTCAAATCATCTCATGATAAATCCCTTTCCCTCATCATTCTCACCCCATCTGCTCTCCCTAGGGAGACCTTTATTTTCCATCTTCCAAGCTCATCTCTTCTAACAGCAAGGAAGCTGTCAGCTGCTGTGAAGATTTGTAGGGCACTAAATCTTATACATTAAACCTTTAAATACATTTATCCAGGTAAAACATTTTGAAGCAAATATATAAACTCTGAAGGTTCGCTAGCATATGGCATAATGATTAGCAACCAGATACCAAAGATTTTCATCCTCTTTATTATCATTATTTTAACAGTACAAAATCTCTTTTCCATTTATCAGTTTGCCTGAAAAAATGTTCTACTCAGTTTATCATTCATCAGCTTCATCATTCTCATTACTGAAGTAATGGCTAAATCCAAAAGTCATCAATTTCATTAGGTTAAACACCCCACAGCATGGATTCTGACCCTGACCTGTCTACAAGAACATTTCTGATGAAGTTCCCTTTCTAAGTAAATACCACATCAGAATTATCAAAGCTGTTCTTTCAATGGTTTAGGCCTCATTAGTCTCCAAAGTGTAAAAAAATAGCAAGATTGCATTTTCCTGGATGCCCCGACTGTCATTTCAAGGGATGAATCCCAACATGGTTTCATTCTTCGTTCATCCAACTTCCTTTGTCCACTGCCTGAGTACAATATGAGTCATTCACCAAATCTGCATGCCAGGATTCCTGCCTACTGGAAGCTTTTAATATCTGCCACTATATCAAAACACAAATGGCACTTTTTCTTTTTTTTTTCTCAAACAAACTACTTCTTTATTTTATTTTTCATTACTTAACAAAAGAAAAGGCTCTGAGATTTTTTGGTATATGCCATATGTGTCGAGTCTGTATTACTCTTTGCTTTGTGAGCTGCTGCTTGTATCATGCAGTTGGGCACTGGAAGGGTTAACAGGAAAATACAGAGAAGAAATTGCAGGAATCTGTGATAGAAAGGGACTATGAAGTCATCCGGTCCATCTTTTGCCAATATAGGCCTGTTCCCTACAGTATATCAAAGTACGAGCACTTTAAACAGCCTTTCTTAAAATGAAGAGGAAGCATCTAAAGTTAGCAGCTGCAGGTGTGACCCCAGAAGAAGCAATAGGTGGCTTACGGTGATCCAGGGTAGTCCCGTGCAGCCGCCGTGCTGAAGGATGGCCAGAGAGCCTCACTGAGACCAGCCAATTACAACCGGATTACTGCATCCTGAAACATATAGGCTTTCTCAGTATATTTGTTCTGTCTCTTCTCCCTTAGGGAGGAGCACCGGGATGTTAGCTCATTCCAGTTTCTGAAATATACTCTAATTTCCAGTCGGGCCTTTCTTGAAGCTGTTGGATTGTACTGTTAATGGAAAGTTGTTCTTCCTGGAGGGATAAATCCGGCATCCCTGCCCTCTGTCATAGGAATGAACCCACTGGTTTTGTCTCCCTAGCACTTCAGTCAGACTTCTCTGCACATGACTTCTCTACAGGCACCAGTGCAAGCAAGGCCTGCAGAATCAGGCTTTGAGGCAGTAAGACTTACCAAATTTAACTTCACAGCTCATGTGCAGTGAAATAAATGTGGTAAACCACCAATGATTCATCGTTTACTTATTGCAGAAAACAAACAGGTTTTCTTCTGAGTCACACGCATGCTAAGAATTTTCTCCTTCTCAAGCAAAACAAAAACCAGTGTTATTTCAAGGCCGGGTCAAAGAAGTCCAGATAAAATAAGAGCTCCTTGAATCTTTGTTCAAATCAGGAACCTGGACAAAAACATATTTGATGTTCTGAGAGGTCTGAAAATTTCATTTTCCACCCGATGGTGCTGCAGGGCATGTTATTGTGCAACTGGAGGCCACAGAGGGTGATGGAGTATGAATATGCTGGGATCCATTTGAAGGGCATGAGACCTCTTTCCTCTTCCCACTCCCACTTCTGGAGAATCTGAGTGAGCTGTTAATAGTAATACAAATCTTTTACATTCAAAACTGACCTCAGATCTGAGTTCAAGTCAGTCTTGGTCATCATATGCCAGCAAAAGAGATTGTTCACTTTTTTAAAGTGAGCAAAGTACCATTGAGGTCAGTTCTGGAGAAAGTCAAGAGCTCAGGAAGGAAAACAACATAAATAACTAAATAAAGGGACAAGTGAAATGACTAGAAAAAACATTTTGTTTTATCCAGGATTGGAGCAACTTTGGAACATAAAATGGGGTTTTTTTGCAGTAAAGAAGCACTATTTTAGACCAATATGCTTTGGCACTTCAGACTGTGAATTGTATATGGATTCTTTTTCTGTTAGTTTAAGAAACTTACACCTGTACTGCCTACCACAGACTTCAGTCTTAAGCAGAGAGAGGTGTGTGATGCACATCATCCCAGGAAATTCCACATGGGTTTTGCTGAGCACTGCTGAAGAAGAATAACAGCTAAAGTTGTCAGCAGGTTCATATGACAAATCCTTGAAAAATGATGAACTCCCAAACTCCATCTGAAAATCAGGAATTGTTTCAGTGACACATTCATTATAAATATTTCTGTGAACATCCAAGTCTATGATAAAAGCAACCTAGTGTAGGCTATAAGTCTATAAAAATATGAATGTTTCTTACAGATGTAAGTAAATTAACAAATTGAATCCTCTTGGGCAGGTATATTCAGCACTGGGCAAGCTGCTTCCCTCCATAGGTACCACAGAAAACTTTTGGGATCTGTGTTACTGCATTTGGCTTCTATTAACTTTCCATATATTATGTTTTCTACATCATCAGTTAACTGACACATTTCATCATGACAGCTAGTATATCTCATTAACACAGTGCACTGTTAATATACAGACTGGGGAGTAGATTTGGCAAATGTTGTGGAGGAAGAAGCAGAAATGCTCAGCTGAAGCATGGAGGAGAGACCTGAGTGGCAGAAAGGGATGTGAGTTGCTGTCAGTGGCAATGAAGTGAAGTTTGAGACAGCAAGTTGGGCTTGAGGTGACGGTCAACCCCCAGACCAAGACAGTAGAGGGAGTTGGCAGATCAAATTACAAGATGTGGAGCCTCAACATAGAGAAAACTTTGAAAGCTCTAACAATAGAGTGTTTTGGCACATCTCTGGTGTCAAATGAAAAGAGAAAGGAAAAGAGCAAGAGGAAGGTAAGAATTTGACAATGTTTTCTGAGCAGTTTCAAGAGAAATGGGGAGACAAGATAACAAGAGCTACAAAGGTGGAAGAGAACCAAGAGGATAGTCATGGAAGACAAGGAGGAGCATATATCAAGGGAGACTATAAACAACAGCAAAACGTTGAAGAAAGTTAAAAAACAGTTCAGATATTCAAGACTTCCCCAAGGAAAGAGTTTTGAAGAATGGAGTGTTTAAAGAGCAGAAGAGGGCAGGGAAGGGCCCTGGACTGTAGACAGACCTCCTAAGTATCTCAGGGAGATCATGGAGCAGATCCTCCTAGAAGCTATGCCAAAGCACATGGAAAATATGGAGGTGGTAGGTGACAGCCAGCATGGCTTCACTAAGGGCAAATTTAGCCTGACAAATTTGGTGGCCTTCTACGATGGTATTGCAGCATTGGTGGATAAGGGAAGAGCCACTGACGTCATATACCTGGACTTGTGCAAAGCATTTGACACAGGTCTGCACGACATCCTTGTCTCTAAATTGGAGAGACATGGATTTGATGGTTGATAAGGAATTGGCTGGATGGTTGCACTCAAAGAGTTGCGGTCAACGGCTCGATATCTGAGTGGCAAGCAGTGATGAGTGGTGTTCCTTAGGGAACTGGGTACTGGGACGGGTGCTGTTTAACATCTTTGTTGGCAACATGGACAATGGGATTGAGTGTACCCTCAGCAAGTTTGCCGATGACACCAAGCTGTGTGGTGCGGTCGACACACTGGAGGGAAGGGAAGCTATCCAGAGGGACCTGAACAGACTTGAGACGTGGGCCTGTGAAAACCTCATGAAGTTCAACAAGGACGAGTGCAAGGTCCTGTATGTGAGTTGGAGCAATCCCAAGCACAAATACAGGCTGAGCGGAAAATGGGTTGAAAGCAGCCTTGAGGAGAAGGACTTGGGGGTGTTGGTTGATGAGCAGCTCAACATGAGCTTGCAATGTGTGCTCACAACCCAGAAAGCCAACGGCATCCTGGGCTGCATCAAAAGCAGCATGGCCCGCAGGTGGAGGGAGGTAATTTTTCCCCTCTACTCCGCTCTGGTGAGACCCCACCTGGAGTCTTGCACCCAGCTCTGGAGCCAGCAACATAAGAAGGACATGAGCCTGTTGGAGCAGGTCCAGAGGAGGGCCACAAAAATGATCAGAGGGCTGGAGCACCTCTCCTATGGGAGAGGCTGGGAGAGTTAGAGTTGTTCAGCCTGGAGAAGAGAAGGCTCTGGGGAGACCTTATAGTGGCCTTCCAGTACCTAAAGGGAGGCCTACAGGAAAGATGGGGAGGGACTTTTTATCAGGAAGTGTAGTGATAGGACAAGGGGTAACAGTTTTAAACTGGAAGAGGGGAGATTTAGATTAGGTATTAGGAAGAAATTTTTCACTCTGAGGGAGGTGAGGCACTGGAACAGCTGCCCAGAGAAGTTGTGGATGCCCCATCCCTGGAGGAGTTCAAGGCCAGGTTGGATGGGTCTTTGAGTAAGCTGGTCTATTGGAAGGTGTCCTTGCCCATGGCAGAGGGGTTGGAACTAGATGATCTTTAAGGTCTCTTCTAATTGTAACCATTTTATGATTCTGTGATTCTACAAGTCAGGGTAGTCAGGAATGTGCTTAGAAACAAGCCTGTGGTGCAGAAGTGAACAGAGAAGTTATATGAAGAGTTAAGTGCAGAGGAAAATAGAAAAGTAAGAATCAACAGTGGGCTATAGGTAGATGGTAGAGAAGGTCTGAAGAGCAGGTGGAATTTGCAAGATACCTTCAGGAGGTTATGCAATAGTGAGAGAGATGGTGAAATCAGTAGCCAGAAATGCAAAGTCCCAGTGGAGGCAGAGGAGGTAGAATTAAGCCATAGGGTTGGGATTTACCCGAGCAAATGTACTTACTTGTAGGGTACAACGAGACTCATCCTACTGCAAACAGATAAAGGTAAGTCCAATGAATCACACACCAAAAGTGTCAAATTCCTTCCATTAACTACAAAAGAAGCCCAGATGCAAGCATCAGCATTGTCATTATCAAAACTTACTAATTTGTGAGGGAGGGGAGAAGGAAAGAATATTTAAAGGGAAAGGTGAAAAGAGAAAATGAGATGAAGGAAGCTGCTGAACACTGAGTAGAGCAGAAAGGAGAGAAGTAGGATGTGGAAGAGATCTTGAGACTTCTGTAAGACTGCTGCCAGACCAAAAAGAAAAGTCTGTAATCAATAACCAGGGTATCTGCTGAAGAAGTTTCTAATATCAACAGATCCAGCTGCATCCCCAGAAACTTAGGAAGTGAAGGGCAGTACCAGAAGTAGGTAGACTCAACTTGTTCTATTCATGCAGATACCAGAATTATGAGTGGGCAGATGGGTAGTGAAAGGACACACAACCTGACCAGATATAAATTATTTTTGCTCCAAGTGCAGCATACTCCCACTTGTGCAGTATTGTGCCCAAGCAATGTAGGTCTAGCAGAGAGATTAAATAGCTCAAATGCAACCCCAAATGAACATGATTAAACTACTTCCAGACTCCAGCTTATAAGTCCCCATTCAGCTGATGGGCTGGAACATGTGGATTCACTGCTTTGCTAGTCCTGGAATCTCAGCATCTGGTTGACATGACCTAAACTGCACCATCTGGTTACTTGAGAAAGGCAATGCTTCCCCACTCATAAACAAACAGAACTTTCTTAGGGGAGCAGGCCAAAGAAGAGAAGCATTACACTAGGTTGGAAAAGCTGCATAATTAAAGGTTGAAAAAAACTCTCGGCTTTCAGGATGCTCTGGCAATGGCTCTGAGCCTTTCCTTCTCCTGTAGCTAGGACTGGCTACTGAGGAAGTCATGATTATACCTTCCTTGTTGTACCACTTCCAGCTCAGTGTCCAAGCTTGGAGGCATTCAGGGACATGCAATTTCCATGACTTTTACTACTGAGCCTAGCTGAAATCACCAGTCAGGAGACACAAGCAAGGACCAAGAAAACAGAGGAGCTCCATTTCCTGTCATCGCTGGGCTGCTGAGGGTTTAGCAGCTTTTCAGACAGGGGTGTAGCTCCACACAACCAGTCAGGAATAAGAACAGATGGCAATAGTTTTGCCAGAGGCTAAAAGTCCCTCTATACTGGTCGCACAGAGAGGTTCATGCCTTGGCTCCTGAACAGGACTCCTCTGGGCTCAGCCTCACGTCACCTCTTCTCCCCTCTGACACTTTGGCAGCACCTGGGCAGTGCAATAGGAGCCTGTAGCACAGTGGCACACTCACTCACTCACTCACTCACTCACGCACTCCTCTCTGCTAAAGGGGGCATCCTCCTGCGCCTTCTTCCCTCCCCTCCTCCTTCTGCTCTATGTCTTTTCTGAGAGTCCCTCACCCTGCTGCAGGGTCTCTTGCCCAGACATTTTGAAAAGTTACATTCTGATGTGCTATCAATAAAATCATACTAGACAAAAAAAGTTCCAGACTGTTACATAAAAGAAAAGCAAATAAGGCCTTGGCTATCCAGCGAACTTTCAATTTTTCCAGAAGATGCCAGAAACTTGTTCCTTCCTTTGGTGGCATCTCTGCTTATTTGGACCTTCTCATGGAGGAACTGCTTTTCACCTTCCCAACAGATGTTAACAATGCCATCTCCACTCCTTCATGGTTTCAAGCTTAGGGCTTCAAGCCCTAAGCACAGGGCTTAGGGACAGAAGAGAAACAAGGAACACGGCGATGCTGACGGAAGAGCAGGCAGCAAGGTGTGAAGGAAGCATTCAAAATGAACGTCATTGTCCTTCAGTCACTTTAGCAGTTGGTACAGGCGGCATAAAAAGCCCATCTCATCCCCTTGCTGTACTAGATGCACAGCACTGATGGCACATGCAATAGCTCATCCATGGGAGACTCCAGCAAGCCCAGCAACTGCATTTAAATGCCACAGGTGGTAGACTGTCTGGATTTTAATAGGAGCCACAGCAAATTGCATTTGCTGGAGCCACGGATAAATAACATTTGCAGGACTCTGCAGCTGTGGTACAGAAGTGTTTGCAACCATAAGCAGCGAGCACCAACATTTAGAGGCAGGTACACTGGGCGTACAGCAGGGGCCAGCTCCTGCAAGTGTGTGGATGTCATTGGGGCAGCTGGGCCAGCAGCCAGGGAGGGCAACGGGCCCCATCCCAGGTGCTGCGAGCTCGGCTCCTGCTGACGTCAGTGGAAGTTCAAGGCACTTAACACCTCCCAGGACCAGGCTGCGAGAACGACTTCCAGAAGGAAACTATCTTGAAAACAGATCATGTGCTGTTAAATGTAGCGTAGATGCAGAAAGGGCAGAGCCGTGCGTGTTGCAAAACGTATCTTCCCTAGCGCAGTATCCCCAAGCTGTGAGATTATTCACTCTTGGCTCTCTCCTTCCACTGTCTTATCGGTTACGATGTTGGCACAGAGCTGAGTCCGGTGGGACTGCGGAGCTGGAACGAAACAGTAAATGTTCTCCAGGTTTTCTTTTCTTACAGAATTCCCTAACTCCCAACCTACTTAAGGGGGAGCCATGAGCTAAAGTAAAATTATAGTTTTGTCTTCTTCTCAAGCCAGATATCTCCACAGGGAATTCTGCTCGCATTGTGCTTTTTTTCTGCAGAACTACTACCACCACCACCACAGCACCTTGCAAGGAAAAGAGATTCCTTCTGTTCCCTGATGAAGGTTTCAATTAACAGAGGTAAATTAAATAAACAGCCTTTAATCAATTCATTTTGTTGTTCTTTATACCAGTTGTTCTATGCACTGGAATTTTGTATTTAATCTTTTATAGCCAGTCTGAACATTTATATAATGTTATAAAGTCTGCAGCTGTTATATGTGATTTGGCAAAGAAAGAGAGTATATCTGCAAAAAAAAAAAAAAATGCTTCTAGGTCCTCTATTTATTTTTAGAAATGCAAAGTTTCTAGTTAAAATTTTAATCAAATAAAAATAGTACTAAATGAAGCAGCCTCAATTTCAAACTTTTGTGGCTCTCTGAATTATTTAAAAGAAGATTTGTAATTTTTTTCTAGCAGGAAAATTAAGCAGGTATTACTTTCTGTACCAGCCATAGCAAAAACATTGAATAGTTCTGTGACTTTCAGGGATCTGTTCTCTCTGTTGCATTTTAATGCCCCAGACTGCTCCATTCTGGATACCAATTCTTAAATCAAGAAAGAAGATTTAAATACACAGGCATAAGGTATGATCCACCCAAAGGATGTCATATCCTATAGATGAACAATTATTCTACACCCCTACTGGAAACATACATATAGGATATTGCATCTATTGGACCTCAGCGCTACCGTTGGTGCTAAGAATTGTTACAGACTGAACCTCCAGAGCCTGATAATTTTCCTTTACATGTCATCATTGCATTCACCATAGGTCAGTGTATTTACCTTTTTTGTTAATTTACTTTATATATAAAGAAAAATCCCAATGTATGGTGTCTCCTTTTTTACTATGGTCATAATAGCCATAATAAAAAAAAAAAAACCCCAAAATAAAACAACAGCTTTCATTTTCTTCTGAGGTGTTTCTCATTTACAGCCTGGTTTTACTTGGTTTTAATAGTGGTCAAAGATGTTCAGTATGACACAGGGTTGCTGCCCCCTGGCATAAATGTAGAAGTCCCTTTTGAGAGGTAGGACAAGATCTCCGGGTCCAGCACAAAATGTGGGAGGAGAGAATGTGACTAGAGGCTACACACCTGGTCCTCTGGTCCCACAAAAAATATTTTAGTCAAACAAAAAATGAAGCACCCCTAACATCTGTTCTGCATCAGAAGGAGTAGTTGACTATGTAACGGTCTACCCAACTTGCCATAACAAGAGCAGAAAGCAACTCAAGCCTCCTTCAGCCCTGTGGACACATTCTGTGAAGACAGGAGAGACAGGAATCAGTGACATCAACCATGGCAGCTAGCAAAGAGGGGTGTACTACTTCCAGAAGCTCCCCAATCTCCATTCCCTTTGCATGCCTGGAAAAAGGCACAAAGATGGAGCAAAGAACAGTACAAGACAGTCATAAATAATCAGCAAACATATTGTTTAGCACAGCAGAATATAAAATCTGAGCTCCAATGTCAGAAATGCTGGCAAAGTTTCTCATGGATATTCAGTGCTGTCTGACCAATATTCACAGGAGTAGCCTAGAGGAGAGCAGGAATATTCCAGAAGAGGCAGGGGATATTTCATAATTCTTTATTTAATTATGGCATTGTTGCTGGAGTTTGGTCTCATGGGAAGCACCATGGAAGATTAAATGGCAGCAAAGGTCATGCTGCATCCCTTATCTGCTCATATCCGGATTTCTTTTACATGTGACTTGCTTGTAACACGCTTTTTTTAAAAATAAAGTTGAGCGTGAGGGGAAACAAGAAAGGGGTCAGCTGGACTCCACTTGACCTTTCTTTTTTTTTTTTTTCAGTGAACTAACACTTGTGTGTTTGGGAGCAATGAACTAAATATGGACTTCGCTCAAACAAAGACAGATTCAAGGTTAAGGGGGAGACTTTTGTTGTATTATGCAATGCTCTGGGACAGACTATTGTTGGTCCTTGCTGTGCAGATGTAGCCATAGCTGATTATCCCTGCTCCCAAACCTCTTTACTCACCCGCACTGTTTGGTTTCCAAGAGAATGATTCTCTAGTGACTGATTTATTTCTGCAGAAATGTGTATGTAAAACTAACTTATTTTACAACTGTTCAACATTGCGCATCCTTTACCCTTAGCAACAGGCAAAAAATGTTTTACAAAGCACACAGTATTTCACAGTAGGGTTTGTTATTTTTTTTTTAAATATTATGTATAATGTGAAGATTTTATATCTTGTAACAAGAATTCAGTGGACATACGGTATCCAGAATGAAAGTTACGGGAGGAAAATTAGCAGTGGTACATCCCCTATTATCATTGAAACAAAACCAGAAAAATAAGTTTTATAATTAAATATGCTTGAGTTTCTGTAGTGCTTATAAAATTCTACATTTGATTTCAAATTCGCTCTAATTTGTTCTATGTAGTTGGGTAGAGGAGGGGAAAGAGGTGAATCAGGAAAAAGGCAGGTAACAGAGGTTATACTTTATAAAAAGAAAGACATACATTGTTTTCTTCCTGATAAAGTGGCAGCTCTGTGTTTCTTATATAGTGAAATTAGTAGTTCCCAAAGAAATTAAAGGTCGGTCACAGAACCATTTTGTGTTTGCAGCATGCAGAAGAAGAAAATTAAGTGACCCCTTGAAGCTTTCTAACAGAAAAAGACATTTCAAAGATGCATCACAGGAAACAGTATGTTAAATTGCAGGATCTAAATACTGGTACAGAAGCTTCAGGGGAAAGCTTCTGGGCAAATGAGGGAAATTCCTTTGTACACAAAGGACAAGCAAATATATTTGCTCTGAAGTCCAGGAGAAAGCAAGAAACAGATCTACATGGCTCCTGTATTTCTTGGTGAAAAGAAGGGCAACAGAAAAGGGGCATGTCAGCACCTCAATGCCTTATAAACATGTAGTAAGGAGGAAGGGGTGAATGATACTTTCTGATGGCAAACTTCTGAAACATTCAACGACCAGGATCTGCTGGAAATCAGTGACTTTATTTGACTGTCAGTTGGGATGGGGATGTATATTTGCGGCATACTCAGAGGACAATTTGTTACTTCAGAAAGCAAAAGGTAGCAGAAAAGGAGAGGTTATTTTAGTTTATGACTGAGAAAATCAGATCAGAAGTCAGAATTTTCTTTAATAGGGACTATAGCACAATAGGGCTCATGGGTTACACAAAGCCTCAAGGAACTGGGAGATCTTTTGGGGAAAAGGAACAAGAAAACAAAGACAAAAGAGGGGAAGTTTCCAAATGAGACAACCTGAAAAGGGGGAGAGATCAAAAGTACAGTGAAAGGCTGATATGGCTCCATTAGGAACTCCTTAAGGATGTGAAAGTTGAAAAGGAATCATAAAAATTGAGATCCAGGACAAGCAACTAAGGATGGGAACAAAAAGCACATGGATAAAATTAGAAAAGCTATAGCAAGAATATATAGGAAACAAGAAAAAAATCCAGCTACACGTTAGAAATCAGAGGAAGACAGAGCTTCACTCCTTACCAAGAAGAAAATTCCACAGAGAAGTCAGAAGATGACTATTAGTTGTTTCACTGTTTGTAATAATTTATAATTACATCAGTATTAATCACATAATTAATCAGATGCTTGCTTTTTTAAAAAAAATCAAGAGATCAGAAAAGGGAAAAATATATTTAAAGGATGAAAGAAGTTGCACACCATCAAGTTCACTGCTAAGAACTTAGCTAGAGCAACCTCAACCAGTTGTGATTATTTTTGAGGATTCATGAATGACTGTATAAATCTCAGAAAAGTCAGTCTCACCATACTTTAAAAGCAGGAGTTAGAAGACCAGGGAGCCTAATTTTCGGTCATTATTTAAAATAATTTAAATACATAGAGAAAAGAATTATTATATTAAAAGGAGAATTCTGAAGGTGTATCAAAAAGGAAAAGAAATCATCTCAAACCCACTAAATATCCTTTTCAGACATGATTGCCAGCCTCCTGGATATAAGGATTGCAGAAATAGTCCCTGCAAGATGTCCTGACACAGGCACTACTTCCTATAAGTAAACTAGGGAAGTAGATTTTAGGTAAAACACACGTAAGATCTTATACAGCTAATTGGAAACCCTACTCTAAGCATACCTATCAACAGGGTGACCATAAGCTAGCAAAGTGCTCTTGTGGCCAAGAAGGCCAATGGTCTCCTGGAGTGCATTAAGAAGACCATGGCCAGCAGGTCAAGGGATGTCATCCTCCCCCTCTACTCTGCCCTGATGAGGCCACATCTGGAGTACTGTGTCCAGTTCTGGGCTCCCCAGTTCAAGGACAGGGGACTGCTGGAGAGGGTACAACAGAGGGCTACAAAGATGATCAAGGGAATGGAGCACCTCACTTATGAGGAAAGGCTGAGGGACTTGGGTCTGTTTAGCCTGGAGAAGACTGGGAGGGAATCTCATCAATGCTTATCAATATCTAAAGGGCAAGTGTCAAGAGGATGGGGCCAGACTCTTCAACGGTGCCCAGCAACAGGACAAGAGGCAACACGCACAAACTGGAACACAGGAAATTCTGTCTGAACATGAGGGAAAATCTTCTTTACTTTGAGGGTGACAGAGCACTGGAACAGGCTGCCCAGAGAGGTTGTGGAATCTCCTTCTCTGGAGATATTCAAAACCCTGTAAGTGTTCCTGTCCAACCTGCTCTAGGTGAACCTGCTTTGGCGGGGGTGGGGGGGGTGGACTAGGTGATCTCTGAAGGTCCCTTCCAACCCCTGATTCTGTGATTCTGTGATTCTGCGATTCTGTAAAGAGGACCACTTAAAGACAGGTACTGTAAAAAGGATCTTTATATCCTACATGTATGACACCAAGGTGAAAAGGTTGACGAGCACTTGGGCTACAAGCTCAGAATTCAATGTGATCTTGGCAGAGTAAATAAATAGTCCAAACAAGATGAAATTCTTCAATAACAAGTTCGTGTGAAATCCAGGCATCTCGGACAGTTGGGGTGAATTGCCCTCTAGAGACACCTGTGTCTCTGAATTGCAACCAGATGAAGCCCAGGGAACTGCATAGACAAAATGTTTAGCTTTTGAATGACTTTTTTAAGGTGAGATAAATTCCAGTTTGGAAGAGCTGAAATACACAGATACAAAATGCAGAATATTTGTGGCTGGGCAACAGTTCAGCAGGAAAGATCTCAGAATTACTGCAGATCTCAAGCTCATGATGAGTCAAACATGGTGTTTTGCAGAAGAAACAATTCTCATTCTGGGCTATATTAAGAGGATTGTTCCATAAAAGAAATGGAGTATTTATTCAGCCCTTTTCAGAATTGACAAGGCCACATCTTAAATCCTGTGCCCAATTTTGTAGGGATAGCAGAAGGAATCCAGAAGGGAGAGCTTCAGAAAACATCACCCGTTGATATTTCCTTCAACCCTACAGCTGTATACTTCTTTAGCACAAAAGCCTTCTGTCAGCTGCATGATTCACTTAATAAAATATTACTGGATATTAAAGTGTTCTAGTAAAATAATTTATGTAACAGAGAAAACTGGTGTTTGAACTGTGGAAACCAGTTGTAAAGAGGCAACTTTGGCTCCCCTACACAGAAAAACTTCCTCCAAAGGCTATATTTACCCTGCTTGAAAACTATCTGGCTGGCTCCGGAGCAGATCTCTCCAGCTCGGGGAGAAGTCTGTGTATGCAGATGTTACAGATAGGGATGGGATCAAATTCCTGCTTTGTGTCATGAAAAAGAAGGACAAGGCTTACAGGCTGCAGCTCTCCAGGTCTGTCAAACTGGCATCTCTCGCCATCATTACACTTACATTACAATTGCTGTCAGAAATTATTTGTGCCAGAGCATGAATTCTGGGGGTGAAGACAGAATTCCGGGGATGCTCAGTGGTGTATCAAAATCTGCTCATGGCACTAGTGGATCGTCTTACAGCTGGTCCCTCGGTGGGGTCAGCCTAAGGCCAGGGATATGCTCTGTCCAAAATTCTCCATTCATCCTGCTAGGAAAAAGAGGGAACAAGCCATCTAAACAAGGTAAGGCTTTTACTATCCCAAATAGAGTTCAGCATGTGGACTGTTGCCTGCACTGGAAAAGTTAAAGAGAAAAGAAGCAACTGAAAGGAGGAGGATGCCTGATGCTGATGACACTACATATGTCATCTTGAAAAGCTGATGAGGGAATATTAATTGCCTTGACACATAAAAATGTTGAAAGCTTTCAGATCTGAAATACTGGAATTGAGTGGGAATCTGACCAAACATTGCTGTACTTTGGGTTTGTTTGGATTTCTTCCAAGGAGTATTTCAGAATTTTGCAATCAAAGTAAAGAGCCTTCGAAACATCTCTCAACACAGTGATGGCAGTCATTCCCTCTGTGAAGCACAACCACCATATAAAGCACTGCAATTTTGAATTATTCATTAATTATCTCATAAAACCTGCAGAGAATACACACTATGCCAGCTCATCAGCTGGTGTAAATCAATACAAATCCAGTGTCTCCCATGTGAAGCCCACTAAAAGCAGTAAAAGTCATTTAACTGACATTTCTGCAGTACAGAATTGTTTATTTTATAGAGCCAAATACAGGCTAAATGAAATGTTTGTGCTGGATGTAAAGCCAGAGATGAAGTGGACTATGGCCTTTAGCTCCCCTTTTTCTCACCAATGCTTAGCGCCAACGCAGAATGGCAGGAATGGCATGGTGGGGCTAATCTTGCTTCCTTGATGCAGAGTGCTGGAGATCTCCACATGTGCTCTGATCGCACTGGGCTCTGACAGGTCTCCTGCTGCCTGAGAGCAGTGAGAAGCCGTAGGGCTTTGGGAGTCCCAGTCTCTCCCTTCCCCTCCACTCTCCTGGGCATAAGAGGTGCTTTGTCTTTCAGATGAGCTCTTTATATCTCAAAGCACAAGCCTTCAAAATATACAGAGCTTTTTCCCCCCGTTAAAAAAGAGAAATAAATGAGCAGGTATCTTCACAAAAATTTCCATGCATTTTTTTATCCTAAAATCCTGTTAGTTGAACATTTCTCCAAGACCCAAACGTAATAAACTGGAATATATGTAAAGAAGACAAAATAACTAAGCACTGATTCACCAAGGCATTGTCACATACCAGACTTAAAATGCATGAAATAACTGTGCATTTTACATTTTAAAATACTAACTGCATTTGAGACACAGATATTTAACAGAGAATTAGTAGGAAACTGTTGCAATGACAGTATTCATAGGTTGCTAGATACATACTGGAGTTTAATCCTCATGTAAATTTAAAACAGCTCTCCTCTCTTAAACTGAATTACTCTCATTTTACTCCATGGTTCATGATTTTAATACAATCAATATGCAAAGTTAGCAGCCCCTTAGTGGATGTAAATCAGTTTCCCATACATCAGTTGCTCTTTCCTGGAGCCTTTTCAGCTGGACTGACCTTCCTACTAGAAGATAAGCTGCTATATATTTTAATATTCATATTGTACAGTCTTCTATAAACAAATATTTTGAATGTAATACTTGTCAAAGATGTAAGAACACAAGTTAAATACTTTATAAAACAGCTGTTCTTTTAACGCTGTGTTTTAGACACTTCAGGCATTTAAATAGAACATCCAGTACAAGCCAAAGAAAAGAAAAAAAACCCCACAGTTAATATTCACCTTCTGTTGCCACAGACTTGTACAACATAAATTTTCAGTCTTATGGGAAGATTTTTCAACATAATTTTTTTAACTAATGCTTAATAGCAATGATTTTTGGAGAGCTCTCGGTAGCAACACATTTCCTAGAGTGTGAGTAGATAAATTAAATGGCCAGGGATGAATTGATGAAGAATTTGTGGCTATGGATATGTGAACACGGATAACAAATATGAAGGTTGACAGGTTTCATCCTTCTTTTTCATGTTGTTTTCTAGCAACCTGACTTTTTCTCTCTGGGATGTAGAAGCTGCCATTGTTTTGCACATTTCCGTGTAAATTTTGCTGCTTCATCACAGAAATATGCAACCATCTATTTAGAAGACTATGACCCATGCAACAGGAGGGTATATAATCATATATTACCTGGCCAGAAAATGAGTGAAGGGTCTAGGGCAGACACTGAGCCCCGACTGTCAACAGACGGAGGGAAGCATGGCTCTGTAGAAATGATCAGCACCACATTGACAAAAAGATACCTTGAAATTAACCACCCTGTCTCATCTGGGTTGGTCTTTTCATTTGTTGGTTTTTTGTTTTATTTTCTCATTTAGAATATCAGCCTAAAATCAAATGTCAAAATGGGCATATCCAAATTATGATGAACTACTGAATATTAGCTGAAAAGAAAATGTTCTTTGATTACATTTATTTCAACGTCAAGTCGTGGATAATGACAATAAATTCACAGTGAGGCATAGAAAGATTCATAGACTTTCATTACTCTTTCTTCATTATTGTTAACTCAAACCATATCTTCCAGAAATGTGTCTAAGGTTAATTTTCACACCATGGGAGCTGAAGCATCCATCTTTGCCCTCAGTCACTAGCCCGTGTGTCTATATATGCATTCATACTCCCTAAGACCTGACGTCATTGCAGCTAGAGTGATTGAACTTTTTCAGAGCCTGTCCCCTCATCATGAATAGTTTAAGGAGAGTTTGTTCATCTTTCATCAATCTGTAATATGATACAAGTAATCAAGTGGGAAAAGCAGAGCTTGCCGCTTCAAGCCATGCCCTGCCACACGTTGCATGAACTATATATGGGCAAAGAAGCCATCTACTGAAAATCCCAGCTGTAATAATTGAGATTAGTAAATGAACTATGCAAAGGAACATGAAGTTCAAGAGCCTTAGAGACACTGGTAAATATTTCCCCACCCACCCTATCTTGCTCATTACTGAAAATCCATGAGAACTGTCTGACTGGAATGCTTTGGTTTGCAGCCTGATTGAATCTTGGACAAGATGCTGCACAAAAAGTGTTTTCTTCCAGCAGCCTACCAATCATACTTACAGTTGTTGATTTCAGATTTATCACTCCTCTTAAGAAGTGAAAAACTCTATCGTTACAGCTTCCAACACTAAGAAAATCTGCCAGAGGTAAGAGACATAGCAAAGATAATTAGGGTTGAAGGAAATGATTTTATTTTAATGAATTTTGATCATGCATACATATGTTTATTACCCTACAGTTCCTCCCATTTTATTGACGTCAATCTTTCCATCAGCAGTAAATAACAGTCTTGTATTTTAATTGTTCTGTTTTCTTACTAGATCAGTTATAGAAGTCACGGTTCCTAACAGATTCATAAATAAAATAGAATTTTATAACATTCAGTGCTGATAGCTTGCCAGATAAGACTTCAAGAAAGGATACCAGTTGTCTACAAGTGTTACATTTCATATGTTTTCAACTATCCCTCCTCTGTAAAATTTCATATATTAATGATGGCATTCTCAAATTTGTTTTAGATGGAAAGAAAAAAGTCAATGATCATTTTCAATTGCAGGTTCAAATATAATCTTTACAAGCTTTTTAAAATTGAGAAACTAATAAAATTGATTATATCCTTGCTGATTCCAAAGTCCAAATTAAAGGAGTTCAGCTATAAAGTTAAAAACATAGAACAAGATGATCAGATTTCATAAAACACGAATTGGTACAACCCATTAAAACGTTAGACTGTAAAGTTTTCCCTCCGGCTTTAAAGAATCCTTCATTCCAGTTAAAACTGGTGGAAATTCCTATTACTTTCCATGTGTAGAGATGGGCAGTGCAGTTTCCAAGTGAGATTTTGTTTCTTTATGAGAAAAATACACCAGCTATGCACTGAACTGAAACTGGGAGTTTTGTACATTATCAAAGTACTAGGAGATGTTAACTACTTCTCAGGCATGACTCATTTAAAAGTATATGAAAGTGTAAAGGTAATGATTTCAAAATCACACTCTGAAACCCAGCCTTAGTTTGGCCACTCAAGGAAGTGTCCTGCTATTACAAAACATTAAGGACTCTTCAGCTCCCTCTTATTTTCATAAACAGCAACTGCTAAGTTTTTTGCAAAGTAAAACTCATGAAAAGTCCACCTTTAGAAAACACAACTGTTAACTAGGACAAAAGAAATGATTCCAGCTTTCTGATTCTCTCAGGAAAATGTCTGTTTTGACACCATCACCTCCCAAAATGGAGAAGTGGTAGAGACTCTGTAAAACCTGATTATTAGCTTATTAGTATTGCTTTACTTGGAAGGCACTTAGATACTATAGTGATGGTTACATCACCTTAACCAAGACGTAACACAGATCTTTGTGTGACCTGAAGTGACCAAATCCCAAGATAATAAGCTCTCAGAGCTGCAATTTGGGTTATTTTACTTTGTTTACAGATGGTAGCATTTCAGTAAGATTTTCCAAAGGGAAAAGAGCTATTTTAGCATGCAAAGTGTTTTGGGCTAGGCTCATAATTACCTCATCCAACACAGATACAAAAGCAGCTATGATGAGAAGTTTCACAATGTTCCTTGCACATAAATGCTGCTTCTTTTTAGTTGCCATAATCTGGATTTTTCTCGAGCCACCTGTAGCCCAAACCTCTCAGAAGTCCCCTTTCCTCTGTTGTAGATGGGTTCATTTCACCACATCACTGTCACCGGGCATCAAGGTCAGTTTGGGGCAATTGCGTGACCTCCTTGGTCACAACAGGAAGCCTCTTTAACACATGAAAAATCATGCTGACTCTCAAAGGTACTCAGTAAAAAAAAAGAGAGCAGGAGGATATGAGCACAGCCTGCAACCGAGTGCTGGGCAAAGCAGCGTTTTTCTCTCTACTGTGTTACTACCTACACACTGAAGTCCGGTGAGACACAGCTCTGAGCCCAGGAGAGGAAAGAATTTCTCTCTCCAACAAGTGATAAAATCATCCTGGGATTCACAATCTATAAGGGGAGGAGGTGGAGCCAATTCTAACCTTTAAACACATACACACGGGGGGCCCAACCCAGGCATTTCTTCCCGTGTATGAGTTAGTTTGCTCCTACTTCACGCACCTCCTTTTTGCAGGATTGCCAGGGAGGAGAAGAGCCCTTTGTCCCTTCTCCCAACCTCAGTTGTCTAGAAAGGGGCAACGATAATCAGACTTCAAGATTTTACTAGTGACTCATCTGACTGCTGGACCTTTCCTTATAGAAATGGGCTTGGTACTTAAAAGAAAATCCCCCATGTTTTCTAATCACTTGCAGCAACTAAAAATTGAAGATCATTATAAACATCAGGCTTGGCAGCATACTAAAACCTCTTTCCCCTCTAATATAGCTCATGCTGGAGGCCTGATCCATTGGCTTCTATTTTGGGAGGTGAAAGAAGGTAGTCACTGGGGTGTTATTAAAAACAGAATTTCTTCAAGATATTCACATCACTTAAATAGGTCATAAACAAAGGCAGAAGCAGTATTTACTGTGCTATTAAGATAAACAAAAATAGCAACCCACAGGTAATTATGAAACAGATTGAGTCTGGCAGGTGAGTTCCAGCAGTCTGGTTTTGATTTCCAAATAAGGGATTAGAGCCAAGCTATAGACCTGCCATAATAAATTAACTATATTCCCATAGTTACATGGCTTGTTTCTTTTCACTTCTACTTTCTTTTTACATTAGCAATATTTGGCACTCTGACGTAGAAACAGGCCTTCTCATTTCTTAATCACCTCTGAGCCCGGAGTTGGTTTTATGGTGGAGCTACGGCCACTGCACAGCAACCAGCGTGGGGCCATCCTGCTAGTCCATACCTGTGCAGCCCTGACCCCAGGACCTGGCATCCATACGCAGCTCACGAGAAACAGAGAAGATTCACTTACATTTTTGAGAGGAAATGGCTTGTCAGTGGAATAATGAGTCCCGTGAACAGAAACTACAGGGGGGGGGAAAGAAAAAAACATCATAAGAATATTATGATAGGACCGAAAAGCAATACCACTGAAGTGAATTCAACATGGAGGGTCAAAGAGGACGGGTTGGAGCAAGTTTGTGAAATACATTCAAGAAAGGAATCTGGTTGATTTTATTTTCTCCTGCAGTCTTGAATATAAGCTGGCATGTCTTTTCAAGGGATGTTCTCAGTAGTGACACAGGCATCAAAGAAGTCTGGCTTCACTGCCACCCACCTCTGAAGTAGTCTACATGGGAGGGATGAGGATGCCAATGCCTCGGGACCCCTTTATACAACCTTCACCTTGGTGCACCCACCCTACTGACTGCCAGGGCTTCATTCTGCACGCACGGCTGGTGCCCGTGCTGCCACTGCCTGGCTTCAAAAACAGTGAGGGTAGGTGTGAGTACCTACGTTGTGATCAAAGCCCAGCTAATAAACTCCAAAGACCCAGAGGTGCTTCCAAAAATAGGGCTCACAGTCTTGGACTACCGCTGTGCCCTTGCAAGTTTTACTCACTGGCCCTTTGGCAGTGTTTTTTGCCTATACATTAGCGATGAGTACAGCAGGCAGGGAGACAGTCTGACCCTGGGTCCGAGGTGAAAATTGCCAATCCTGTGCAAAACAGTAGCACTGAGAACAAATGCAAGTATCCCACACCAAAAGAGGGAGCGAAGGAAAGGAGAACAAGTATGATTTACCCTTTTGACAGGCAACTGACGTATGATCACCGTGCTGAAACGCGTGCTGCAACTTAACATACATCTACTTTGATTCCTTTTGCTTAGACCAAATTCCATTAACAAGGCCCAAGAGGTTAAAGACTGAGAAATGACAGAAGTGAACTACTACTGCCAATTTTCAGTAGTAGAACAATAAAAAAATGCAGAAATGGTGATTTTTTTTAATTTAAGTTTTACTACAGTTTCAGATTTTAATGGATAAACTGAGCTTTTGTGAAGACTTTGCCAAACATTCTGTTGCATTTCTAGTTTCAGTGCTATTCCTTTTGGTATGCAAGTATCAGAATTCAAAATTGTGTTTAAAAGCACACATCTCTCATATAAAGTCTAGTTTCGATCAGCAACGACAGACTCTGCCTAGTGCAAAGTTCTTAGTTTTTGACAATGGACAGAACCTGAGAAAACAAAATGTCATACCTATAGACCTTTCTAACCTACAGACCTTGCAGCGAGGTCAAATAACACATCCCCATAAGACCTTTCTTAACTACCCACCAGGACCTCCTTACTCACAAAATCTTCCAATCCCACATCTTCATTAGTGACTACTGCACCAACAAAGTTCCTGACTGACCTTGGTAGATCAGAGCAGAGTGCCAGGCTGCCCATCATGCTTAGCAACACTGTCCTGGCTTTCCACAACCTCCCACCTTTCTGTTTATATCTATCTACCATCTCTTGTGCAACACCTGGACTGGAAACTCTCTGAGACACAGAGCATTTCTTCTGCTGCGTGTTTCTACTGCATCCAGCACGCTGGGCTGCCAGTCCACAATTACACCTCCTAGGTGACATGATACAAATACAGACTGTGGTCACAGTTGTATTTCCATCAAAAATACATGTCATGCTCTTACTGCATATGAAAGATGAGAGATAGAACTTATTAAATCAATGCCCAAAAATACACGCTCTTTGTTACCTAAAAGTAGAGTGATGATCTTATTTTATTGAAGTATTTACCACTTCATTCCATTTTAATAGGACAAGCTATGATTCAGCAAAGAGTAAAAAAAAAAAAAAAACAACAAACATGAACAAAATTACTCCACCTGGTGTAACCTGGTACAGGTTCCTTACCATCTTCATTAGCTTTGTGGAGTGAGCTAAAATTAAACACCTTTCATCTGTGTGTCTGAAACTGTTTGTTTGAGGAAGAAAATATCGCTTTTCCTTCTAAAATCCAAAGTACTGTATTAACATATTATTGTTACTTAACAGCTAAAATTGTAGTAAATAAAAATAAACAGTAGAGCAGAAAATTGTTCCCCATGAAAGGAAAGAGACATCTTTCCAGAATGGAGCTCTGTGCTAGCACCATCTGTTGATCTCAGCAGTGACAGCAGAATGAGTATTGGAAACCCACAATGCTCCACCAGAAAGTTTTCTCCTACCTGGAATTAAGGGAGAAGAGTTCAGATTTTCCACCGCAGTGTAGACAGACCACAAGAGCAAGCTTTTGCTTCCTGGTGCTCACAGCAAAAGGGGAATAGGGAAAATGACCAAAAGGCAATGGGTTTTGTTGCAATACATCTTACTGGTGTCATCTAATGTCGTAAGAAATATGGCTTGGATACTCAAAAAGTTAACAAAAATAACCAGAGTTATAACAGCTAAAGCTAAGCAACACATTGCTAAAGTGGTACAGCCTTATCTGTCAGTGTTTAATCTCCAGCTATTTGAGATTAAGAAACTGTCCCATGTGATAAATACCTTACCTCTGGGTTTTACACATCTCCCTCTGAAGCACCTGATGCTGGTCAGGCTCAGCATGGTGAGCTGAAGAAGCTATGAGGCTGAGCCAGCAAGAGAGGCACTATGTTCCCGTTTAGAAGCTAGAGCTGGGGGAAATCCCATCGCAAATCAAATGCAAACAGCACAGAAGTCATCTGTTCACGTTCACACCGCTGAACACCAGCTTACTGTGGATGACCAGTTTGGAGACCCCCACACATCTGGTTCCTTGCGCAGGCACAGACGTGCACCTCTGCTGACACCTCTGAGGATGCAGAAGCAGAGGCTATTACAGAATTTTCATGGAACTTTCAGAGTTGGAAGGGACCTCTAGAGATCATCTAGTCCAACTCCCCTGCCGACGCAGGCATGCCTAGAGCACATTACTCAGGACTGCATCCAGGTGGGTCTGGAAAATCTCCAGAGAAGGGGACTCCACAACCTCCCTGGGCAGCCTGGTCCAGTGCTCTGGCACCCTCACCGTAAAGAAGTTTTTTCTTGTGTTTGAATGGAATTTCCTGTGTTCCAGCTTGTGCCCGTTGCCCCTCGTCCTGTCACTGGGAATCAGTGAAAAGAGTCTGCCTCCTAATGTGGATTTTCCATCTCCTGCTTAATTTAGAATATGTAAAAACATTCTGTAAAAACATGATCTCTTTAGAGATGGCAAAGCTGGAGCTCAGAAAGGTGGAGTGAATTCCTGAATTTTGCCAAGCAGCCTTTATTCAGCACTGAATTACTATAGCAGTAGTTACTGATACTCGGATTGGGAGAGCTGGAACCAAAGCATCCTGACCGTGTACCTGTTACCTCTTCATTTAAATGGCAGTACCTGCACAGAGATCACAAAGAGGATGGCCACATTTTCTTTTCCTTTGCACACCAAATTTGCCCAAACACCCCAGCTACAGAGACATTTGGGGGCTTGTATGGCTGGTAACATCACTGCAATGTGATTCATGCAACGAGAGAAAAAAACACTTGGATTTACAACTAATAATTTAATCTGTAGATGCAAAACTATGGCTGTAATTTGTTATTGCAAAAAGCAGGCACTAGGATCTTGGACCCTCTAAAACATTTACTCCTTGACAATTCACGTGTCTCCAATTTCCCTCTCTAGAGAAAAAAAAATGCACCATTTTTTTGTAGGTATGTCCATGCAATAGATGGACATCAAACGTTGGCATCGTCATTCAAGCCCAAATTCTAATGTTATGGCTGCCCCTCATGCATTCCAGGAGCTAGAGCTGTCCATTTTCTGCAACACCTGGTAAAGCTAGACAACCTTCACCTGACAGCTAGAATAAGATAAAGTAGACATGGTTTGACAAAGGAGCCAAATTTCCTATTGTATACAAAAAACTGAAGGAGAAGGACAAAGAAATCCTGAAGTGCTTGGTCCTGAGTCCTGAATCAGACACTATATAAAATACAAAAGCTCAAGCTTGAAAAAATAAGGAAGCCAGCAACAAAACCCATTTTAGAAGTGGCATGTGATTTGATGGTACCGTCAGGTGAAAGACTTGTATGAAATTAACGGACATCAGGCCTTGGAGCAGAGTTACAATAGAGCCTAAATGTACACTGCATTTCCTTCATTTCATTTTATCTTCTCCTCACACTTCTGTGGACTATTTTTCTTATGTTTATGTGGCAGGTGCAGGAAAACCACTCTCAGTGCTCACATGCTCATTTTTGAACACTATTTCTGACTACCCACAGAGGATAACTCTGGGGTGTGCCAGAGGCTTTTGTCTTGGAGGTCTAATCCATCAGTGCCTGTGGACGTTCATTCAAGCCTGACTGCTATTACACAATCTTAAAATTCTGATGTCATCCGGACAAATTGTGTTTTAGACACCTTAGTTGGCTGGGATGAACTCTAGATCTAGATTTGCTACCTTGATTAGATACAGTCATTAAGCTGAATTTGCCCTATAATCCTTAAAAGCTTAAATGTCACAGCAAGTATCTTTTTTTTCCTCCTAACAATCAGCTCCAGATTTAGACTATTGCACCGTGAAAAACTGCCAGTCTTACAAACACTTTTTTTTGTACACAAAATGTGAGGGTTTAATCATATATTTTATTCATGTTTGGTTCAGCTTTTGAACCCTGTTGTACTACCTATGGTCACACTGTGTGATGACTGACCCTGTCCTTGGAAGATACCTAAGTCCATACACCTGTATAGGAGCACCCTCTTTTTCTTCCTATGGAAATCCCTATCTGCAGCACTAGCAAGGAGCACCAGCTGTCCCAGGATCACGAGGACCTTTCTCAAAGCTGTAGTTTACACTTTTTCAAGGCATTTATTCCATGTTTTGAGAACACACAAACAAGAAGAAAACAGTGTGAAAGTACAGTCTGTTAGGAAACAGGTTCTCCATGAATGTAGACACCTTAAACCAAGGATACATAGATAAGGAATCCAACAGGAAATTCGTTATGAAAAGCTCAGATAAAACCGGTGTTAACGTAATTGGATAAATGGATAATCTATAAATGAATAAGGAGATGGAATATTTTTTAACTAGATGGAAACAGATTTGAGCTCCTTCACAGTCATTCTGTCATGGTTTTCCAGATCTCTCTCTGCTATATGTGTGAGCAAAGAGATTTATCTCCTTGGATAAGCAGCTTCCACACCTTTCATCTGATGACTAATGGCAGGCAGCTCCCTAACCTGCAGTCAGAGAGGCTGGCAGTCATGAGGTACAACTCTTTTGAGACAAATTTTATTGCAAATATGATATACTAAATTTACTCCTAAAAAAACCCCAGATTTATCTTTGTTGCTGAGGCCCAAAATAACTATGAAATATTTTAAATGACCTGTAAGCCTGCTATTGGAAGCAAGTTTGGTTCTCCCTGACAACTCTTTAAACTTCATCTGTAACAATTAGAAATATAACTCCTAACTTGTGGCCTTTCACTCATGTCTGCTGTAGTTTCTCTGCTAAAGATTCCTCTAGAAACAGATTATTATCAGACTTGATCATTTCTACCTAATAAAGCCAAGACTGAACTCCTGATTCTTGCTTCAGTATCATTTTTCTGGGGTGGGAACAAAACTGAGTGACAAGGGTTGGAAACAACAGCTGTAGCTCCTCTCCTGAGCCAGTGTAATGTATTTCATGGGTGCTGCTACCCCACCTCAGTCAGGGACAGTAGGTACCACCTCAGCACTGGTTGATGTAGCTGACATTTAAGCCAGCACATTCTTCCCCACAGTGAGACTTGCTGGACCAAGAGTGAATGCACAGCTCAGCAAAATAATTCAACCCAAAAAATTTATTCCATTATGAATCCACATAACGTGATGCGAAAGACTCGGTACCATGCTCAATATTCCAATTTTATTTCCATTGATATGAACTTGAGGCAACTTACTTGGCTTCAGTAAATATTTCTAATGTAGAAAAGTGATAATAAAAACCAGATTGGGCCTTGAGCTCATGATCAGTACTCAGGAACTCAGAAACTTACCAAGAGTCCTCTGGCACACTCTTCATTGGAAGAACTCATGACTAACATTGCACTCCTTGGTCACATACAGAAGTTAAATATACCCCTAAAGACATCAATTCATGGAAATTGACTTACGCATCTGATAAAATTCAGTATTGACAGTTGACAACACATAAAAGCTCTCTAAAAAGCGATATGCAGTCACACAACTGTAGCATCCTGACTCTTTGGAACAAACAAAAACATTTATTGCAACAAAAGTTTAAGATATATATCTGTGTAGGTGATTGAGAAACCGATCATCCAGGTTTGGAGTCAGCCACTGGATAATTGTGGGATGGTGGCTAAATATTGCATAGTCCGTCTGCTTTTCAGAGGGAAAACTGACTTGCTATACTTGATATTGCAGACAGCCCTATTCTGTTTCATATCTTGGTGGCAATAAAGACTGGAGTTATACTCTGGGAAATCAGGAATCAATGTATGCAGTTTTCCTCTCTAATGTGTTATTACAACAGGAAAAGAAAGTGTTTACCTCTCTTCTGTAGCAGCCACACTGCAGATCCCCTTGCAGATCAAGTGATTCACAGAGATCATTTGGCTTATGGTAGTTTTATTTGCAAGTTATGGTAAGTAACTCCAGGGGAAGAAAGAGGAGAGAAGTAACGGCTGACATACATAACCATTTTGGTCTGTAGAAAGAGAAAGAGAGAGAAACGTACGCTATCTAAAACTATGCTCTTCTCCACTCCTCAACACAGGCAATGATCTGTTGGATGGAGCTCTCTAAGACTGCTGGTGCACCTGGCCAGACTCCTACAGATCGTGAACACATCTGCACTGGTAGCAACCACATTGGCTTTCTGTGAATAACTGCTGTAGGAAGTAAGGTAAGCAAATGAGACCATTTCTGACAAATTGTCGTGAGCGTGCAGTGCTTACTGTTTAGTGTCTGATTCACCTCATCTTATTTATAAGGAAGTGCTAGTAGGAGAAGGCAAGTGCTGAATAAAATAGACAATTTGATTATTTTCATTGAGCTGTTAACGAAGGTGTGATTATAAGCTTCATGCTTTCTAGAGCACAGGTATTGAGGGAGACAAAATTAAACCTGGAGTAAGAATTGCAAGAGTAAAACAGAAGGGGAGTTTGTTGTATTTATTTTTTCCTGGGTAGGGTTGGATGAGGGTTTCTTTCTGCTAAACATGCAGTTGGGCCAGATCCTTTCATCGGCAGAGCTTCACCACATTCGGTATATGGCCAGTCTTTTACTGACTTCATCTGCAATTTCCTCTACGGAATCTTTTTTAAACTGTAAATATGTAGAAAATAAATAGCTTTCAGCCTTCAATAGATCTACTCTATGTGTAATTTTTTGTGGAGATGGCAGACTCAGTTCACCTGCAATTTGGCCAGAAGAAAAAAAAAAATAAAGTGATGCTTGAAATTAGTGTTCTGACTGCAGCCTGGGAAGTTACTTTGCAGGGCAGCATGACTGTGTACTTATATTATGCTTCCCAAAGACACATGCTCCCTAAAGCAAATGCTGCTGAATTTGCATTCTCACAATAAGTCTTCAGGGAGTTCAGCTGAAGTTGCTGAGATGTTCATCTTGAAACAAGGCAGAAAAGATTGAAACAGCACTGATCACATCTAACATCTGGAAAAAAAACAACCAAACCATGCTTTCACTGCCATTCTTCTCAGTGCCACAGACTGGGTCTGGAGAGGAAGGAAAGAGGAGAAGGAGCAGCTGGACAGCCTGGACACAAGACTGGGAGAGAAGGTGCTGCACAAGGCGGAGCTCACTGGGCAGCTGGGTGCTGCCCCAGGAGCCATTTCCTTCTCTACCCTAATGTCCCATTTTGTCCACGGACGTTGATTTGGAGCTTGAGAGGGGAGGTGGACAGGGGTAGGAAGGGGCATTTGCAGTACCAGTTGGCAAAACAAACCAGTCAGGACAAAAGTAAAACACAAGGTTAAACGAATGGCAGTGTGTAATGGTTTCTTGTATCACTCTACACTAAGACACAATACAAAGCATCACACCACACCATTGCCTACACACTGAGCAGAACAAAAGTCCTTGCTCCCTTTCAGCCTTCACAAGTCACAAGTACTCATGTACCACAAGGTACCACCAAAACCAAGCAGGAGCTGATGCCTGGACTGCAAAAGTGAGTCTTTCTGGCTTCAGTATCGTTAGCAGAGCAGAGCTGGCTTTGGGAGACAGCCACGAGGTAACTGCCAAGAGTACCAAGCCACAGGGACTGAAGAAGGGAGTGGGGAAAGCATTGAGTTAAATTTGTGGCATAAAGCATAAATCAGTTGGTGCTGAGACCTCTGCATCTGTATTTTCAGGGGCTTCCTTGGGATTAGGTTGAGTCTGGCTTCATGGACCAAACTTCCCTACTGAACATGTGGTCTGTAGCTGTGTGAAGGACCCGTGGCTGGTTTGGATCCCTACATTCCTCTTAGGGGAACCCCTTGGTACAAACCTGGGGCAGAGTTTCCAGTTGAGTCTACCCCAAAAGCAATCTACTTCCTGCACACAAATCCTACTCTGTGGATGGAAATAGCATGCAGCAAATAGGACAGTCTGGGGAGTCACTTCCAAAGCACAGTGTTGCTTTGAGCCAAAATGCTAAAGCAGACACAACTATAAAAAGATGGAAAACTTACTACCCTTCACAGTGCCTCAGTTGACCTCACCTATTCCTATAGTAATACTGCTGAAGGACCAAAAATAGGCAAAGGGTTATAATGTTCTGCAGCTGATGACCACAGTAAATATGAAAAGCTACCTTTCAGATCACTGGAAATGCTCTTTGAATAGCTAAGATATGATGATTAATTAACTCATTTTTCAAGTGCCTCATTTCATCTCAAAAATAGCTAAATCATACTATATTTTAATCCATCACCTTTTCACCATCACCCCTGGCACAGCCCTCCTCTCTTGACCTTATCTTTTCAGCTTCCTGCTAAGATGTGTGTTTAATGAAACAAAAAACTGACTGATTTTCAAACTCAGATCCAGCTCTTTCCCTATCGCAGTCATCAGCTAATTTCCTTAAAACATCATCACATAATCAAAGGGAACCCTGGGGACCAGTGTCCTAACCCTGTCCTGTCTGACAGATGGAAGATTCCTTTCTTACAAGTCCAAAGCTCAAGGCTGACAGGAGTCCTTCAGGGAACAATACTCATTTTTTCTAAGCCAGTACCAGCTCCAGGTCAACTATGGCACTAACTATAAAAAACCCGAAGACTTTTCCTGTTGCTCTGTCAATGCTCTTTAATGTTAACCTGAAGGGAGTACCCATTCCTCATACAATTGAACTAATCACCAACAAAAGTGCATACATGCAGATTATTTCATGAGCTGAACATTTGACCTGCTTCATTGTTGCCCAGTTTACTCTGGACAGAAATATCCAAGTTATTTGTGTTTGGCCAGCTCCCCCTCCTATTTCCTTCAATGGTCTAACTAGATGCTAAAGAACAAACTGGTAACCTTCACTGGTGCAGCTACTTACCTCTAAAACTCAATAATTAATCCCAAGTGGATGACAAATGCTATGCAATTTATTCTCTGCTTGGCTGCAGCTTGAAGGAGCATGGACTCTGAATTAGCAAGCTCTTTGGGTTCAATCTGGAAAGCATATGTTTCCCTTCCATCATTCAATCCATCAAAATGCAAAAAAAGGCCTGGGAAAGGCACATGGCACATTTTGATATTATTCATTAACATTAATGTCCTTGTTATAAAGATATGTTTTATTTGCAGGTAAGAATAGCCTTATGGGCATCTGGGAACACTTTGAATGATTGCCAAAAAAAAGAAATTTGGGTCATAACTAATGATCAACATCCCCTTTTAATCAAATGAAGCCATCATAATGTGTCAGTCCTCTGGGGGAACACGGACCTTTCACCTTGCTGGGGCCTGCTGAGGCCAGCAGTAGCTGTGAGCAACCCTGGCAAGTGGCCTTTTACTTTAGAGAAGGAAAAAATGGAATCTATCCATCAACACGCTCACTTGTGACACCAAATGCATAAAAGAAACTAAGTCTAATCACTGATGTTGCCTTCAAGCTAACCCACACTTTATGGAGCACCCACTTAGGGCTTCCCTGATACCACTGTAAGCTCTCCCTGGCACTGCTGCTGGGTGGCCATTGCTCTAACACTGAGGAGCCTCCTCTTGGGACAGGCCTTCAGTGAAAATACGGAGTTCTGGCTGCAGCTCCAGAGGTTCATGTGAATGAGACTCAAAGGCATACCCCGGAGCTCTGCAAGGGCAGCTTTCCTCCTGCAGTGTTGGTTTTTCTACAAAGGGAAAGGTTTGTCAGGTGAATGGGTCAAAATTTCCCAGCTTTTTTTCTTAATCAGGAAACAGTATTTTTCTAAATAGCTTTTGAATGGATTTGGAAACAAAGCTAAAAAGAATATATACCAGAATGACACCAATATAAGACAGAGAAATTGCTGATTTTTGGGGAAAAAAAAACAGAGGTCATAGCGATAAGCATTTATGTCAGAAATAAGAGCTTCGGGTGACTCCTCAACACTGCTGCTCACTACCAGCCAAACTGCTCAGTGAGCTTCTGTCATCCCCAAGAAGCTCCTGCTGCTGTCACTCCGACAACACACTGTAGATGCCATACAGAGGCAGGTAAGCCCAGGGCAGACAGCCCATCCTTCACGAAAATAGAGGTGTGAAGCACATGAATGATGTTTTCAAGTGGGAAATAGCCCAGCTTTGTGCCAAAAATGTTGAATATTTGCCTTGGAAAAAAATCCATATATTTACATCAATGAACACTTCCTGCTCAACGCATTCTGACAGTGCAGCTCACTGCTGCAATGGCTTTAAACAAAAAAAAAATCTGAACCAAATGCCCCAGTTATAAATGACCACACACTGAACATGCATCTCATGGAGGTGAGAAGGGTGAAAGCCTCACCTAGACCGCAGAAGTCCCAGCTGCTTGCTGCCATTGTCTTGAATACATTTTAGCCATCCCTGCAAATTAATGTGAAAAAAAAAGAGACATCCTTGATGTCTCAGTGCACTTCACACTGAAGGAAGGAATGACTGTCCTACAGGATCCTCAAAGGCTGGTGGAGCAAACGCCTCCATTTTGGCTTTTCCTGAGGCATCAGAGAAAGAGGTTAATTAAACTCTGTGCTCTGTACTTTGCTGTGAGATTTTAGGTAACTATTCTGGCTTTTTTCACTGCCACTCAGAGCCCCTTCAGTGAACTATAATATTTAATCTTCAGTGTTGCTCCAACTGAAATGACTCCCCAGATTTGTGTGAGAGCCTGATGTATATCTCAGATTGCTCCCTGGATAGTCCTTCATCTATCAAAGCAAGCAGCCTTCTGGTGAGAGCTTTCCTATTAGCTCACCCTGACAGGCGGGTATGGGCTTTTAAAACTAGTATTTCTAAGTAGCTTGGTGCCCCTATTCCTGCACCATCAGAGCATTTCCCGTGCTGTAATATACTCATGGCATCACATTTCTGTGAGGTGAAGCTGGGCTGTTAGACGTAAAGGAGGTCTAAGCACACATGTATTAAACATGTTGCTCAATGAACAATATAAGCCAAAATGAGCAGCCTTCCCTTGCTGAGGTCGCTCACATCCAGTCCCAGATGTCCCCACCACCCTGTCAGTGTGTGGCGAACAGGACTGGCAATGTTTGCATTGGCAAAAGGAAGGATGTTGCCTGGAGGCGGGAGTCCATCTCTCAGTAGCCATGATCCCTCTCAACGTCTGGGTGGAATGCAGCCTCGGGGGCTGTCCCAGCATCACTGGAGGTGACTGGCTGGAGCTGGCAGTCTTGCACAGGGCATTGACACTATCTCAGATAGAGTGACTTTCCTGGTCACAAGGCTTTCTGTCATCAGGTGTTGAATTTCACACCAAAAGGCTGTGCTCACACCGGAGGCTGTGCTGCCATTCAGCATGACCTGGACAGGCTGGAGAGTTGGGCAGAGAGAAACCTCATGAAGTTCAACAAAGGCAAGTGTAGGGTCCTCCATCTGGGGAGGAATAACCCCATGCACCAGTACAGGTTAGGGGCTGACCTGCTGGAAAGCAGCTCTCTGGAAAGGGACCTGGGAGTCCTGGTGGACAACAGGATGACCATGAGCCAGCAATGTGCCCTTGTGGCCAAGAAAGCCAATGGCATCCTGGGGTGCATCAAGAGGTGTGTCACAGGTCACGGGAGGTTATCCTCCCCCTCTACTCTGCCCTCCTGGGGCTGCACCTGGAGTACTGTGTCCAGTTCTGGGCTCTCCAGTTCAAGAAGGACAGGGAACTGCTGGAGAGGGTACAACAGAGGGCTACAAAGATGATTAGGGGACTGGAACATCTTTCTTATGAGGAAAGGCTGAAGGACTTGGGTCCTTTTAGTCTGGAGAAGAGAAGACTCAGAGGGGATCTCATCAATGCTTACAAATACTTAAAGGGAGGGTGCCAGGAGGATGGCAGCAGTCTTTTTCAGTGGTGTCGTGATAGATAGGACAAGAGGTAATGGGCACAAACTTGACCATAGGAAGTTCCATCTAAACATGAGGAGGAACTTCGTTCCTTTGAGGGTGGCAGAGCACTGGCACAGGCTGCCCAGAGAGGTGGTGGAGTCTCTGACTCTGGAGACATTCCAAACCCACCTGGACGCCATCCTGTGCAACCTGCTCTGGGTGACCCTGCTCTGGCAGGGGGGTTGGACTAGATGATCTCTAGAGGTTCCTTCCAACCCCTGTGATTCTGTGATTCTGTGATTCTGTGAACTCATTGATTGTGTCTTTATTTTAATTACTGAGAAACAAACCAGCTACCAACATTATAAGTGACGATTAGCCTGCCTCAGACCGCAGTGAGACGATGCAGAGACCCCGATGCAGAGACCCCCCCTGCTTCCCACTGGCTTGTGCGTACTTTCTGAATAAACTAAGGGGCGGGCAGCTCTTTTCAAGATTCCTTCCCAAGCTATTGCATTTCCTAACCGAGCACGATGTTAACCATCCTGTCAGCACTGTGTAAGCTCACCGCATTTTTACGTTAGGGATTCTAGCATGGCGAGAGCAGCACAGCACAGGAGTTTAATATTTGGAGGAAGAGATGAAGTGGCAAGTGCTGAATTTGATAGCTTTGGATTTGGCACCGTTTCTCGATAGTGGTGCTTTCTAACAGTCCCCTAAAAACCACTGATTTGGAGAGAAAGTACGCAGGCCTGCCCTAACGCCCAAGGCACGAAAGCCAGTTGGCAGGCCCGTCCTCAGGACTATTAGTGCTCTTGAACACAAGAAGCCTCCTGTCCCAGGATATTGCATTTACTTACGTCTCCTTTCCAAACTGGAAATGTTTTTGAGCTTCGTTCCACGCCTGGTTTTTGTTTCAGTTAAAAACTCAGGAAATCAAAAGAAGAAACATTTTAGCGTTCGCAGCACATAGCAGAGACGGGGGCCTGACTGAGACAGGACAAGAAGCGGTAGCAAAACTCATATGTTCGTTAAAATCTCCCAATTACCCTTCCACGTGTAACTTCACAACATGGCGCCAGTTTGCCCACTGAGCATTTTCGGTGCAAAAAGTCCCACAGGAAAAAAAAGAACAGTTGTATTAAATAGCTGCTTTGCAGAGAGGGAAAAAATTTTCCCTGGCTGAGTGAGAAAATCAATAAACGTTAAAACATTGCAGATAATTGCAAAACGATGTTTGCCTTATTTAAAACCACTCCTTTTTTTTTGGAAATTAGTTCTGCAAATGTTGCATGTGAAGGAATAAGCTTCCCCATGAGCATCGCTGAAGATGATGGACGGGACTAGGAAAGAATGCACAATCATGTTTTCTTCCTCCCAGAGAGAGGGCATTAATCACACGTTCCTCCATAATCCTCCTTCCAAAGCCCCAGAAGGAAAGGGAAGAACCTGTCATAGCTCTAAAATTGGACTTTTCTGGTCTTCAAGCATGGTTGTTTCCACTGGGCCTGTGAGAGACCTGAATGCAGCCCTGAGCCATTTCTAAGCACAGCAGGGGAAACTGAGGTTGCATTTTTGAGCTGGGCTTATGCACAGGCCTTTTCCCTCTGCCCTTCCCCATCCAGCACCGTTCCTTTCCCCTTTGGTCACTGCCAGGCTCAGGTTTCAGAAAGAAATCAGCTTTTTGAACCATCTTGCAACTGGTTTTGGCAACTGCCATTTCAGGCTGCTGGGAGTGCTCCTTCTCTGCTGCAGCCTGAAGGCAACGAGGTCAGTGCAAGCATGTGGGCAAGGACAAGCCCAGGCAGACAGGCATCTACGGGACACAGCGCAACAGTGTGTGCCTTGTCACACCTTCCCAAAAGGGGTTGGTTTCTGAGTTAGATGACGCTGTAAACCAGGTTAGCATCTCCGCAGTGTCCATAGCTGTGAGCATGGACAAAAGCTCAGCTCCAGTCCCAGGCTGAAGCAGTAGCGTAACCATAGCAGTTTTCAAGAGTGGAAGGAGGCAAGTGAAAGAGCATAAGGAAGGTTTTGATCTGTAATAGATTTGAATATTTTGAAGGTCTCTATTAACGGCTGTAGTCTCCCTGCTGCGGCAATTGAGTGGAGGAAATAATAATGGAGATTGAAAGGCATTCACCATTCGACCTCTCACAACCCTGACATTCTTCAGTAGAATATGATTGGAATTGGGCACATCTGCTCTCAATAACAAATATAAAAAATGTCCTGCAGCTTTAAGGCCCGAAAAACATATAGTTGGGCTAAAAGAAGGGCATAAATATGCATATCTGTAGACTCAATATAACTTTAATAGTCCGGTAATAACTCTGTGATCATGGCCACACCATGTTTTGGAGTGCTTTGTCTCCTGCAAATGCCTGGGAAACGTGGGGAGGTGGAAAGTCAGTCTTCATTTGGAGTTAGGTATAGCCAGCCTCAGGCGACACGCAGGTGCGATAGCAGAGGTCGTGCACAGCTAATGTCCTAGCCATCACCAAACATAGTGCAGACCAGAAGCCAAGCCCTTGCATCTTCAGCTGCCTTCCACAGGGCTGGGGTGGGTTCGCACAGGGCAGAGACACCTGAGCTGTAACCCAGCACTGCTGGACCATGTCAATGTGCCATGAGAACCATGTGTTAATACCAGAGAGAGCTGAAAATACATCCAGCTTAGCATAGGTCCTTCTGCACCTCATAATGCAGTGAGCCCCATGGCTCTGTTTGCTGACAGAGGAAGCCAATCATGCTGGGAACAAGACTGCATCGAGCCGAAAGGTGGAGCATGTCCAGTCTCTCCAGACACAGCTGCTCGACCCAAGACTGTGCTACGAATCAAACGGTGCTGCTGATTCATCCCATTCCCACTAGCACATGTGAGTCATCTGTCCACCCTAGACTGTTCACTGATGAAAAGTTTATTTTTAACAAGTACTGGTTAAAAATAAATGTATACATCATACAAATGAGTAAAGCACTCAGCCCCAAATTGGGATGAATATGCCCTGAGAAAAATTAGCTAGCTTGAATGCAATAGGAAACCTGAGAACCAGTCCTTCTCTTACACTGGCATAAATCAGGAATAACCCCACTGAGATCAGTTACTGTTTCTATAAGGAAGCATTTTTAAGGCTCTGATTGAGACCATGCTCCATTAACCTAGTAGGAGGATCCCTTCAGAGGTTTTATTATTATCCAGTGTTCACAAAAAGGGGACTCTGACAGCAGTGGTTTAAACGCAGGGTTTGTACCACCTTTAGTGCTATAAAAGTTAGGAATCTAATCTAATCTAAGCTTCTTGTTCAACCTCCGTCTAAAAGAAAATGAGAGAAACGATCATCCAACCCATCCTACTATAGGTCTCAACAATCGGGAAAAAATGCCCCTTGCAGGTGCAGATATCTCTGCGTTGACTATAGATGCAATCTGAAAAACTGACTTGGACTAGACACCTGAAGTTCGGCAAGGTGAGCAACAGCTTAGGTGATCACAGCAGACACAAGAATGAATTTAGCTCCTCTCAACTCTACTGAGAGGCTCCACGTGGCTGTAGTGGCTGAGGATTTAAAGACTTTGTCTAAAAAAGGTTGCTAATAGAGCGTACGGGTAAAAGCCTATAGTCTGGGATACGCAGCAGAACAAACCAATAGTCTTGCCCAGCCATCAAGTCTGGAAATAGCACATCAAGGGCCTCTGCCCTGAGCTGCATTGTGGCTTACAACCACTGGGAAAGCTGCATGATATCAGCCACTGGATTTAGCCTGCTTTAACAGAAAACACGTTTGCACCACATGGAACCTGACAATTGCCCTCCCTGGGTTTTGTCATGGACGCTGTGGTCCTTTTACATCTGAACACACACACGAGGAGAGCGGTGCAGGCACATGTGGTCCCCTACCCCGAGAGCTGACATCCCAAGAAGATGTTCAGTATAAGAAGCATGGAAGGGTGGGAGACAACTGAACGTGTCTGTTTAAAAATAAAATAAATAATCAGCGCTTACATACATTTGGATCACAGAAACAAGGCAGAAGCACCAATAATTTCCCTTGCACATTTGTAATGAGCAGATGGCATGTGGTAATTTTGTGGTGGGACTTTGAAGTGACCTGCTCTTTCAAAACGTGAGACTGAGGCAAACTTTTAAGAGCAGAGCACTTCCTTCCTGTTGTCTTTCGTGTGAGGCAAGCAGGCTGCAGAGAGAGATGTGCTCCCCTTCCTTACCGAGCATTAAAAAAGGCCCAGCTGTGTTGTTCTTTGCATTAAAGCATTAATGTGGGAAAGCCTCCCAGGGCAGGCACCATCTACTGTTGTCTCTGTGAGCTCTGTCTCCTCCCCTGGTGCACGGCCCTGTGGCACTGCCACACTCAACCTCCTACGATAACGAACCAACATCAAACGCCTCTCACTGCAGGGCAGAGTGGCCCCGGAGGGCAGCCCTTCCTCTCTTGCACCCAACTCTCCCACTGCGAAGGTGACCCCTTTGGCTTCCCCTTCCCCTCCGTAGGCTGCTCCACACAACACGCGTGGAGATAGCGCTCCCGGGGACCTGCAGGCACAGACGCGGGCGCTGCTCTTACCAGCAGAGCAGTGTCCAGGGGAGAAAACTCAGAGCGTGGGAGCTATATGAGAGGAACGGAGAAGGCTTGTGGTATGGGTGAGGACAGCCTCAGATGCCCTTGGTAATGGACCACCCTTCTCTGGACAGGGAAAGTGATCACAACCTTGGTGCATCCTGCACATGCAGCTGCGGCAGGCAGTCACGGCACATTTGCATCCCTTGACAGAGTTTCTCCATGTCGCACGATGCCCTCACACACTTTTCATTCCTGATCCCCACATGCAGATATCCACAGGGGTTGTTCAGGCCTTCTCTTGCTGCAAAACTATGGGCGACTTTCACCCTCAAAGAATACGTCTAGGAAAACATTTTATCAATAGAAAACAAACCTATCTCCAGCCTACAAGGCATACGTCCTTGATTTGCAGTAGACCAAAGCATTAATTTGTTGTTGTTAATTATTTAATGCAACATTTAGTCCTTAACTGCCTACAAAGAGTAATAGCCCATAGTAACTTAAAAGAGGGCAACTTTGGATGCAGGAAAAATGTTCTTTAGGAAGCATTTCCTGTGTCCTTCTGAGCGCCTTATCTGACCAGCATCTTTCACTTTTATTTACATTTTATCTTCTTTAAGAACACTTGTGGTATGGACTGAGTCATCAATAAGGGCACAACATGAAAGGAGGGATGAAAAATAAGCTGTCTTAAGAGCACTACTCTGCAGGAAACTTATTAGCATTTATTGTGCAGTATCGGGTTACCAGAGTTGAATGGAAAGAACAGAGTTTATTTAAGTGGCACAAAACACAACTGTCTGGAAGTCACATTCAGTATTTGAAAGTACATAATGGAAAAGGACATAAGAGAAATCTCTTAGATTTTACAGAAGCCAGTAACAGGTACAAGTTGGGGGGGGGGTGTGTGTTAAGGCACATGAGAGCCTTAAGAAACAGCTCTTGGATAAGGGAAATGCCAAGGAATTAGGGAAGAAGGTGTAATTTACAGTGGGAGAAATCCCAGGGCTATCACATTCACAACCTACTTGCAGAAAGCCTATGTCTTGTCGTTGCCCCCCAACTTCCTCCCACCCAAATAAGCAAAAGGGACATACTTAAGAAACAGCTCAGTAGATTTCCAAAACTGATTCCTGCATCTGGAAGACTTCTGAGCTTTTTCAATGGCCAAGTCACAGACCTCGCTCCCACATTAATAGAATCTGATTGCTACTGATGTAGACTGGTAGGCTGTAGGAAAACCTTCGAAGCTTCTCTTTAGGAGTCAAGCAGGATATATATTTACAGATGACACGCATGTGCTGCCGTAAGCAAGGCACACAATTAGAAATGAGGCCAGATTTACAGTTTTGAGCTCTCTTTGGCTTGGGTAATAATAAAGCACGCACGGCTGACATTTCACTCTGAGAGAGCAAAAATATATGCGGAGAGAGGACTTTACCTTGCTGTGGGAGAAGCTCTTATTCCTCCCTGACTTTGTTCCCTCAGAGCAGAAGGTCATGATCTGAACTTCCATTATGGCTGTTCAAAAATGCATCAAAGGTTCGATGGATAAAAGAACGTTATTTTCCAAAACCGCTGGGACACTTCCTGTCAGTTCACATAATTGAGTATTACAGTATTTAAATTACAAATTGAAGATTATTTTTACAGGTGTCATTTTAAATATAATATGAAATTTCTTGACATTACCTCAGCCGTGCTACACAACCCAGCTGCACTCGGACTTGCATGTGTGATGCACATGGCTGAAATTTTGTCATATTACATCATGGGCTACAAAAACACACAGTATAAATAGACGATGTAATATCGGAGAGAGCAAAAACATATAGTGCTGGCCCGGCTTTATGGAACCCCAGATCTAATACGGACGTGGAAATGTAAACTGTTATTAGAGTTCAGATCAAAACCCTCTAGCAGGGGTCGCGCAGAAGCGCGGGCGGAGGGCACATAGACGGTGCTCGGTTGCCCTCCAGTGGGCTCCCACCGCCTCTGCCTCCCCATCCCCAACCTGTCCCGGGGAGGAAAACCCAACCCGCATGGCTTGGCGAAGCTGAGCAAACCAGGCAGCCACAGCCCATGAGGAAGACACGGGTTATTCGCGCTGGCGGCTCTGCAGACCAAGGAGAAAAACGTTAAATTAATTAAGAAAAAGATCTCGAAGAATCCTCTTGGTTTTCTGTCCACAAATTGGTGCTAGCGGCTGCAAAGAATTTGCCTTCAACTGTTCTAATTTAATGTGGCTTTCTAAAATGCTATTATCTCCATTCTGTAATTTGTTATTTCATTTTTATGGTTTCCAGCAAATGCCATGTCTGGAACGGAAAATTTCACCTTTTCTTGTACTCTGTTGTGACTTGCAATTTGCATTCATTCTGCATGAAAAACTCAGTTCCCATCGAAGAATTCTAAGCGAAACAAGAAAAATAAAGAAAACAAACTGTCAGCAACTTCCTCATGTTGTTAACACAAAAAATGTCAACAATACTCACTAGATAAATTAGAACTCCCCTGCCCTTTTTCTACCCTCTTCCTAAAGAAACCAACATGAAGCTTTAAGTCAATTCCAACCTTTTTAAGCAGTTCCAGATCCAACACACAGGGACCACAAGCTAGGTTGGGTGGCTGGGCAGGAACTCACAGACATTGCCAAACTCAGAAGCAAGGAAATGACATTTCATCTGTAGGCCTGTCCGCACAGTAAGAATAAGAGACTGATAATTGTAAGATTAGATGAGCAATTTTTGTTTTCTGTACAGCTGGGCTACTTCACAAAAAACGAGCACAATTTCAGGGATTCAAGGAGTAGATGTGTAGTGGAAAAGGCACTACCATATTGTGAATGAAGTTTGGGGTGTTAGAATTTCAATGCATATGTAACTATCAAAATGAAGGATGACAGCAAAATGACCACCTCTGTCTCTTAAGACAGAGCATTACACATTTTAGTGATTTCAGTGCAAATATTTTCATTCCACTCACTTCATGTGTCTTTTTTTCCATTCTTTCTTCCTACAAAAAGAGACATAAAATGAAAAATGTAAAAAAAACATTTCCAATTTCTCTTCATTTTTTGTTGCTGTTTTTGAAAAACACAAGAACCTAAATAAAATGGGGGAGGGGGAATCTTGTAATGTTTCCATTCTATATGGAAAGACATTTTCAAGGAAGATTGCATGGTTGGGTGTTAGGCAATTTGGGTTACCTCCATGAACAGAATTTACTCTTTAATTGGAGACAGAAATAAAACCTGTGCAAAAATAAGAGAGTGGAATAGTTTCTTGTTGTGAAAGGAAGGTAACTCGAGGCTACCTTGGATCTAACCTGGAAAACGAGCATACTGAGATGAGTCCGATACTAGGAAAACCCAGCTGGCCAGATGTGGGGGTCACAACCATGGCCACAGTCTAAAACAAATTAAAACAGGAGGGGGAGCTCTCACCCAGCCTGTCAAGGCAGGAAGGTGCTCCCAGGTACTCCACTACAGACTAAAAAAACAAGCCATGAACCCCTTAAACAGTTCAACTGTTTATGTCACAAAAATGAAGCACTGATTTTCTAGGCTTGAAGATTCATTATGGCCAGGTAACTACTGGTGTGAACATTTAGACTTTGTGGATTTCACCTCAAACCAAGCAAAATTTATTTTTTTTGGTTTCAGGGATTCCTAACATTGAATCACTGGAGCTGAGTTTGAGCTCGGTGATGTTTGGTTTGTTCACATCTGAAATTCAAAGCAAAAAATATCAAGGAATGGGAGCTCATATGGATGAAACCCAAAGCAAATGTTTGCAGGAACCTCTGAGAAATGGAAGTGCTGTGTTCACATAGTTCTAATTATAACACTGCATTTGTAGGATTCATATGAGCTAGGACCCGTGGAAGAGAAACATAAAGGAAAGCTGACTGAAAGGGAAGGCAAAATACCCTATGGAATTTGGACTGGAATCTTCTAATGTGAAGGAAATCTACTGCAGAAAAGTGGGAACTACTTAAAAAACAGCTGGAGAGACCACAAGTGAAATTCATCCTGGTTATAATCTAAACACAGAAAAGGGCAACAAAGGCCAGTTCAGTTAAGTAAGGATATAAAGTCTTATACACCGTGTGCAAAAAGCCTAATAAAGGGTCTTTAAAATATAAATAGCTCTGGGAACTACATAAAAAGTAGGCAGAAGCTAGTTAAAATGAATAATTAAGAGACAAAGGTAAACGGTAAAGAATACTTCAGTTAATCATAAAAGCTTCTTGCATATTCCCATGGCAAAGAGAAGGGAAGGCAGAAAACTGCACCATTTAAAACTATAATGAAAGAGATGGTGCATTAGACCCACTCTTCATGTTGAAATGGTATTACTCCTGATTTAAAGCAGAATACGGCTTTCAATATTTTTCATCATCAATCCATTTGTTTCCCGCTCACAGTATGAGGGATTCCTCTCATCTCACTGTATTCATGTAGAAAAGGGATGGGCTGTCCAGTTACTCATTCAGACACCACCGACAGTCAACGGAGGTGGGCATTAAAGCTAAGTAAGGTGAGGCACCTCTCTTGAGGTGCCTGTCTCCCACCATGAGCTATGAGAAAGCCCAGGAGCCTAAAGTTAGGTGTGAGGACATGACTCTCTGTCTTCACAGACATAGTTTTAATCTAGTCACAAATTTTCAAGGAAATAACTTAATGACTTGAAATCAATGAACGTTACTGGTTTACAGAAGCCAAGGGTATCACAGCCTCATAGTAGCAAATTGAAATTGCAAAAGTAATGGGAAATTTGTCCTCGGATGAAACAAAAAAATAGTTTCTGCCCTTAAGTGGCATCCTTCCATGGCAAACATGAATTTCATCTGTGAGTCATTTCTCGTGGAGTGGTAGAGTTACAAGAGGTAAATGGCTCGTTAGACTGCAGACATGCTCGAACAGCATAGCTGGAAGGAGGCTGCTAGCTAGTGTCTGTGCAGTTGCGGTGGTTAGTTCTGGAGCTCTCCCTTATTATTATTGTCAACTGTTCAGTGTTATGCCTTTCCACAACACCAACTGCATGCGTTTCAAAGAGTAATAATGTCTTTGCACGGCAGAGATCAACCCCCAGTTCTTTCTTCTCATATTTCAGAAGCACATATATGAGTTACATGAAGTGTAATCTACATGATTTGCAAGGAGGACCTTGCAATGATCTGCTCAGAGACCACCAGCAGGGAGTAAAGCATTTGACAACACAGACTAGGGCTTAGTCCAATCCCTGATGAAAGCTATTTTTTTATTAAATTCCTCTATTTCATTTTAGTGTCATAATTAAATGCTTTTTGAAAGCAAAATTGCAAAGGCGGTTGACTTCTCCAAAACAGAGTCCATTCTGTGCGAAAGGACTTGAGTTTTACAGTGAGCAAAAAGCTTTTATTTTGTAGTAGCAACACTTGAGATTTTTGACCTGTGAAATCTTGGCTTTCAGTGAAACTGCAGGGGTATTTTGCACCTAAGCAGGGATGTGGTGGAGTTGTCTGCCCAGTGTGGAGGTGGCACTTTCCTGTCCTCTGTACAAAGTGTACTATGGAGGGTGCTCAAAACATCCTCCAACTCAACTGTGGGCATTTTTCGTGAGGTCTTATGTGTAAGAACTCACAAATCTTAAACATCTATAGCAATTATTTTCACCCAGTGTCGTGAGTCCTGGATCTGACATGGTAACCCGGAAGCAAAAACCTCCAACTAGAAATCAATAATTTCTTATATACTTTCTTCACATGCAACCATGATCTAGCTGAGGAGCTCCCTGAAGGCTCATCAGTGTTCCTGGATGGTGCTTTTTGAAATACACTTATTTTGAAACAATGACATGACTGAAATATATTAACACAAAATTCTGTTATTTTACATGTTAGGTGTCCCTATCAAATAATAATAAATGTTACTTACTAAGTACTCGTCATCAAAATCCTCAAGGCTCTTAAAAACACATCTGAACCAAAAGATAACAAAGCTGCTTTCACAAAAGGCCTCTTTCATGAACTACCAAAACAAAATTATTTACTTCCACTGAAACAAGAGTTTTGAGAGTTCCTACTGTGTTAGGTCTATGGGAAACTTTCCACTGACATTCAGGTTCCTCTCACAAAGCACACAGAAGGGAAATGTCATAACTATACAGGCAACACTTGTGCTAAAAGAACATAAGAAACAAAATTTGCAGTTACAAAGACAGCAAAGAAGAAAGGCCAAATTCAGGGCATATCTAAGTCACAATACAGCTGATGATTTTCTCAAGAGCTGGATATCACTTGAACGAACAAATCAAACAGGGTACATCAGTGGTGTTCTCAGTCCTGTAGCTACATATTCAAACACAGAGTTTGCATTACAAAATCCAGTAAAAGATTTTTCAGGTGCAGTGTGGTTTGGTTTTGGGTTTTTTTTTCAGAAGACCATTTAGCATTTGTTTTGAATAGTCATTAATCAGAGCAATGGAGAGGGAAAAAAAAAAAACAAAACCGCACCAGAAATGAGTATCACTTAACAAGCCTGCAATTAGCAGACTAACAAGTTTGTTATTTTTGTACGTTTTCCCACTGTGTGACCTAACAGAATACTAGCAAGCTTTGAACACACCACAGCTCTAGCAAGAGCATTGTGGTCTTTCACAACGTGCACAACCACACTGGCAGTCTCTGTGAATTTAGCTGTTGTAGAGCTAAAATGCACTTGATGTCTTGTCCATCTCAATTTGTCATGAATCATACGTCAAGACCTCAGTATTGATGAAGACAGCATATGAGAAGTCATGTGCTTGGACATGTTCCAATGTTTAAGCATAATAGGAATCTTAAGGAATTTAGTCCTATCTTGATATTTGAAGAACAATGCAAATAATATCAGATTTCAGATCCATAAGAAATGCTTAACAGAGAGCCAAACCAGAGAAATGTACAGGTGTCTTTTCCCAATCATTTCCAAACCCACCCTGTCCCTCTACATTTCTAGGTTTTGCTCATTTGAGAAAAGAGGGGGAGGGCGAATGCTTTTTGATGAGCAAAACTAAGAAGTTGTGCAACAATGCAAAGGGAAGGTCAGAGTTCAAATTCAACATGCTGGATTGCTTGTCTCCCTCAATCCTGTTCACTAAATCAGCAGCACTGAATTGCTATGATGACAGGAAGAATTTGGAAGGGGAGGAAGGTTGTGCTCGTATTGAAGACAAAAAATAAATCTGTAAAATGATTGTCTTAATCTCTTTCCAAAGTCAGAAGAATCTGTCCATTAAAAGAATGAATAACTTTTACCTTCACTGAAGAAGGATGGGTTTGTGTTTTAAGTGTCAACTATGAATACACATTGTTAGGTTTTGTTTGATTCTAACCCAAAATCTGTGTTAGATAGGAAACTTTTCCCAGCAATAAAATTCTTCTCACATAAAATATCCATTAAAGCAAGCAAATATTCTCCCTGAATATTTGTGATCCAAACAATGGCATTACGAGAGCTTGCTACAAAACCAACTAAACGTTGACTCTTGCCCAGATTACCAAAAGCATTTATGCACTTAGTTTGCATTGAAAATTAGGAGCTTAAATCCGTCTGAGACCCTGGACTCATAAAAAAAATCACATCTGAAAAAATAATTCTTACTGAGAAATCAGATCATATCATAAGTTAAGGCATACTCCTATTGAGAAATGAAGTACTATCTCACTGAAAAATTAGCAGAGCAACTTAAATGCAAAAAGACTGAAACTGTGCAGTTCTTTAAATTATTTCAATTTTTTAAAGCCTCAGCAGTCATCAAGCACTAGAACTCGGTAGTCTGAGTCCTTGAAAATATTAAGTACAGTTTGCAAAAATTTTTTAGACTTGCAGCCAAGCTACATATTTAAGGCACTTAACACCAACACCCACTGGACCTAAAAAGCAGACTCCTGACCCAGAAAGAGTTAAGTTAGGAACTGAGGTTTAGCACAGATAATGAGGTTTCTCTGGAGCTTCAGAATGAGTCATCCATGCAATGTTGGAACCTATCTCCATCCATGGATCTTAGGTAATGCTACAGCATGTTTCGGTGCACCTGGTCCTACATGGGGAAGAGATGGAGACAGGGGCATGGCTGGGTGACCCTTCATTCAAAACTGCAAAATACTTTACCTCCTTCCCCAAAGAGAGCCTGGTGTAGGAGAAACAGTGGTGAAAGTGTTCTCATCCTTCTCTCAAAAGTGGGTCAACAGACAGCAAAGACTGCAAGACCTCTGTTGGTGGGGCAGGGGCTGGTACAGCCATTGATCCTATAGGACAACTCCTATAGATACATTCTGTAGAGTAGGAGGGTTTACTGGTGTGAATGTGGGCATCCCATGCTGGTGAACAGTGCCAGAGAAGAGTCTCAGGCATAATGGCTGTATGAGAACTACAACAATCTGAGATTTAGGTATCTAATGTCCACCTACTTCCCCAGCTTGGGCAGCCTGAAGGCTGTTTTAAGTTACTTAGCACCTTTGAGAGGAGTGCCTAACTCCCTCTGATTTCAGTAGTGATAACTACCTGGGTATTTCTTCTTCGAGTGCTGAAGACACTCAGCTCTCGGAAACCAGCTCCAGCATACAGCCAGACACCTTGGCTGAGATTTACCCCATTAATTTTAAACCCTTTAAAGTTATGTGCCTAGTCTAAACTAGCCACCAATCTCCCTTCTGAAGTCCATGTGAAGAGATAAATCTGTCCAGGGGGGAATTCACTCCATTTATCCTAGACATTTCTTTTAATTTATTTTCTAAGAAATGGCTTGCATACTGCTTTGCAGGAGCAAGGCACTATCTGTTAGTACTGTTTCAGCTCCTGTAAATCTCAGAATATGACTACTGAAAATATATTCAGCTACTGAATGCAAGATGCTTTAGAACCACAAGTACAAGATTTTTTTCTCATTGTTAGCATCTTCTCAGTGTAGTCCCACAGCTGAGCACACCTTGCTTGTAAATTATCAGCAGAATAAACACATTTTTAACTATGTTTTTCTCATAGTTCAAGAGTTAAATATATTTTTCTGTGATCTGTAAGTATCTATCAAGCTTCCATTGTCAATGAAAAATCATTCCTTGACAAGAAAACTAAAGGTCCTTTTTTTTTTAAACAATTGGCTGTTTTTCCTTCTTTCCACAGCAGACAAGAGAAGATCTAGAAAGTCAGAGGTGCTCTTATCCCCAAGGTTACTAAAAAGCAAATGAACACACAAAAAAAAAAAACAGTCTAAGAAAAAAAAACTGAACTGAAATTGAGACACAAGGGATAATTCAAGCAGCATTTTCAATACAAGCCTTGACAACCCTATGCTGTCTTACAGTACAATCTTTTTTTTATATATGCAGCTGATATGCAATTCAATGTGTCATTTTTTTGGATGTGATAGCAAAAAATTCCAAGAATCGTTCAGCCAAAGGTAACTGTAAGTATAATATCATGTGTGGGTATAAAAACTGAAACCCCTTATTTTGTGAAGCACTTCACAGAAGATTTGAAAAATCCACCTTCCATTAGAGCCAAATTCCAACCTCAGATACACACTCGGGGCTCTCATTAAAGGCACTGGGAGCCAGAAGTACTTTGTTGAGGGCAGACTTCAACTGATTTTGGTATTTATCCTTACAGAACAACTCTACTGAAACCTTGATTAGCCAAATGGAACAGAGACATGAAAGTAGTTTAGATTAACAGGGTTTGGATAAGTAGGAGAGGTTTTAGTGTTTTTTTATGCACTTTAATAGATGTGACCTTAGGCCACAAATCAGCAAGGCTCCTGGGCACATGCATAACATTAACCATATGAGTAGCTGAGTGAAGTCAGCAGAACTATTTGCGCTCTTAAACTTAGGCGTACGTGTAAGTACAAGGTAAAACTCATCCCCGATTTTGAATAAAAGGAGGACGGTGGTAACTAAGGACTGTGTACTGCTCGGTTTTATTTTTCACCCTAAACACAAGCTTAGAGCAAGCACCCCGAGACAGGGACTGTTTATTGACGAACAGGTGACCCATTCATGCCAGCCAAGTAAATGGAGCTAAACCAACTAACTTTGAGTACAGGTAAAAAATCTTAGACAGCAACCATTTAAAATCTCCACCAATAGAGCTCAGAAAATAAATCCCAACAGGTCTGGAAGTGTGTGCTGAAATGCCCAGAGGAAACTCATTCTCATTCTCCTTAACCTCCAGACCAGAGCAGTGAGTCCACACTGTTTTTTATTCCAGTTTCCAAGGAAAATGAGGCTATTGGAGGATCCGTCTGTATTCCAATCTCACTCCAGTAGCTTTTACACCAGGATGTAGAGACAGCAACAGTCACTGAAATCCTGAACATTTCACAGCAGTGTCAAGTGCTGTGGTGATGGGATAATAAAGTACCTTTGTAATTTATCTTTTATCCTAAAAACCTCAAACTGGCCTTCCGCTAATACCTACCACATAATAAAACATTAAGGAGCAGTAGTATGTGCTAGCAAAGGCACATGACAACCCTATGAAATCTAAACCAGGGTTAACATAGAGCTGCAACAAATCGAGCCTCCCCCCAACACTAGCCAGTAGCTTTTCCCTACAATGATTAATAATAGTAATAGCCTCCTATTTGATCACCTGCATTATTTGCACTGCCTCTCAAACACGTTTCATAGGTAAGTGCAGAAGCTCTGGGTGCCGTTTCACAGCAGTATGCGCAGGGGATCGCTCTTCCCCACCCACGCCATGGGATGCAGCCACGTTCCCTCCCTGTACGGAGCACTTGGATGATTGTACGTGAGCTGGGAGAGTCTGTCACACTGGCATGAGCCTGGGGTATTCCAGATGAATAATCTTGATCCAGATTTTTTCAACTTCATCTGATTAGAAAGAGGGAAAGAGTTGAAAGCAAAAAAAAAAAAAAAAAAAAAAAAAA